>CM041295.1:152965189-153545765 GCA_023052935.1 Piezodorus guildinii
ATTTTTTTTAAAGCCTGAGTTGCTCCAACAAATTTGAGGGGTGTGTATTGTGGTCAAGAGCTGGTATTCCCTCCAGTTTTCTCATTGTCTAGAGACCATCATACCCGAACATTACTGTAATTTCAAAAAACTCATTTTATGCATCGGAAGCTGCAATGTCTTTACTCAGCTTCCATTAATTGGAAGGAGCCAACTCTTCTCCATGATAGGTATTGTGCACCTGATTATGTGATCTCTGTACGAGTTGGGCTATATTAATAATATAATATATTATCCTTCAATCCCACTCTATTTAGCTATTATGAATAAATGAATTTTTAAAGCTATTCATTAACATTTTTAGTCTTATAATCTGCTTACTATATAGCTCTCCATAAGCTAAACATCCAAGTTCAAACTTAAGAAGATAACTAAAAGTTTATGGGTTATGGAAGGATTGAAATGGATTATGACCTAACTGGTAGTATTGGATTATTAATCAAAGCTAACCTGATAGTTTTCATGGATTTTTGAAACTGAATAAGAATTTTATTTCTGAATTATTACTTATATTTTCAATACAGATGTTTACCCATTACTGTAGCATCACTTTTCAGATTGGGTAAGATCTATTTAGTAATGGGGAATAGTCTACCCTACAATTTATATATTAAACAACTTATCCTAGGTGTTCAGGATGTAACTCTTAAGCTATTAAAAATATAATAAAATACTCTACTAAGCGTTAATTGTGAGGTGCTCTTATCTCCATGATCTATCCTATACCATGGTTAACTGATGAGTTACTAATTTCAGAGTTATGAGTGACCCAATGCTAGTCCTATCAGAGGCTGTTAAAGAGATTAAATTGGGTGATCCATGGCAAAAGTAGTGATTTCAATTTGTTAACTCATGTCTATGAAATCTATTTGATGTCTATAGGTAATGTATCAACAGCCTTTAGAGTATGATTTTATTTCAATAAGTTTCTTTTAACAGAAACAACCAAAATACTTCCAACTGATACACCAAATATTATGGTAGCCTGTAATAAAATAGTGCTGCATATAGTACACAGTCAGGTTTGTCTTACTAAACCTGTTATTTAGCAGTTTTCTATGTATTGTTATTGAATTAACTTGATAAATAACATGATTTAACAAAGATCATAGTACCTTGTGAACGTTTTTTATTTGATATTTTCTTCTTTTCTAGATGTTAGAAGAAAACTTGAGAAGTTGGGATCTCTGTGGGAAGAATTGCAGACAGCAACTTCAGCTAGAGGTGCTAGCCTTCAAAGAGCATTGGAAGTTGCTGGGGAGTTCTGGACTGAGCTGGAATCAGTAATGGGAACATTAGCTGATTTAGAAGCATCATTGGCATCACAGCAGCCACCAGCAGTGAGACCTCAGGCCATCGTTAAGCAGCAGCAAGCTCTGCAAGAGATCAAAGCTGAAATCGATCAAGTGAGTGTAATTTAATATGTACAGGGTTTTATTAGTTATATTTTGACTTTATATGTATTATAAATCAAATTTTTATTATATCTTCCAGACAAAGCCAGAAGTAGAAGTTGTAAGAAAGCGTGGAGAAAAATTGATGTCATTGTGTGGAGATGCAGATAAACCCGAAGTCAGAAAACATATTGAAGATTTGGATACAGCCTGGGATAATGTAACAGCTGCTTTTGCAAGAAGGGAAGAGAATCTTATTCACGCCATGGAAAGAGCCATGGAATTCCATGGAGCATTAGATGAGATTACCCGTCTCCTATCACAGGCAGAAGAAAGGTTTATATTTATTCAGAATTTATTTGTTATATATATGTATACACAGGGTATCCTGAAGTTTTTTTTCTCAGCCCGCTAGTTGGCAAAAGGTGTTAAACTTTCAGGAAAGCGTCTTCTTTTATTATAATCTGTAGTGTTGTTTAAATGAAGCTTGGACCTATTGTCTCCTGATTTGCTAAATAGTTCGGTGTGGAACTGTGTTTTTCAGATCGAGAAAAGCTTCTTTTTTTTTTTATTGTCTGTTTTGAACAAGCCTTCAACGACCACTTAAATATCATTTCGCATGGCTTCTTTCTTTTTTCTCCAGAAGTTCCTCATACTTTCTGGCTCTTCATTCCATAGTCCTGTTACTTCTGTTGAGATTTCTCTTTTCCCTCACTGGAAGCTTCAGCATTCATCCATCCTGTTTCCAGAGAGTTCCAAAATTTATCGTAAATCTGTTTATGAAGGCTTGTCTAGCTCATTTATATGTCCTTGAAATTTTTATCTTTACTTTCAGATCTTCAGGTCCTCAGTCCCATTCATTATTTATATCATCGTTAGATCTCCTGTTATTATCATTATTATTTTTTACTATTAAGCAAATTAAAAGCCAATTCTAGTCCAATCTGGAAAGAAATTCAAGTTTCATATGTACATTTTTTAAATATTTTTTTAATTCAAATTCAGTTACATACATTTTTACAGTGCAAGTTGAAGTTCCAACGCTTCTAAGGCTAGCCCATGTGTGGGAAAGGATTAATTATTGTTAAAGCTGAATAATAATTAAAGATGTTTTCCTTAAATTTGGGCAATCATGGCTAAAAAGGGGGCTTAGCAAAAAAACATTCATGAGTAAAATGTGATTAAAAAAATAAAATACAACTTTTTGGTATTAGTTATTATGAAAACCAACCCTTATGGGATGGATTCAATTAAGCCAAATCATATATCTTTTAAAGGCAATATTATGTACTTTACAATTGTACTATTGGAACTTGATTATCATAAATAGTTGTGGAGGAAAATGTAGTGTTTGGACTTGATCTTAACCAAATCACCTGCTTGTAGAATCATTGACATAGGGATAGTATTTACTTTGTATTGACCTTTAAATCCTTCATGGGTTGCTGTTATACAGGTTTTTAAAATTTTAAATGCTATTTTCTTCACTTGGTTTTTGTCTTAATGGAATTGTTATTTGGACTTTTTTTTTTTTTTCAGATTTTCACGACTTGGGCCTATAGGGGCTGATATTAAGACTGTCAAGAAGCAGATTGAAGAATTAAAAGAATTCAAAGCCGATGTTGACCCACATATGGTCAAGGTTGAAGCTCTGAATAGGTGAGAATTTTTCATTTTATTTATGTAATATTTTTTTTTTTTTTTGTCAGATTTTCATTGCATAAACTATGCATGTGTTTTGCTAACTTTAGGAGCCTTTGGAGGTAAGATTATTAATTTTTAAAGACTTAAACTTTTAAGATATAGAAATATTTTTATTATAAATGTTGCTATTTGATACAATTTGTAATTTTTCTATTTTGTAATCAGGCAAGCGGGAGATTTGAGTGAAAGGACTTCAGCAGAAGAAAGTCAAGCTTTGAGGGGCCCATTATCATCAGTTAACAGTAGATGGGACACTTTAACCAGAGGTTATTAACATTTTTTTTAAATATTGTCTTCATTAATACTTATTTTACAGAAGATGGTGATGTGTTGGTAGCGCAGTTAAATTGAATATACAATATAAAAATTGTTTTACATTTTTGTTCGTGGACTTTTCGGCCATTTATATTTGGTAAAAAAATGTTCTAATTCAGGTCTTACAAAAGGGAAGAGGAAGGCAGTAACAAAATTATTATCACTTTTGTGTCTAGTCTTTGACATGATTTGTCATGACACAGTTATTTTGCTTTGAAAATGACATATAAGTATTGAAACACCTTTAAAAATTAAAAATTATTTTTTGAACTTGAGGAGCTTGCCTGCAAAAATATATGCTGCAAAAATATAAGCAGCAACCAAAACTGTATTCTGTTACACACTATTGTCTTAAATGCCTGATCTAGAAAAACTTTTTTTTTGTTGAACCACTAAAATATTTGTTTAAAAGTATGTTTTTATTATAAATGCAGGTATGGCTGAAAGGGCAAGACATTTAGAACAATCTCTACTCAGACTTGGCCAATTTCAACATGCTCTTTCTGAGTTGATTGCTTGGATAGATGCTACAGATAAAACTCTCGATGAGGAAATTCGTCCGACTGCTGGAGATCCACATCTATTAGAAGTTCAACTTGCCAAACTAAAAGTATAATTCCAGTGATAGTTTAGTTTTGGATAAGGGTTTGGACAAATAATTTAATTCTGTAACTTTTCAGGTATTGGTTAATGATATTCAAGCACACCAGAGCTCAGTTGATACACTGAATGATGCTGGCAGACAACTTGTTGAAACAGGTATATTAAATGAATCAACATATGATGTATATCTTTTCTCAATTTAATCTCTCCTTGTCTTTCGCTGAAAATTTAATATGGGCAAGATAGAACTTGTCTTGGATAAAATTTTTCCCCTGAACAGTTTGATAGTGTATTGGATCATAAATTTTAAGTTGATCCATGTCAAATGAATTTTTGTGAGGATCATTTATTTGTATCTAATAGCATTTACCTTTCTACTGCAGTGCTTGTAACCTATCATCAAAAAAATATTTAAAGTAATGATATTTTCTAAATATTAGCAATGGTTATAGATGGTACAAATGTAACTGATGGTTGCTAGATCATTTCAGAGCATATAAAAAAGAACAAATGTTTAGTAAAACAACACAAATATGAATTATTCTGTGAGTCTTCTTATGCAGCACTGCGCGCCAATTTTTTTTTAACATAAGAACAGTAATATAGACGTAAAATATACAGTTTGAAAGAGAAAGACTTTAGAAAATATATTATCGTATACACAAGCTTGTAAAATTGAATAAAGAGTGATAAAAAAACAATAAAACTGACTGATTATTTTAGATAATAATATAACTGAGTTTTTAATAAAACACATTTAATTTAAAATTTAAATTTTAGCTGTTTTATTGAAATATTTTGTTCTGGGCATTTTATTTTAAATATTTTGGAGCATATTGATATAGCAACATTTAATGACTTATTATCCAATATGTCCATCCTACACAATAATTTTATAATCATATGCCTAATCACACTAAATTTTGAAGCAGAAAAATTTTGATGTAGCAAACATGTGGAAATAAGAAAACTACTAGCTTTTTGTTTTTGGATCTACAACCCTGCACTGCTTTGTAAATATAAAGTTAATCACTACTTGATTTTATAATGACCAGAAAGCCTGGATATCAATTCTATATTAACTTCAAAAAGGAATTGAAAAAATAACTTTGCTACTTATCAATAATTAACCATTTCATATAGTAATTAAAAAGATTTTGAATTGATTTAGGAAGTTTTTTTTACCTTACAATGTAAGTTCTTCAGGCAATAGATCAAGAAATTATGATACAAAAACAATAGAATAAAGATACAAAACCTATTCTTGAAAGTGCTTGTTTTGTTTAACATGCTGATTAAAGATTTCTGCACGATGTGGAGTTTAGGATAATGTCTCAGTGTCCAAAATTAACTGTTTTTAACTTTGCAGCTGTGAACCTAATGTTTTATATTTTAAATTATGTATGTAATATGATTAGTTATAACAAAAATTATCCAAATATCAAACACATACATATATGTATACAAGACATATATTAGCCATTAGTTAATAATTATTTACCAATAGTTAATAATTGGTCTATATGGTTTTCAGGACAGGGATCCTTAGAGGCTTCTACAACTCAAGAGAAACTGAACTCACTTAACAGAAGATGGGATGATCTTTTAGGTAAAGTGGCTTCCAGAAGATCTGAACTTGAAGAAGCACTAAGGGATGCACAAAGGTGAATTATTATTATCAATATAAATAAAAAACAATAATTATATTCAGTACTGACATTCACTTTTACTGCTATAAATATCATTTAATCAATTATTTTGCAGGTTTAATGGAGAAGTACAAGACATGTTTGGATGGTTAGCAGAAGTGGATGCAGCTATTGCTGCCTCTAAACCTGCTGGAGGTCTTCCAGAGACTGCATCAGAACAACTTGAAAGATTTATGGAAATATATAATGACTTGGAATCAGCTCGTCCTAAGGTTGAGGCATTATTAACTCAAGGTGCCTATTATATTATATTGAATTTATTAAATTAATTTAAAATTGGTGATGTTTTATATCTTCTACATTATTTTCTCTTAGGTAATGATTATCTTAAGCGTGCAGAAGGAAACAATGCTCAAGGTCTTAGTGCAAACCTTAAAGCTCTTAAACAGCGTTGGGAAGCTGTTCAAGGACGTGCTAATGACAAGAAAATAAAACTAGAAATCGCCCTTAAAGAAGCTACGGAATTCCACAATGCATTACAGGTTAGTTGGAAAAATATTAGTAACATTAATACTTTTGTTAAATAAATATAATCTTTAATAACTGTTTTCATATATTTTTAGTCATTTGTCGACTGGCTTACTAGTGCTGAGAAAACGCTTGCAAACTTGAAACCTGTTTCACGTGTTTTGGAAACAATACTTGCACAGATTGAAGAACATAAATTGTTTCAAAAGGAAGTAGGAGTTCATAGGGAGACAATGATTCAACTAGACAAAAAAGGAACACATTTGAAGTATTTCTCACAAAAGCAAGATGTTATTCTCATCAAAAACCTACTTATAAGGTTGCCCTACCATAATTTTAATCTTTATATTTTTATATACTTATCAACAAATAACATTTTTATTATGTGTATATTTATTTTTGACAATTGCTTAGTATGTAAAGATAATTGCAAGTTTTCTTTACATTGATAATTTTGAGTTCTACAAAACTGTTGGTATTTACTACTAAGATTATATATGTTGGCTGATAATAACTTCTCAAAATAAATTACTTATTATTGAGAAGTATGGATCCAAGGTACACCATTTTGCTTTTAGAGTCATGAGTCCCTTCATTTGAATGCCTCTTTTTGAATATTTAGTACTTCAGTTTCTCTGCCTAAACCAGGCTTTAAAACACAAAATCTTTTTCAGACCTTGCAGAATTTAGAATACTCTCTGTGGCATGACAAACATCCTCACTATCTCAATGGATTATAATATTTTCAATTATATTGAGGATGTATAGTCGACTATAGAAACTATTATAGGTGTAATTATCAGGAGTCAGTTATTCCTCCTATAATATTGTCAATTATGGATGATACGTTCCCCAAAATTTTCAGTTTATGTTTACTATAAAATTTATGTTAAAAAGATTATATTTGACTTTGGGGAAATTTAACAAAAGGTTTTATATGTTTTTTTTTTTGTTTTTTATGGCGAATCGTAAACATTTGGTACAATTTAATAATTTGTGTAATTTCCTTTTTTATACTCTACCTCTCTATAACTATTGGACATGGTATTTATAATGTCACTGATTCCAAAAGAAATTTCATCTTATAAATGTGACTATGCTACTTTTAGTTGCATTTTAGTAGTTAGTAAGGTTTAGAGGCTGCAGATTATGGTCAAAAAACCATTTCTGCAGTGCATCCCACATGTGCTCAGTGGGACTGAGATCTGGGGACTATATAGGAAGATGCAGATGAGAACTGTGCAGAGGTTTTGAATACATAGATTAACAGTTCTTCCCTTGTGAGGTTTGTTCCCCATTTTTGTCAATAAACTGGAAATTTGGACAAATTATAACTAGGGTTGTACTCTTCAAAATTTTATTTATATGAAAAACGTAAGTTTTATTTAAAATGTAATATTGTTTTATAATAATATTTATAATATGGATAGAGTTGAGTCCTGTGTAAGTTTATGCATCCCTTATTCTTAGTATACTCTTGGGCGTCTGTTATTGCTGTAAATACAAAAACATAGCTCATCTGTAAAAATAACAGCATTCCAATTAGTATCCTAATCCAGGCACTCACCATAATCTATATACACCATTCACCACCATAATTTTAGATCAATGTCCCACAAGTGATTATGAATGGGTTGTGTAAATATGGACCTTGGTAGAAAATTTGACACTTTATCTATTGTGATAGATAAAAATGGTTGCAATATTTCTAGTTTCTCTGAATTTGGCTTTAGCTGGGGAGACTGAAATGTTGGAAACAACAACTTCTCAATGTCCACTTGCCAGTAACCTTGGCTGCTCATGTGCACGTTAATATTGCAAATTTCTGGTTCAAGGTGATGTCTTTCCATTGTTCAACAGAATATTACTGGATTAAAATTGATAATAGTCTAAAACAATGTTTTTTTACAAAATGAGTAGCCTCCATGTTGATTACCGTTTAGTTCATCCTTAATTAACATAATAGAATACTTGTTTATTTTAAAGTAAACTTAAGTTTACCATTAAATGGGAGGATGCCAAACAAAAACAAAAATAATAAAATCAATAATATTCACTTATCAAATTTTTAGAATTATTAAAATTTTTCTTTTTCTAATAGTGTTCAACATAGATGGGAGCGTGTTGTTAGTAAAAGTGCTGAAAGAACTCGAGCTCTGGATCATGGGTATAAAGAAGCCAAAGAATTTCATGATTTATGGTTGGTATTATTTGCATTACTTTGATTAATAAAGTGATGAAAATAACAATAAATCAATAAACTTTAATTTTCTCTGTTGTTTTTTAAGGTCCAACTTGATGAATTGGTTGTCTGAAACTGATAAAAAACTAGATGAAATAACAGCAGAAATCGCAGGAGCTGGGAACGATCCTGTCAAACTTAAGGCACGCCTGGCAAAACACAAAGAAACACAAAAGGCTATTGCTCAGAAGCAAGGAGCATATGATCAAACAATGAGAGTTGGTAAGACTTTACGTGAAAGAGCTCCAAAAAGTGATGAGTCTAAACTAAAAACTACTATCAGTCAGTTAAGAGAATTGTGGTCTTTAGTATCTTCAAAAGCAGTTACAGGGTATGTATGATTAAACCATATTAATTTTAAAGTATGTAATTTATAGTTCTTTATGTCCCTTGGATGATATTGCTTGATAATATGTAGTTATGTGAGATTTATTATGACTTCATCCTTTCCTGTAGACAAAGAAAATTGGAAGAAGCTTTACTTTATTGTGGCCAATTTAAAGAAGCACTGGAGTCTCTTTTGGATTGGCTTAAAAGAACTGAGAAAACTTTGTCACAAGAAACTCGTATTTATGGAGATTTGGACACAGTACAAACTCTCACTGAGCAGCATAAGGTAGATTTTTGTTTCTATTTATCTTGATTTTAAGAATCTGATTCAATTTATTTAGCCTCTTGTTGCTTATTATTCTTCAGGAACATTAATTTATGTCTGTAGCATATATTTTTTTTCTTTTGAAGCTCAAGGGAATTTTAATTCTGCAGTGATTAATTTTTTTTTAAAATTCCCAATTAATACCATTTTCCTTCTTCCTTGGCTACCTAGATTTTTTTTTTTTTTTTTTTTTTTTTTTTTTTTAAAGGCTGGAACTCTTTGATCTTAACACTATCTAGCAGCATCCGTTAGAGATTATGAATCAAAGCCACTATTTTTGATAAAATTTATGTGGCATTGGGTACGAACTTAAAGTCTAGAAAACTGCGACTAGCTTAAAGTTACCTTACTTTTCACCATAGTTTGGCATTATTTGAATATAAAATAACAGATAATTAATTTATTTGTTATTCAAAAATAATTTTATCTGTGAAAAAATTATCTATTAATCGAATAAATTGAATAACTGATGACCGATAAATTATTTATACATTATTTGAATAAAATTTCATCTATAAACAAATTGTCCGTTATTCTAATAAATTTGAAGTTTTCTTATCCCTTGTACATTTTTATGTGAAATTTAATATCACCTTGCGCGCCTCGAGTTCCGATTACTTTAATAGTTGTTATTGTTAAAGGTATCTTTTAATAGGTTTACTACAAATATGCTTTTCCTAAACAGGCTATCAGATTTATGATCATGCATGAGTGTTTTGGTTACTTTAATAATTGTTATTGATTAACGTGTTCACACTGGCGTGTACCACTGGTGTCCCGCACTAGTCCATCCCGTGGGACGGCTCGTCGCACCGGTGGCCCGCTCTAGCCTGTCTTATTGGACAGCGCGTACCATAGGTATTTCCGTATCCATGTTATCTATTATTTCTAAGGACAAAATTATAAAATAATAAAACATTTTAACTGCGTTTTGAGTTACACTTTCTGGCAGAAATCTGAGCTTAGTATGAAAAAACCGGACGTATTGCACAAATTTCAAAATAAGCAATTACTAGACTGTTAGCAAACGTACAACTCATATACAGGTCTGAACAGGCAATAATTGATGAAACTTGGCATAAATTTGAGCGCCGCCCCACAGAGCAGACATTGACAATCTGCTCCTGCGTGAACGCGTGAAGGTATCTTTTTCTTTTAGATTTCCAAGGATGCTTTTCCCAGTTTTGAATTTACTATTCCACATGCTCTAAAAAACTTAATACAGAGTTTCTTTATATTATAAACATTGCAAAAAAATAATAAAATAAGATCGTCATTATAGATATTAAACTATCACCAAGAGTTAATTGGTTGTCAGACAAATGTTTTGAAAAAAGAGTGATAATGAAGTCCTAGCTTAAACATTTGTAGTAGCCCTGACTTATTGTTAAAAATTACTTTTTTTTTTTTTTTTTTAGAATAAAAATGTTTTTGGTACTAAAATAAATGCTTGTGAGATTTGATTGCCTCAATTTCTTTATCTGGTAAATTGCAGCACCAGGCCTGAAAAATGATAAGGCATTTACATGAGTTGCCACACTGTTCCTCTCATCTCTGGCAATAGTACCATCTCAAATCGAACACAGAGCCCTTTTTAATTGTAAAAATAAAAATAAATAAATTTTACTCACAAGAGAGGTGTTTATCAATAAAGGCCTTGTGTCAACATCCTTTAATAATGTAATTCTTAGTGATTAACCTGAGTTCCACCAGCCTATTCAGAATAAAACCGAACTTTTTTGTTATTTCTATCTTTATAGAGGTGGTTTAAATAACATGAATATGTTGGGTATAGTTATGTGAAACTATATTTTTAAATCATTAAATTAGGAGGTAATTAAGGTAATAAAAACATCTGTTGAAGAGAGAAACACGGGAACTATGTTAACGGTTTGCCGTCTTTGGTCAGACTCAATTTATTCATTATTTGCAGATGACTGATGAAATTATTCGTTATTTAAAAGTTTCGTTCATTCTCATTTAGTTATTGCTTTAGAACAGGATTATGCTCTCTTGTTTTTCTTCTGCTCTCTCATGTTGCCAATTTACAAATAGTCATTTCAATAGTCTCAGAGAAAACTGCAGGAAGATAGATTTAAAAAAAAAAAAAAAAAATTGTATTCTACTTAATCAGAAATGTGGTATAATTACAGATGTTGAAAGTGAAGTAAAAAAAAAAGAAAGTTTTTTTTCTTGTTCTGTTATTTAATTTCATAATCGATAATATTGTACCAACATTGTTGAATGAAAATAAGTACTCTATTATTAGTGAAGTTTTCATAATAAATATAAGTACTAGAAGCCTTTTCATGTGAAGCTTAGACACTTGAATAACACTAGACTTATTTATTATATTAAATGAGTGAGGGGCTTGGCCTAGTGGATAGAGCACTAGTCTGCTGTTCTCCAAATCACTGGGGCACATCCAGCCTTTACTAAGTGGGTACTCAAATATCAAGGGAAAAACCTGATGACAATGTTATCTCAGCCTAATCACCTCATTGCATAACTATTGGCCTAGAATCCGTATGAATCTGTATATATGCTGAGCCCAAGAACCTTCATAGGTTGCAGAGGTACTGCTTTATAAAAGAAAAATTTGTTGAATAAAATTGTGGTGAAATTTATTCCATTTTTTGTATTTTATTTATAAAATTTTAAATAGTCTTTGTGTATTGTATTTTATAGTTGTTTTTATTTTTGGTGAGGGGTTGGTTATTCATTGTTCTTACATTTCTTATTTCTGATGTTAGTAACAGTTTTTCATTATCTAATAAATCTTCAACAGTTCATAGTTGAAAAACATCTTGAATTTTATTGCCTTCAGATTCTTGAATTATTTCATATTAGATCATTAGACACTTATTTATTTGTTTATTTATGGTATAATATATATATATATATATATATATATATATATATATATATATATATATATATGTTAGTAGATTTTTTTATAGTTCTGTAAAAGCCATTAATTATATCAATGTTATATCCTTAAGGTTTTAGAGGAAGAATTAAGGAATAGATCAGCTCAAATGGAAAGCCTAGAAAGAAATGGAAGAGAGTTAAGTGAACGAGCAGATTCAACTGGTTTAAAGGCTCAGCTAATTGAATTAAACAAACTTTGGACAACTGTTGTTAACCTAGCTTCTGAGAGAAGTGCAGCATTGAAAGTTGCCTTGAAGCATGTAAGTTAGGATAAATTATTTTTGTTGAATAAAAGTTTTTAAAAATCATTATATAAAAAATCACCATAGTTTGTAAATTTCATTTTATTATTAAGTCAGAAAATGTGAATGTAACTTACTATTTTCCCATAGTAATAATTTTATTTATTTGTATACAATTGATCTTAATCCCTTTTTTGGAATACAGGTAGATATTATATCTGAATGTTTCAGGTGCCACAGTGCCACTCTAGCATTTTGAGTTAAGTCCATAATACTGCCCCATCCCTCCAAAATTTACTTTTTTATAACATATTTAAAAAATATTTTTTGTACATAAATTACAGTCTTTATAGGTTAATACATTGTTTATATAGGTGTTTATAAACTGTACTTTAATGATATAATGATATAAGATTTTCTTAATTATTTTATTTCTTGAGTTTCCTGTACTGTTTTTTAACTATATTAATTACTTAATACTTTTCAAACAATTTATATGCCATTAAGCTTCATATTTACTATTCATAAATAACTTCATATGGGATTTAACTTTTAAATTATATTTTCAGGCTGAAGAGTTACACAAAGCTGTTCATATGCTTTTAGAATGGTTGTCCGATGCAGAAATGAGACTGAGGTTTGTTGATAGTCTTCCTGATGATGAAGCTGAAACTAGAGTACAAATTGCTGAGCATGATAAGTATGATAAATTTAAATTAGGATTTCTCCTAGATCACTTTTTATTTTTCCTTCAAAAATTAATGTTTTTATTGGGTACCAGATTTATGAGAGAGATGACTGATAAAGAAAAAGAAAAAGATTCTACTATAGCTCTTGCTGAAAAAATTCTGGCTAAAGCTCACCCTGATGGAGCTGCAGTCATCAAACACTGGATAACAATCATTCAGTCTCGCTGGGAGGAGGTATCATCATGGGCTAAGCAGGTATTTATATTTATTTTCTTGGTTCATTTATATTTATAATCTACTATAATTTTGATTTATTTTTTTATCCAATTTTATTTTTTTGCAGAGATCTGAGAAACTTCATATTCATCTCAATTCTCTCAGAGATATGGATACATTACTGGAAGAGCTCCTTTCATGGTTAGCTCTCAGAGAATCTGAACTTCTTGAAAAAGAATCAAGAGACCTTCCTAATACAATACCAGAGACTGAGAGATTAATTACAGAACATGATTTTTTATGGAAGAAACTATGACTCGAGAAGTTGAAGTAAATTCAGTCTTCAGAGCGAAGCAATTAAAAGAAAAGAAAACAACAAAAAAGACAAGGTTGTTATTATTTTTTGTTAAATTTAGATTAATTAAGTATAATTTCACTGTCTCATTATTTATCTCAGTCACTGTCTCATTATCATTCTGACGAGATGAAAAAAATATATCAATTATAATAAATATATAAAATATATATATATATATATATATATATATATATATATATATATATATATATATATATATATATATAGGGACTTGTCAATGTTAGAAGTCATGAACCACATGATTTAAATAGTTTTGAAACAAGATGAGGAAACAATTTATCAATTTTTGAATTAACCTTTGATTTCCCGTTGAATTTTTTTCTGAACATCCAATTCATTAATATCTTCCATAACTCCCTTAATTCTTGAAAAATAAGCTGTTTAATGGAAATTATATACTTTTGAACCATATTTACAATAGTATTTCTGTTAGACTGACATGCAGCATTTGAATGGAGTGAAATTTTCCAATTTATAATTTTAAAACTTGTATGGTCATCATAATGATGTGACCGTTTTATTGTTACTTGTATTATGGTTAATGTATAACTAAGAAGGAATAATTTATAATTATATATATAATTTTTTTTTTTTTTTAACAGCAAAGATGAAACAAGGCAAAGTACTCAAGAACTGAATGAAATCCAAAGAAGGCAGAGGTATTTCTTAATGATTGGTTATCTAAATATTATTGTAATGGTTAAGCTAAACTAACTTAATTTATTTTTCATATTATATTTTTAAAACTAAAAAAATACCTTTAAGTTTTATTATTGTCATCACATCACCCACTTTAGGTTTGTATTTATTTTATTTTTGCTTTTCACAATTCATAGCATGAAGAGTTCAAGAGAGCATTTGACCAACCTCGATAGACGAACAAGGTAAAAAAATTACATTTTTTTTTTTTTTTTTTTAAGACTTGATTATGCATTTTAGAGAACCAAAAATTTGTTTTATTCTATTGACCGTAGTGACATTTGTTTGTTGTTTTTTTTTTTGTTATTTAAAGTATTTGTTTATATCATGTCATGTTATGTTTTTGTTATACAAAGTATTTATGTGTTTGTTATGCTGTTTATTTTGTTATTATTATTTTTTTTATTTGTTTTTATCAGCTTCAAATCTTCACGGGAACACTTAAGTACACTAGACAGAAAGACAAGGTATAGAATTTAAAGAAAAACTATTATTATTTTTGTAATGCTATATATTTGTTTTATTCAATTTTTTTTTTATATATAATAGGAATTTTTCTGTATGAGCAAGGCAAAGTTTTTATTACATATCAAGGTTTTGGACAGCATGTGTTCCAATGTAATTCATCTAAAAAAAAAGTTTTCTATAAAGAAAAAATACCATTTGAGTTTTATAAGTAATATTCATTGTATTTATCATGAATTTATTTTTATTAGGGAAAAAAAGACTATAAATTTTCAAGAGTCCTAAAAAAATATCTCCCTACTAAAAAACATAATATTCCATCAATTTGATTCAATCTTATAGAGTTCTTGAGACATATACTGGGTGTTTGGATTAAGTCCTAACAAATGTACTTTTCTTAAAAAATCCCTTTTTTTGCTCAGATTAGATTAAATTGTTCTTAATATCTAAGTCATCAAAAATCATGAATATTTAAGTGGTACTGGCACTTTCATCCTTTCTCTGTGGATCAAAATAAAATGGCTAAAATTTATCAGTTTTTAATAGTTATTAAAGATTGTAAAGATTCTATAAACTTTTATAGAAACTTAAATCTTCTAAATAAAAAACTATGATATGAGAACTTGACACTCATTTGGGTATCCTCTTATTTCCCCACTTTCTGCCTTAATTTTTGATAATTTTTATGTCAAAAAGAAACTGGAGGAAAAATAAAACTAGTATTTATCAAAAGGATTAAGTTAATATTTTTTTAATTGCATGCCAAATTTTAGTTGTGGTTTTAAATCAATAGTACTGGAATGTGTATAGCCATTTACTTTTTCATCTATGTGTATTTTTGTTGTTATAATATAAAGATATATTAGCTTCAGAATTTTATATCAGCAAAAGTTAGTTTGCATAAGTGCATTGTAATCAATGTGAAGGCTTTTTTTTTTTTTAATTGCATTTATTTTTAATTTTTTTGCATGATAGTCGGTCTAGCCCTGCTCAAGACATGATTGATGGCAACCCTAGGATTGGACCTAAATTCCCTCCCAAAGGAAGGTTAGCATAGTTCTATGTATTACATATTTTTCTCCAAGAATCACTTCATGTCATATCCACCATTAGTTGTGGGATATTTATGGTACCAATTAAAGACAGTTATTAAAAACGTATCTGTCTCCATTATATTTTAGATTTTCATTATGTTTATATGAATAATTATATATATATATATATATATATATATATATATATATATATACCTATATCTTCTAGCTAATTAAAAATTTTTATTTAATGAATACATGTGTGTAATTTGGATAAGCAATAATAATATAATTTTTGGAGATTTTTTTTTTATTTTACATTTTATAGATTAAAATTAAATAAATTAATAGGCAATCTAGATTTCCTCAAAGTGACTAAATTAACTAGATGGAAGTCTATGATCTGAACTGAATGAGTATTTTCAATGTTCATAAAGCTCATGCTCAAATTATCATTTGTTAAATTAGAATATGGCATAGAAATTACATTTGTATTCTAGATTGTTATAATTTTTCAAATCAGTTTTATGTTATGAAGAATTTTTCTATTTTACAGCAAGGCTTTGGAACCTCAATTCAGATGTGCTAGATCTCGATTATTGTATGAGAGATGGCGAGGTATCTGGCAACAATCCTGGGAGCGTCAACGTCGTCTTAGGGATCATTTAGCTCATTTGCAGGAGCTTGATCGACTGGCAAACTTTTCTTGGGATGACTGGAGGAAAAGAGTAAATAATACCTTACTATATCTGAGTTTATATAAAAAAAAAACACTATGTTCGTATAATCATGTTGTAATATATTTGGTTTATTGTAGTTCTTAAAGTTTATGAACCATAAGAAATCCCGTTTGACTGATCTGTTCAGAAAAATGGACAAGAATAATGATGGCCTCATTCCAAGAGATGATTTTATTGACGGCATAATAAAGACCAGTGAGTATATATGTTATTATGAATTCTTTTCCTCTCTTTTCGGGCTTTACAGCTCTTCCTCGCTTCTTGGACATCATCTTGACAAATATCTAATTTTGAATCCTTATTAAAAAACTGAAATAACTGCTTCTCAGTTTTATAAAATATTCTTTACAATTTTTTCTTATAGATGGGATTTTATTGGTATTGCTTTTATTACTCGAACTTACTATTTTATTATTTATTTTTTTTTTTTCAGAATTTGATACATCTAAATTGGAAATGGGGGCAGTTGCTGATATGTTTGATCATAATTCTGAAGGTTATATTGATTGGAAAGAATTCATTGGTAATTTTTTTTTTTTTTTTTACTTTAATGGTATTTGGTAATAAAATTTTAGTTATCATTTAGTATAAATGGATTATTTTGCATTTAGCTGCCCTAAGGCCGGATTGGGAAGAAAGAAAACCAGCGACTGAAGCAGAAAAAATTCATGATGAAGTCAAACGGCTTGTTATGCTTTGTACCTGCAGACAAAAGTTTAGAGTATTCCAAGTTGGTGAAGGAAAATACAGGGTGAGTTATTTTCACTCATCATTTTCTTAAATCTTTTTAGATATATAATTTCACTATGGCTTTATTCATAGTGATAATATTAATGTGTTTGATTTATTTAAATTATTATCTTTCTTATCTTGTTTCTGTTTGCCTACAATACGCCCTGATGATGATCCATAATGGGGGTTGAAACGTTGGTAGAAAATAAATGGTTGAAACTACTTAATTGTTTCATTCACTGACCCCCACCTGGACTAATTCCTTCTAGTAATTCTCAACGGTCAACTAATTATATCCACTATTATCTTTCTTAATTGAAGAAAAATGCTTACATAAGATTATCACAATTTTTTATTTTATTTATGTGCAGTGAATAATGTGTAGTTTGAACTTATAAACAACTCCATTAATTTTTATGAAGCCATTGCTGATACATTTTTTAGCCTTACTATTTTTTTTTTTTTTTACCCTCCAGTTATTTTAAGTAAGCTTAGCAGTTAAAAAGAACATAAATTTATCAAACTGATAATTTTGAAAACAATTTCAATGTAATTTCAAAACAACACAAAAACTAAAATTATGATAATAACATGCTTTACATTTTTTGTCATTAACACACCACCTAAGAAGTAAGAAAAGCACAATGTAAACAATGTCTCAAGTTTCTCTTTTTCCTTAATACATTTTTATACAGCTCTAAAATTCATTTTTTATGATTTTTTTAAACTACTTTCCTCTCTTCCTAGAGGTAATGTATTATTAGCTCAAAAATGTAGAGCACATCCATTTTGTTCTATTTTGATATCTTCAAAATTTCACACATTTTCCCAAAACTTGTTTTCAGCTTCGAATGTAATTTAAAATGGCTGAAAAGAAAAAAAGAAGTATGAGCCTGAAAAATGTTTTAACAGTGGTTTTCGAAATGTTTAGGAACAAGTTAAAAAATAACCATAAAAATCCAAAATGTTAAAGACCATACTTAATTCAAACTGGATGGTTTCAAATGGAGTGACACCCTGTCCAGTTTTCAATGAATACCTAGTTGCCATACACTAAGCATAAGCATAAAAACCAAGGGAATATTCACAAAATCAAAAAAGTTAATTTATTTATCCTAGTGTGAACAAAGGTTTTTCTTATTCAAAAGTAAATTCAGTATCCATGAAAATTAAATTTGCTTGTCGCAGTCCTGTCATACAAACTGGAAAAGATGGAACTTATATTTTACAGAGGAAAGATTATATTATTGTGAATGAGGAGAGGTTTCAAAAAGCTGACAGTTGAGTGCCTGTGGTCTATAGTAACATGCACTTATGAAGTGATGAATTGGATTGGTTCTCACATTATTAATAAAGTCTATTATAGTATTTCACCTTCTAGTCTTGTATATTATGAAGATGAATGAAGATTGAGCTGTTTAAGTTAGTAATTAGGCCAGTCCTTAAATATATGGGCCAGAGACCTGAACAGCTACAAGGTATCTATAATCCTCCATACAGACTTTTTAAAACAAAATGTTGATCAAAAGATTTGGTCTGGTTAAAGACAATGCTACAAAACTAAAGGCTATATCTAGCAAAATGAGGAGTTAAGGTTGTCAGGACTGTAGATGATAGTAGCCATGGATAACCTAAGTTGTAAGGACATG
The DNA here is from genome assembly GCA_023052935.1 of Piezodorus guildinii. NCBI lineage: Eukaryota > Metazoa > Arthropoda > Insecta > Hemiptera > Pentatomidae > Piezodorus > Piezodorus guildinii. The sequence continues at coordinate 152,984,095 of CM041295.1, forward strand.
TGGTCTTGGTCTAGAGAATCTCCTTATTAAAATGATTGACCTAGTTGACATCCCACGTAGAAGAATGAGAGGCTAAGACTTAAAAGGACTTGGTCAAGAGAAGTCAATGAATTGTTAACTGGTAGTGATAGCTCTTGATTCATTTCAATTGAATCCATTCAAAGAAAGTAGGTTTCCAGGGCCTATGCTCTTTTGAAAAGTAAACTGGTTGAGTAACAGGAGGAATGTCACTAAGATACTAAGCTGATATAAACGTTGTCTGGTTAGTTACAACTACAATTGACCTCTGAATGCTTATGCTTCAATTTTTATACTAATTTAAATTTTCTGAAAAACTATTGGAGCATTGTGTTCACTAGATGTATAAAACATACAGCAGTGACAAAGTGCAGAGAAGTTAGATTTAAATAAGCATTAACATTTACCACATTTATCTTAGCTAATAATTCATGGTCATACCTTTATTTATTGATTATTCTTCTCTTCAGTTTGGTGACTCCCAGAAACTTCGCTTGGTTAGGATCCTTAGATCAACTGTTATGGTCCGAGTTGGAGGTGGCTGGGTTGCTCTTGAGGAGTTCCTAGTCAAAAATGATCCTTGTAGAGGTAAGTTCCTCATTTTAATTTATTGATTGGATCAAATGATTCAATCGTTTAAATGATTAAAAATCATGTTTTACTTAACTCAGTATGGGTTAATTTAGTTTTTAATTAAATTTTGAGGGATATTTTGGTATACTCCAGTTTATTGGCTCCTGACATTGTTCACTGAAATTCATCTTGAAAGATCTCCTGACTATTTAAATTTTTTGTTCACACAAAAACTCCAATTTCTCACCATTTTTGCAAAAAATTGATATCTGTTTTTCTCTCATTGTTAACTTGCTCTTGAAGTTTAAATTTTACATTCCTTTTCGATCAAAGTAGCAAAAATCAATTTGCTGGATCCACTTTTATTTTATGTATTTTACCGTTTTCTCGAAAACCACCATCTATTTTAATTAAACTCATATCAATCTATATAGTTTTTACCATCATTAAAATATTTTAACATGTCTTAAATGACAATTTTAAAAAATGTCTTCTTCTATACTACCTTTATTTTTAATGAACATTAATAGTTGACTATTGGGTAGTTCAGAGGAAAGTCTAGACATCAGTCAAGAAAAACAATTAAATAGTCATGAATATTTATTAGCACTAGCTATTTATATTTTTTATCCCTTCTTGTAAATTCTATAAGTCCATTTCTGCATGTACTAAAGTTAACAAACTTTCTGTTTTATGAGGTCTTATTAGAGGTAATCAGATCAATAATGATTTTATTTGTAATAAAAAAATTTAAAAAAACTCATAGTTTTGAGATAATTTAGAAAAAGTACAATGTTAACTTGATAATATTGTATTTTACTTTTGGTGAAATTACTATAATTAGCTTTCATGAGAGTTAGTGGGAAGTTCTTCTTTTTCCTCTGGGAAAAGAAACATTATTAGCTCCCAACTACCTAATCTGAATCGCTCACTGATAAGGCTTTTTTAATTGTGTCCTTGATGGAAAAAGGTGCAGGAGCTGATGTTCTGGAGTATTATTGGTTATTAAGTGAAGCACTTTACTTTTTCATTTGTTATTATGAAAAATAATTATAAACTTATTTATGTAATGTGATATTTAAACAATTATTTTGAATTTTTTTTATCAATACTTTTGTGATTGAAACTGAAATACTGACAACATACTTTCCTTCCCTTTTTCCTAATCCCCTTTCTGTTCTTATCATTTTTTTTTTTTTTTTTCATTTGTTAATCTTAAATAATTTTTTTTTTTTTTGTTTATTTATTTTTTAATCCTCCCTTGTTTAAACTTCCAATGATTTACCTTTGCTTTTTATTTTTTCGTCTTTTTCCCGTTTGTTTATTCTGTACAGTAGAGATGTTGCCGATACCAAACCCGTATGTACCTGAGGAACATGAACCGTGGTGTCCCTGAGTGGTGGGTTAAAATTATTAGTTGCTTTATCTGTTCGTTGTCGCGTAGACCAATATTGGAGAAGGCTTGTTTCTGAAATTTATTTTTTAAATTTAATATGAATAATAATAAATAAATAATTTTTGTTTAGCTATTTGGGAATAGAAGCAAATTCATCTTCGGGGAAAACAAGTTCTTCTTCAATTTTTCTTTTTATTATTAATTATTTTATATGTTGAGTGACTAGATAAGTTGATAGCATATATAAATTAATTTAGACTTTATTGTTCTTTTGGGTTAGTGTTACATACTTGCTCAGAAAGATGAGTCGAGTGATTTTTTTGTCTCAATTTTGATTTAGATGTTTAGAAAACTATCTATTCATTATTTGTTAGTAATGATAGTGCCAAAACTTACAAGTTGAGCTTGCTCCTTTCCAATTTTAATCAATGCTTTATTGAAAAAAACCCAAATAATATTCTTCCATCTTGTCCCTTGGGGCCAAGGAGCAGGGAAAAAAAAAAAAAAAAATTGTTATATTTCACATGTCACGTTTGAAAAATGATATCAATGTTTTTCGAGCAAAAGTTTTGTTTTTTAAATCATATTGAAAGAAAAATACACTCCAAAACTGATGCAAAATGTATATATGGGGCCTCAGAAAATCTGTATGTTCAAAATATTGTTCTAAACAAAAATTGTTTCCTTTTTTTGCTTTTTTACCGAAAGGGTTTAACAATTTTAGAGCCATGAAGTTATGGTTCAGTTCAGAGATCTATATCTCCTCTTTTGGACTCATTACAATAAAAAGAAAAAAATATTTTATTATATATATATATTGCATTATCCGATAAAAGTCTGTATTAAAATAAATATGAATAAAAAAGAAATACAAAATTGAGGTGTTTTGCAGTTAAAGTTATTAAAAACCATTGGAAATCCAAAATTCTACATAATCATGTAGTTTTGAGACTGTTACCTAGCTCCCAAATTGGGCTTGATTGCTTTTATGGTTTTCTGGAATAAAGGTAGTGTCAAAAATCTAAAAAAATGTTGACGATCTTTAGCAACATTTTTATTTTTAATTTGCCTGAAAATTTTAATATGGTGGGTTATTCAATGTTCTAAATTCAACCCTGAGGCTGGTTTTGGATTAAAAGAACGTTTTTAATATACTTGACTTAAATATACTCAAATTTACTTATTTTGAATAAAAAATCATTCTTTATTTTACTTTTGTATGTGTGGGAAAAGTTGGGTGAAAATGATATTTGCATGGCCTATACTGTAAAAAGGCTCTTTTAATAAGAGTGAAAATAAGGCACTATAACAACGTTGCCTAACTGGTTATTATGTATGGAATGGAGACTGCCTCTCTTCCTAGCTTAAGGAAACTTTTGGGAATTGGGAGGAAGGGCCAGTGAAGTTACCAGAGAGGCCTAATATAGGCTGAGGCCTACCAGAGAACTGTACAAAGAAATGGATGACCTGGAAACGGACATTAGGATAAGGAGGCTGCGTTTCTCTAGGCATATGGTAAGGATGAGCCCGAGCAGAATAAATAAGGAGATCATTGAAAAAATGTGGGGATATAAAGGGGCCGGAGGGTACATTCAGCAGATAAGGAAAGAGACTGTGAGGTTGGGAATCTCAAAACAGGTTTGTGTCAATAGAGATGACTATAGGGAGAAATTAAGGAAGATAAAGGTCCTTGTGGGTGCCAAAGAGGTGAGAACAGGGAGAGTATGGAGCGAAGAACAGAGAAGAGTCCAGTCTGAAAGAATGAAGAAGAGATGGGAAGAGAGAAAAAAAGCGGAATGTGTGGGCAAAGTTAGGAGAAAATGATATTTGGGTGGTCTTTAAGGCTGTTTCGCGTAAAAAAAAAAAAAAAAAAAAAAAAAAAAAAAAAAAAAAAAATTCTTGACTCCTTAGGTAAATACTATTTAGTTCACCCAATTGCAAGGAACATTTAGATTGGTCTGAAATATATTTTTTCATTTGTGAGAATTGAATTTCTCTAATTTACTCATTTTGAATAAAAAATCATTCTTTATTTTACTTTTAACAACTTTAAAGTGGTCTAGAATGAAATTTAGAGCATGGGCAAAGACTTTCACATTTGTATTATGAAATATAAAATGTTTGTGATAGGAAATAGCATTTTTTTAATAATGAGTTGTTAAAATTAAATAATATAGAGTTCTGATGGGTCTTCCAGAATGAAATACAATGTTCTATGTGTTTCCCCTTCAGTACACTCTGTTATTTAATAATTTCATTTAAAAATTTTTATTCATAATTTTAAAAAATGCTGTTTTTGTGCCACTAACATTTTTCTATTTCATTACATACATTTTCAAGTAACCACCCATGCTCTGGATGTCATAAAATAAAGGTGTTAATAGTAATATAAATGATTATTTTTAATTCAAAATTTGTTAAATTTCGAGTGATTCAATGTTTGCATTGATTAAATTTAAAGTAAATCAAGTAAGATTAGTTGAAATTCCCCCTGAAAATGCTATCAACTTAATTATAGTCCAATATTTTTAACGTAAGATTACTTTTCTTCTTGTGAAATGTCTAACGAAATTTTGGTAACGGAAGTCCTAGACTCCTTTTAATTTTTTTTGTTTCTGGGATTAGTAGTTTATTTAATATTAAAAACGATTCTGTATATAAGTCTAGGGTATTTTACCGTACTAAAATTTTGTTTGCTACAATTTTATCGTTCGATTTTTTCAGTCTTATCAGTGTTGTCTGCATGCCAAAAATAATCTGCTTTAATGTATCTCTATCAAATTTCTGGTATCCACTTATCAATTTATTTTATGTTATTATATTATGCTGCAGACACATTTTTTTTTATTTTATTTCTATAGTTCCCATTTTAATTCATATATGGACGGACAGAATTTTCTTTTTTCGAAAAGTAAATCAACTTTTTTTTTTGTGTTCTCGTGTTTTAGGTTGTAAATTGTGGTGTCATATCTAATTTTGGATTATTAAAATATTATGTTATAAATTTATGCTAACCATCCCAAACATTAGTCAGATTAGATGGCTGATTATAAATGAAAAATGTAATGGACTTATCGTGGCTTTGAATTCAGGAAATTTTATTTTATTTTTTGACGACTTATTTTTTTTTAATTTATTTATCCTGCTTCTATTTTAAAAACATAATTTCCTGTTCTATTCCCTTTTATGTTTTCCTATTGACAGACATACTGACCATCCAAGTTTTAGCATGCACATCCTGTTTTACTTACCTTTTCCTTCTGTGTTCTATATTTTCCTAAGCACGAAAAACTGCATCTTGAGTTTGTTATGAATTTCAGGTATGATTCATAAAGTTTTTATTTTGTTTTCAACAGTTTTTGTAACATATATTTTATACCAGTTTGCTATTGAGTGGTGGTATTTGACTTCATTTTTTTTTATTGAGTATGTTTGTGCCGAGCATATCAAGTTTTATATGCACGTTTGATTTTGATTTTGCTTTTTAAGGCTTTGGTAATGACTGTATTTTGTTTTTATTATTATGTATTTATTTACATCAATTCATTATAACAAATATTTAGCTTTGTTTATATGAATTTTATTTTTAGGTTAAATGTTATGACAATTGATTATTAAATAGATTACTGTAACATTTGATTAGATTACCAAATATGAATAAACATTTTGAGGATATAGATGAGGCAGAGCAATCTAAAAACCAAAGTATTTTATTTACTTATTGATTTAAATTTTAAGTATATTTTCTGAGAAATATTGTAATTACTAGACAACAGAAGCTACTAGGGTAGTGATTTGTTAAGCTTCTTTGTTCCAAAGTATGCGACAATTTATTGAGCATTCGGCTCAACTGATTTTCAAGTTTGATATCTAATTATTCAATGATATCCCATAAAATTGTTGAATTATTTAGTTCAAAACGCTGAAAAAAGTATTATGGGTAGAAATCATGAGGAGTCCGTCATCTGAAAAATGTTTTAATTCGCCAACATTTTATTATATATATATATATATTATATATATATATATATATATATATATATATATATATACGTGTGTTGTGTGTATAAATAATTGGGTTCGATAAAATATTTTGTTGGGGGAACCATTGCTTTAGATAATTCTAAAATGAAATCCTTTTAGGCGCATCATAAAAGGAGACTCGTGACTTTCAAACAAAATAAATAGTTTTCATTTATGTATTTTATAAGAAAATGTTTGTCCTGTCATCTGATTTAATCATGAACACTTTGTAGTTTAAATTTAAAATTTATTGTAAAATTCTGGTTAAACATTTTCGTTCTTAAAAAAAAATAATAAAACAAAAGCTCTGAATTAAAAGTTTGCTATGCCCCATCTTTTTTTTTTTTTTTTTTTTTTTTTTTCCATTTTGTTAAATTTGTTTCTATTTTAGTATAATTGTATTGTTTTTTTATCTTTTTTTCTTTGTCATAGCATTTAATGAATTTGCATATTAGCTCTGCAGGAGAATATGTAAATGACTTATGGCCAAAGAAAATTACATTTTTTTTTTTTTGCTGCTTGCACGGAAAGTTCCAAGGTTCAATAAATAAATAATATGCTTTTAAATTATACAATAGGCTCTTATATAGCTTCCATCTGATACTTTACCTAGCGTGGAAAGTTTTGCTCAAAAACAAAAAGTTGTACAGAAATGAAATTATGTATTTAAGGTATGTTTTGCCTAAGATAATATAACTTTTTCACCAAAATTGGCAAACTGGAAGTGCAACTTTAGCCCATGATACATAAGTGTTTACCAATTTCTCAAAAATGATCTTGATTAAACTCTTTTTTTAGATGTAGCACTAAGTAGGATTTTATATCACACATATTTTATCCTCATTATAGTAGTCTTACCGCGCTTAAATCTATTTTTTATTTTTTTTTTTTATCTAATAAAAATAATTATTGAGTCTATTGTTTGTTTTTGTAAGTATTTAATCAGGAGAAAATAAATTATCTATGTGTTTCTTTATGAATTAGTTAATCTAAAAAAATTGTACCTTGGAACAAACTGCCCTTGCTTGCATGATTTTCTGCTGAATTACTTTTACTGGAATATGTTTATGTGATGTATATATGTGTATGTACATGTACACATACACACATACATATACATATTTGTGTATATATATGTAACACACACACACACACACACATGATCTCTCCCTCTATCTATATATATATATATATATATATATATATATATATATATATATATATATATATATATACATACATATAATGTCAATACGTACACTTCTTATCATCTTATGAACTTAAGCATTTATGTTCAATATAAATTATCGGTATTTTATTTTAAATAGTGTTAATTTTTTCTCAAAAGTTTACAATATATTACATTTAAAATTTCATTTTAACCAAAAGTAAAAATAAAACAGTATGAATATTTTTTATTGAATTTTTGTTTGATTAATTGTGAATTATTAATTTGATTGAGCTGACATCCATCACTTTATAATTCTGTTTTCAATATAAATGACAATTATTATGTTGTCCCATATTATTTATGTAATTATTTGGTTGTGACTTGTGTTTCTGTGTATGTGAGTGTGTGTAAATATATATATATATATATATATATATATATATATATATATATATATATATATATATATATTATATATAATATTATTTCATTTTTACATATATATATATTTTTTAAATACTTTATATTGCCTGTTTTTTGATTTGGGTTGTGTGTGTTTCTTTTTTTTTTTTTTTAATCATTCCTTCAACTCCAAACACAATAATCAAACTTCATTTAAAAAACAAAACAACTTATATATAAAAGCAAAAGGAAGAACGAATATTGAGTTGAGAGAACAGTTTATTCTTGCGGATGGAGTCTCCCAGAGCATGTCTGCATTCAAGCCGAAGTCAAGCAAGAGTCCAGGACCAATAACTAAAGTAAGTAGCTATTTTTGCCCACAAATAAATCTGTTTAACTTTATATTGTATGTATGTTTTTGTATGCATACACATATATATATATTTTATATATATATATATAATATATATATATATATATATATATATATATATATATGTTTATATACATACACATACATACATTTATATGGTGTTTGGTGAGATTGTTTTTACATTGATTTTGTTTTTGATTTGTTTTGTTTGGTATTGTTTCTTGCTGCCAATGGTTGTTGTGTTTCTACTTTTCTATGCCTCTTATCTTTCTTACATCTTTTGCTGCTATTTTTTCTGTGTAAAGTAAAAAGAGAGTGATGGTTACTTATTATGATCATAGTTAATTTGTTTGAGAAGATTGCAAAAAATTACCATATAATTCAGTTGATTTTAATTATTATTTAAAAAATTCCATTTTTCTTTTATACTTAAAGATATTTTAAATTGAAAAAATTTTTTTTTTTTGCATTCTTAAATCAAACAAACACCTGTAGATTATTTTGGGCATGATTTGCTCTGAGCATGGGTCACAGACTTCCTTCGACGGATTATCGACATTTGGACTTCAAACTTATTTCGAATTTGTTTATTTGCCAGGAGTCTCTTTGGTGTCACTTTGTTCAAGTTTGTCTTTGGAAGACCATTAATGTGGGTAAGAAATATTGTCCAAAATCCAAATCAACATTCTATAAGATAAATGAAACGCAAAGGAATCTATTTAGTTGCTCATTTCTTCCAAAGACGTCCTTGTTCAAATGAAATACTAAAGATGAAACCTATACTTGAGTATGCTCTGTTATACTTGAAAATATATTGCTCCCCATTCCCGGTAACCACAGCTGGCGAACTTCTCAGTGAACTGATGCCAATTTTCGAGTCCCTGAGAGCTAAAGAGGCATTACCTTGTGCATTTCCTCTCAGTGTTGTTGGTCAACAAGGATACTCACCACACACCTGCAGGGTATAGTCAATTGTTTTATTTCTTTATGATTTTAATTATTTATTATTATTTTTGTACTGGTAAGGGAAATATCTATTACATATTACTGTCATTAACCTCAAAGTTCAAAATTGTATTCTTCTGACTTTATTGTTGACTTTTCATTTGGAATTTCATCATTATATTTAAAGGGAGGGGGGTTGTGAATTCTGATAATAAAATTTAAAATGTTTATAATATATTTTCTTATAATTCATAGAAATTATTTCCTTCACTTATATATTATTTATTCTAATTTCATCCAGATATGTTCATATTCAAAATTTTGTCTTGTGTGTGTTTTTATGTATATTTTCTTTTCTTTTCTTCATTCAATACTACTTCTATCAGTTCTTTCATATAGCTAATCTTAAGTCATTTTTCCTTTATGGTCTGTTTCATGTAATTCCTCCAATTTAAGGCCCATTAAATTACCCTGAATCAATTATACTCCTGGGTTGGATGATTATCTTAAACCCAGGAGACTCCAGCTCTTTGATATGGGTTTCCTAAAATTTATTCCCTCAGAAGAACAACAGAAAAGAGGTAGAAGAAATTTTTAGTCAAAGCATAGTAAATGGTTGTCTCTCGTTATAGAGGTGTGAGTTATCATCAAATTAATCAAAAACTCACAAAAGAAACAAATCTTCTTTTGAATTAACTTAAAATAGATCTATCCTGTACCGATACTTTAAGGGAGTGTTTACAGTTCATTCCATATCTAATCAATTAATGGGTCTAGAACTTGATGCATTAAAAATGAATGACTTTGTTTACACATTTAGTACAATAAATAAGAATATAAAAAAAAATATATTCCAAATTTCTCTTAATTATATTTCTTTAGGTATAAATTAAAGACAAAAATTGGCTATTTTTTTTACATGTTTTGAATCATTTAAAAGCTTACTCTCTAAATATGTCCTGTTTAAGTTATTGGGTAAATTTTATAAATAATAAAATTTCTGAGTTCTACTGAAGTGTACTTAAGCAAAATATGAAGTTAATTCAGTAGGGTAGATAAAGCACTGACATTTTTATTTTTTCAAAAACTTAAATTTATGTTAACACGTGTTACAGAATTATAAGAGGGTATTTTGTGTGTGTATAATATATATATATATATATATATATATATATATATATATATATATATAAACATATGTATATATATAAATATAAATATAAACATATGTATGTATATGTATATATATATATATATATATATATATATATAATATATATATATATATATATATATATATATATATATACACACACACACACATACACACACACACAAAATACCCTCTTTTAATTCTGTTACAGGTGTTAACATAATTTTTCCATTCCAATGTCAGTGCTTTTATATATATATATATATAAATATATATATATATTCAAAAAAATAAAACTGAAATGTAGGTAAACTGTTCATGTCAAGGTTTTATTAGCATACCTATGAGTTTATAAGATAAATATGTGTCCTAGTAACAGTTGAGGAGTAGGATACCTTTCTTTTAGGCTTTTCTATTCCATTTAGTACCCATCAATATATTACTTTAATTTATTATTGTCAAAGAGATTATACTATCTATAAGCTGCTTATTAAATGCTTTGCATTGTTACCAAAATATTAGAGTCTAAAACACTTTAAATTTTGTATTAGGCTGTGCATTACTATTAAGTAAGATACACACCCTCTCACTTAATAGTTTTGATATGCTCATGTTATTTGTTTATATATTAATTGTATATATTATTTGTTTTTATATATTTATTAATATCTGTAGTATTTTTATTTATCCCTTATGAAATATGAGTCTTATAAACATATTTGACAGTTGTACAACTTAGTATGTTATGTATGATAGTACTGTATCCATCAGAAAACATAGATATCTCCAAATGTCCACAACACATAGATTGTGTAAAGATTGACCGAACATAAAGATGTTTTAACACAGTTTTAGTGGAGCTAATAGTGACACTAGTAATTTTCTGTAAAAACAAAGTACTTGCAGATTATAGCTGTTGGGAAAGGTTTGATGAAGAAAGGAGACACTCAAAGAAGAAAGAGTAACTCCAAAGAAAAATGGTCAAAGAGATGTCCTCAAATAAAGAGAAGAATTATGAGTGCAAAAAAAATAATTATAAAGCATAGCTGAACAGGAAGTTTTGTTGAAGAATCAAGCAGATGAGATCCACATCAAAACCTCGAAAAAAAAAAAAAATGAAGAAGGCAATCTGTGTGACAGTAGAATAGGCATGGACTGATAGACTAGATATTTCAACAAATGCAAAATAAATCTAATGGATAGAAGACAAAATTAATCGAAACTGAGGATTTTGGAAACAATGATGGTGTACAGAAAGAGGAAATGTCTGCTAAAATAGAAGAAATGGTTTAAGTTATCTGTTTTTTGAAAAATAACAATGCCCCAGGAAAAGAGATAATGATGAGCTTTTGAATAATGGTGGGGGTATGCTAGAACTAGAATTATACAGACTACATTTGGATAAATGAAAAAAATGAATGGATATGTAATATGTTCCGTGAACAAAAAAGGATATTAGACTGTCTGTGACAACTGGACATAGCACTCCTCACGATGACTTCCAAAATTATTCAATATTACTTTGTAAAAGATTTTATAAATGGGGTGAAACTGTTATTGAAGAATACCAGAGTAGTTTCAGGAAGGAAAGATCCATGATAGTTCACATCTCTTTTTACCCATTAGTGAGAAGACTGAATCTCTAACCTCTAGTTGTGGACTTCCAGCAAGCATAAGACAGCTTAAATAGGGGAAAACTGCTGAGGGTTTTGCTAGACTTTGGTATTCCAAAGAAACAAATGAGGTTAGTCCAAATGGCACCATGGAAAAGAACCATGCACAGTGAAACTGGAAATGTCCTCTTAACTGAATATTCAATAAAACTTTATGTCAGGGTGACCCTTTGTCACCAGTGCTATTTAACTTGGCATTGGATTATGCAATCAGGGTGATTGAAAGGAACTCATGAGATACTGATATATCCATAACTGATAAAAACTACTTCTTGCCTACACTAATGATTTAGTATTGTCAGCTCGTATGGTATCAACTATGTTCAAACCAAAACAATATAAATGGAACTTTCAAGTAAATATTGGGATTTTTTCAAAATGAGATCTGGGGAAATTATCTTTCTTCATAGGAAGAATTTTTTTGTGGAAAGCCCAAGTCAACCCATGTGTTAATATCTAAGTAAATGAGAATTGTGACGAAACATTAGACATTACCAGCAGGATTTCAGCTGGCAATAGATAATAGATACCTTTTTACATTAAAAGTAAGATCCCATTTTACATAAACTGTTACCTTCAGTTGGCTATGGCAGTGAATCAAGAATCTTGTACTACGAAAAATGTTTGTATCATCTGAAAATGGGAAAAACAAGTATGTAGATAAATATAAAACCAGGGATGTGAAAATAACAACAGGTGGAGGAGAATAAAAACAAAATCTCAATTATAAATTTTGTTCAGAGAGCCTGGATCTGGTAACCAATAATTAACAAAGAGGGTCGTTGTAAGATGTAACATGTGGAGGACATAGAAGAGAGCACAATCACAAAGCAAAATAGTAATAAGAATCAGTACTCATAGGTAATAAGGATCAGAAGGGAAACCATCTCTATGGCTAGTGAGAAAAATGGATGTGAGGATATGGAGACAAAAGGCAGCAGGCAAAGATAAGTGAAAATATGTGGTGGAGGTTTACAGAATTGTAGTGCCAATTAGTCAGTTGGTAATTTATCCTTATTATAGATTGTCTTAAGATTTTAACATAAATCCATGGTAAATAACCCAACCTTAAATAAATGTAATTAAAGATATGAATTTGAATGTTTTCTTATTTAAAATTTAATACTGTCCTTCTAGATTAGGGAAAAATCTGAACGTTCTGTCCCAATGTCTGGAAGAAGGAGTACTGAATCAGGAAGGTCTCCAGGAAGCACCCCGGGATCTGCACCTTCATCAAGACCTGCTTCGAGGAGTGGAAGCAGACCAGGGAGCAGGCCTATATCACGACATTCTTCTAGTCTTTCTTTAGCTACGAGTGGTCAGTATGAATTCATCTTGGATAGCTTTTTAAGTTGAGTTGTTTTTCTGACATGGAATTCATATGCACCCAGAAAAATAGAAGAAGTAGTGGCTAGATAAGGGAGTGGCGTGGTACAGTGGATAGAGTACTGGTTTATTGTTCTCCGGGTCCTGGGCTCGAATCCCGGCTACCCTAGGGTATGGAGATCCTCCTGGGGAAGACACAGCCTCTAAAAAGTAGGGAGAAAACTGGTGGCTGAGTGTGATCAAGGCCTAATCACCTCATTGCACTGCTGTTGGCCTAGAAACAGTACGAATCTAGTGTACTGAATGTACTGAGCCCAAGACCCTTCATGGGTTGTGGTGGTACAGGTTTTTGATATAGTGGCTAGATATGGGTAGTAATTTAAGTGACATGTTTTTGATCATTCATTTTAAATGAAGCATCAAGTTTCACAAAAAAAAAACAGAACTTATTTCTGATCCTAATATAATAAGTAATCTTGTTCTGGCACTGCAGATTGAAGTTGTCCTTGGCTTGCCTCAACAGTCCTCTATCTTCCACCATACGGATGCCCGCACGCCACGTATCCTCCAGGACCTTGTCCTTCCTTCCATCGCGCTCTTGGCCTCCCCTTTTTGTGTGGCTAAGATTGTTCCTTGGTATGTCTTCTTCTCCTGCCTGTCCTTGCTCATCCTGTTCAAATGTCCATACCACCTCAACCTATTCATCCTTATGGCGTCAGATAATGTGCAGCCCATTAAATATTTCATAAATTTCTCTGTTTTTTTTTCACACGCCACTCTAGATCCTTCGCAACACCTTCCTTTCAAATCTATCAAGCTTTTCAGCTGTTGCCTAGTTAAGAATCCATGTTTCACTACCATAGGTTACCACTGGTCTTTTAAGGGTTTTTTACATGTGAATCTTAGAGGTAGGGAGGAGATCAGATAACTCCAAGGCCCAGGTTCCCAAGGGCAAGGTACTCTCTGTTACCTGCTAGAATCCTTCTTTTCACTTCCTTCTCTTCGTTGGCTTCTGGTGTCATCAAGGATCCAAGGGACGGGAAGGCCGAAACTAATAATAAGAAATCAGTATTCAAATTTAGTATGTTTTCTATTTTAATAATTTTTTAAATAGTAGAATGGTTTAAATCAATGGAGATACTAATGTGCTAAAATTAAAATTTATCTGTTTAATTTGTTTTTTGTTGGTGACTGATTGCAATTGTTATTTTATTTTATAAAATTTATTAAGGTTCATTTCCGTGGTGAAAAAAAAAAAAAATAATAAATAAACTAAACTATGGAATGACTTAAAAGGTGCACATTTGGTTAAACTATAATTTTCCATAAATCCTGAATTTAAGTCATCTATTGAATATAGGCCAACTGCTCATTTTTATGGATGGAATTTTAGAAAAAACCTCGGCCTATATTCGGTCAAATGGGGTTATTGTTTTGCTTCTTTTATTAGTTATCAATAACCTTAAACATTTACATCCAACCTATCAATTAATGAGATTTATGAATTTAAGTCACCTTTTGAATATACGTCAGCTCCTAATTTTTCTGAATGAAATTTCAGAAAAAATCTCGACCTATATTCGGGCAAATGGGGATATTGTTTTGCTTCTTTTATTAGTTATCAATAACCTTAAACATTTACATCCAACCTATCAATTAATGAGATTATCATTATATATTACTTTATATTTTTCATAGTTTGCTGATCATTATCAAGTAATTACTTATTTACTCTAAAATGTTGTTATTTTCTTTTATACAATGTCTCTCTCTTTCCTAACAAGGATATTTTCAAAACATTGTAATTGTTTTGTGTTGATAGAAGAAGGAACTCCGTCACGCATTCCAAGATGGTCACGAGGGAAACCATCTGTTAATGGATCTGGAGGAACAAGGTATGGTTCATTCAGTAATTCATGTATATTTATATCAGTAATTTATATGATTTCAGTTTATATAAACTTGTTGCTCACTTCTTAATTTACTTATACATTAACAGTACCAAATTGACATTTAAGCAACTAGCAACTGTTGCTAGTTGGGTGATGTATACATTAAAAAAATAGGTTAGCGATTATTAACTGCTTTGAGGGATTCAGTTCAACATTTTCTAAGATGTATTGAAAACATAGTAACATAAAATCTATAGAAGGTATTGCACCAGTGAGTTACTGTTACTCTTAAAAAAAAAAAAAAATATATATGCATATATATATATATATATATATATATATATATTGAAAAGACTAAAAGCTAGCTTAGCTGCTATGATGTTCTTCGAACTGCCTCCTCTCAGTGAAATTAGTATTCAGACTGAATGATGACATAAAAGAATTGGATTGGTCAGAGTTAACGTAAACCATATAATAGCTAGGACATCTAAACCTTTATATTATTCACAGATTTTAAGCATTATTAGCTTTTTTATTTATAAATTATTTATTATCCTGGAATCAAAACAATTTTTAAATTACTAACAAAAATTGTCTTTAATGTGTCTTTTTCATCAGTCCATGGTTTAGTGATTTTCTTAAGGATTATCTATTTATATTATTTTCCTTAGTGACCTTATGTTTATATCAATCAAATAGCATTCCATTTTTCTACTTAATGTTATGAATTCATTATGAATGAGTATGTGATATCCCATAGATTTAAAGTAAACCTTCATTCAACTCTAACTGTATTCTTTAGAGAAGCATGAAACAAAAATCTTACTGCTACAACCCATGAAAGGAAAATCCTCAAAAAATCTATAGGCCCACCTGTGAGGATGGAAATGGAGAAGGCATAGGAACATTGAGATCTATGTCCTTTATAGCGAGCCTGACATTGTTGCAATTATCAAAGCAGGGAGGTTAAGGTGATCAGGACACTTCGCACGGATGCTTGATAATTCAATACCACAGAAAATACTGATGGAACAGCAGTTAGAACGGCAAATTTGGGAGACTCAAGTTACGGTGGTCGGACTGTGTTGCAGCTGATTTAAGGACAATCGGAATAAGGCACAAGATAGGGACACTTGGCGATTGCTAGGGGAGGAAGCCAAGACTCTCTTGCGGGTTGTAGAGCTGACCTTATAATAATATATGAAAGAGGAAGCTATTTCAAAAATGAAACAGTTGGGTAGGATAATATTCCACTGGAAATATCATCTCCTGAGTATGGGAACATGAGGCGATACCTGCTGAGTGGTGTACTTGACCTACCTTACCCTAATATCCTAGCTAATAGGCTCTGCCATCTCATCAGAAGAGATAATATCAAGCTACCAGTGCAGTTTCAGGTCAAAAGGAGTTTAAGGTTGTTTTGAGACAAGCCCTAGATAATTGCCTTAAATACGGTTTAGATCTGCACTTAATTTTATTGATTTTCAGGAGGCTTTGGATGAATTCTATGGACCCTCACTTCTCACAGCTTTATAGGACTAGGACTTACCACATAAAATCATAAATCAGTTGAAAATGACATTTAGTCATACCTAAGCTAAAGTCATGAAAGGAAATAAAAAAAAAAACAGATCATTTCTAGTTGAATCTGGCATTAGGCAAGGAGATGGATTATCTTCACTGTTGTTCATTCTGGCTCTACAGAAGGTGATCATTCCGAGTGAATCAATTGGAAACAAATGGATCCAATATTGACAGAATAACTGAGCTGCAAGCTTGTGCAGATTATGTAGGAATAATAGCAAGAACAGATGCAGCATTGGAAAGCATATTCATGGAGCTCGAAAAAGCATATTTTGTGTTTTGTAAACTGATGATGGCCAATATCTCAACTCATAGTAAAATAAGTCTTATTATTTGAGTATTTTTCATCAATGATTTAATAATACTGTTTTCTTTAATTGTAATATGATTTTATATTTATAATTTTTGAAACCAATTGTTATCTTCATATATTACTGTTTTTTTATGATTTATTTATTCTTAGTCCTGATAAAGGTAAAAATTTCAGGCTGAAATATTGGGACAAAATGCAATAAGTATGCTTATTAGTGTTTTTTTTCTAAGCCGACTACCATCTCTCATCCAAAATCCCCTCTACGAATATTTTATTCATAGCACACCTTGGAAAAAAATGCTATGGTCTGACTTACTGCAGAGGCCAGCCCTATTCTAGCATCTTTAATTTATTTGTTAATCATTCGAAAAGCAAAAGGATTTTAATTCTTTAAATATATTCAATGAAAATAAATTAAATCTGCTTCAATTGAAAGTAAAGTCACTTTTGTTGTCATTTCAAAATTGTGTTTGAATCAATTACTATAGGCTTTTGTTTCTCTCTATTTATTGTTTCTTTTTTGTATATGTTGTATTTATGCATTCAGGACCCAAATTCCTGAGTCTTCATCATCTACTTCATCAATCAGGTGAATATTATAGATTGTTGTTTTTGTATTGGTTTCTTTCCCCTCCTATGTTTTTATTCAAAAGTTTTTAAACAAAGGAATATATTTCAATTTTTATTTTTAAAGCAGTCGAAGCTTCTCAGGTTCAAGTATCCCAAGGCCTATAAGGTAACATTTACATTTTCAGTTTTCCTGTGTTTCTAGTAGTAGATTTGTGTGATGAGAGATCCTTAGTACCTTTTTAAGTTCCCATTATGTATTTGTATGGTGAATGCTATAAAAATTGTCCAAATACAGGCACTTTTTTGATTTATTTTATTATAATATTGATTGATTATAATATTCTTAAACCTTATTGATTATTATTGAGTAAAGCATGTTTGCTTTTGCTAAAATTAGAGCTGTTTTGTCACTTATTTATCAGTATTAGTGATTTTAGAAGAGCTTTGAATATAACATAATACATTATATACAAGCAATGGATTCTGTTTACTTACATTAATAGTATTGTTAGCAGATAGTTCATATGACTATCAATATCATACTGATATTAGATGATCTATTTCATTTGTGCATGGAGGCTCGTTGCACCCCAGATCATTCATTTTTTTTTAAAAAAGGTTGGAACTAACTCATGACACATGAAGCAAATCTGTGGCTATATCTTCTCTACATATTTCTATTTATCTGATTGCTACAAGCCAAACTGATGCTCGTATGTGGAGAAATTCTTCGTCTTGAGATAATTCTGAAGGGAAAAATTAAAAGAACCAAAAAAATGATCCTACTCAAGATTGAAATAGAGAATGGGTTGGCCATCAACATCAAGAGGGATTGAGAATAATGTATGAATGGCCACAAGATTTATAATCCCTTCATTAAAAAAACAAACAAAAAAACTATCAGTTAGAAATATGAACTAGTAATTTACAGAAGGAAATTAATGAACATAATGAAACACTCATTTCAACACCAAAAATAATGGTTATTGGTTAGTGTGGTATAATTCTAATTTATATTTTTATTTTCACTTGCTGGCTATTATTTAATAGTTAAAATACCTAATTTTGAACTCTGTGACTTTTGCAGAATTTTATGATAATTGAGAAAAATTTTATTTAACTCACTTCTTATGTTGAAGAACTATCAATCGTTCGTTAGATACACAAAACCATTAATTTTAATTTTAGATGACATTTTTATTTTCACAGCTAGTAAAATAATGAAGTTATTTATTTAGAAGAATTTTATTACATTTTCCTGTCATTTACATTTCAAGCATGATAGAATGACATTATGAAACAAATAAAACAACAGATTTAATGTTTGAAAAATAAATTTGTTTATATGCATGAATACATGTTATATTTTTTTTTTGTTTTTAGTGTCTGGGCCAAGTTTTGTTTTGGAAACATGCCAAAGCACATATCCTTTTTTTTTTTTGCGATTGACCCTTTACCTACAGTTTTATTAATATCACCCTACAGCTTTGTTTCATAGCTTTTGATTGCTTTATTTGGCATAGTTTGTTATGATTTTAGTTTGAATATATTTTTTCAGTGTTAATTAGGTGTTTCGACTAGCCTGGTTGATTCCTATCAAATTCCTCTTTCGACCAATTTAATTTTTAGCATTTTTGGTTGATTAAGATAAATTTATTAACTTAGATCAAAAGGTCATTCCATACCAAATCATATGATAGTTTGGAACTTGTTATCTCTGAAATTAATAATTTATTGTTCTTATTTTTTTCACATCACATTTACTGAATGTATTTTATTATACAGTTTTAAATATGAATAAATTAATAAATAAATATATATATATATATATACACACATATGTATATGATTTTCAGTTGGGGGGGGGGGGAGGGAGGACCCTGTGGCTAGCCTGCTAGTCCACCATGCCAAAGGTTGTGAGTTTGAATCCCAGTCCCAAGAGGACTTTTTCAAGCATGTAATGAAATGGAGATTCACTCAACCTCCCCCCAGGTATGTTAGACCCGTCAACCTACTAGTGACTACTCACAAAAATAGGGATAGGGAGTAATAACCCTACTCTCCCTACAAAGTATCATCAAGAATAGTGGTGTGGAATCTTCAGAAACCATACCGTGTGGCCAATGGTCTTCCAAGGCCTATCGCGTCGACAAAAGGAAAAAAAGAAGTGATTTTCAGTTTTGAAAATATGTTATGTTGTAAATACTTTTATTCAAGCAAATACAGTACGTGTAGGCATATAGATCGGCTATAAAAAGAAAAAAAATGGCTATAAAAAAGTTACAAAACTACTCCCAGCATTGATTTTAACCCTTTGCGGACGACGACTTTTTTGGCCAAATGAGGTAGCAGGACGAAGCGATTTTCGCTATTGCATTGAGTGACTTACATGATGCAATAAAATGATTTTACATATAAATTAACTTTTAAAAACGTTATATTTGGATTGTTTATCTACATTTACATGTTTAAAAATAAATATTTATATCTTTAAACCTTACAAGAATAACTATCTATACAGTAATCTTTTTAACTATATCAGTAATCTTTTTAAGAAAGGATAGTGAGATCAAAGATGAAGGAAACATGAATATACATCAACTATCGCCTCTCACTCACCACTCGTCCTGTCGCACGAACAGCTGTGGCAACAGAGTCACCTCACGTCCCACTTAGGGTTAATAATTACTTAAAGAACTCTCTATTCCGTGGCATAATTACATGAATAGATAGCTCTAGATCCCAGGTTGGGACAACGCCTCCTGCAGCTTCAACTGCTAGTCCTCTCTGATACTTAGTGCTGCTCTCCAATTTTGGATGTTTAAAGTGTCAGCTGCTTGATGAGGGATTAAAGGCAAATTAATCGTTAAGAAAACTGATCTGTATTTAGTCTTGATATAAAGTGTACAGTTTTTATATAAAATACCAATTACATCTTTTTACTAGTACTATCTATCTATCATCCATTTCTGGATCATTTAATTTAATCTTTGTTCAATATTGTTTAAAAGGTATTGTATAAAATATTTGATTTGAGGAAGGATGAGTCCTCTACGAGTTTATGGAATGCTGTTAATTAAGTAACATCATTTCAAAGATTAAAATATATTTCATGAGATAGGCAGAAACGTGGGCAAGAAAATAAATTGCATTAAGGCTGATCAAGTAGATTAGATGATGGCTGATAGGATCAGGATTGAACCTTAAGCTTTGAGCTAATCCTTTTATTATTATTCATAGTCTAAAAATGTTTTAGTGTACTATATTAGTTGAAAAATTTCATTAATGTTTGTTAATTTGTTGAATGCCACTTTATGCTTCTGTGGCTACAGTGGGAGTCCTAAATTTTGACTATCCAGGTTTAATTAGGATTAGGATATGTATATTTAAAGAGTACCTGACTTCGCACTGGCTCGGGACCATCTTTCTATGGTTCCCTCTTTCCCCTCCCCTGAAGGACGGCATAATTAAGGATTTTTTCTTCCATTAAAAAATCTTAGGGCCATGCAAAACATATTAAATCGATAGAAGTAATTTTTCGGAAGTCAAATTTTTCACATCGTTTGGTCTATGCGATGATAATTTTTGGATTGGCACTATAAAAAATATTGTGAATCCCATTTACTTCATTAAATTTTGCCCTTTTTAAGTGATTTATTTTCACTAAGCATGTTTTATTGGTACTAGTGTATGTTTAATATCAGTATTATATATATATTTTTTTTTTTTGTCTAACAGATTTTAGTGGAATTTTTCATGATAACTTAAGACTGTTTATTTTTGTTCCAGATCTCCAGCTGGGACTAAAACTCCCACAGCAAGAAGGGAATCCTTTAAGCTGTAAAATAGGATATTTTTCAAATCGTTATCGAAGAATTTGAATAGGATGTCCTCATTGGTTATATGAAAAACTACTTAATCAAAAATAATATTAGTTATTAATAAATAAAGAAAAATGATTTATATAATTTTTTTTTTAAACAAAAGATTATAAAGACCTAATAATTTATTATGTATTTAATACATATTTAATAATTCTTGCATGTATATTTGTTAATTATAAATAATTTTCTGAGTGCCATCTCAGCTCGATATATATAATAAAACTGTTGTAAATAATTTACTCTGAATACATTTTTGTTAATACTGTATTAATTTTAGATATTATATTGATAAAAGTAAAAGTTTAATATCAAATAAACATTTAATTTACTTACAAATGAGTTTGTTTATTTTATCCATTTATTTAAAGTAAACATAGAAAATAAAATAAAGATAGTATATAGAATAATTCTTATTTACATCGTTATCACATATTTACTACTAAGTTATTTAAAATATATTGTTATGTTTTAGTTATTATTTCCCTGAAATCTTTTCTAACACTCCTCCAAACCAAGAATGTTCAGAAGCCCTGGCTATGTTATATGTGGATTTACCTTTGTAACATCTATGGAAAGAAAAGTTTTATCACATTAAAAAACTTAACCCTTCTGAACAGACACCTACAAATGTTGTTCACCTTTACTGTGATTTAAATACGTACCTACTTTTATAATAATTAAAACAATTTTTAATTGTTAAAACCTAAAGCGATTAAACTTTAATCACATCAAAGAAATTATTCTTCTATGTAATATTTACATTTTACTAAGATTTATTTTAAGGAGTGGAGTTAAAATGTGTTTTTTAATAGGATTTTGAAATTTTTCGTGCAATATTTTCAATCTAATCTACTATGTTTTTGACTGGCTGCTTTTCTAAGGCTTCCTTCAAAAGAGCATTAATTAATATATTTATAATGATACTTTTTAAAATAATTGGAATTCTTTTCCAAAGGTATCGTTCTTACTGATCCCAGTAAGTGGCATACAGGGTAAGATTAAATTAGACAGGTTTCAATTAATGACATTAACATTTAACATTAGCCAATACATTTCCAATCTATTTACACAATGCCCGACTCTATGACTGAGAATACTGAGGGATTCGTTATTATTATCTCTGCCATACAACATTACAATAAAAAGTTACCTTAACAACACAGCTGCTGGCAAAGGTAGAATTCGTCACTTCAGTTTCATACCCCAGTGGCTCAGCTCTACTCTGGTTACTCTCTGACCTCTGACGGACTTATTTTCGATCTTTGATCTTATGTGGATCGAATAAGGCTGCTCTTCTCGTTGCTGGAACTCAACTGACCCTCTCTGGTTCTCCATTCTCGTCTTCATCACTTCTATCCCCTCTTCTTTTCCAAAAATACTATTTTTTGGAAATTCTCGATCTTGGTCATGACAAAGGGGCGAAGTTGATATGGGAAGTGCCCTGGGTCGGTGGTCCAGCATCGTAAACCTTTATCATAAGTATGCATATCTCTAGGCCAGACCTAATTACTCTTGTTGACTGCCGCTGGGGGGAACTACCAGCCCAAGAAGGTTTGGAAAATGCTTTTTGACGACAAAGCTAATTAATATTTATTTAATCAATATAGTCATCATCCAGTCCTAACTTACTCCCCTCAGTTTCCTCAATACATTACAACTCCTTTTTTCAGCAGCTAAATGCAAATCCCTTTTCCTCTGATCATAATCTTATAAGTCACAACCCCCAAGGGGTTTCATTCAGTTTTATTCTTTCAGTTCATAATGTTACTAATGATAACATTTCAATTTCTAATAATAAAGATAGCAATTAAAAAAACACAATACAGGCACAAATATAATGGTTGGGACTCAGTTTTGGAGTTACATTTCACATTGCTGCCTTGTAAGAGTTGTCTCATTATAACAACCCACTTAAAGCCAAATCAAATGAATAACACTAGAAACCTAATTTTTTTCACAGATCCCTCTGAGATATTTTTAAAACTGACAATAACACGTTTTTGAAAATTTATATTACAATAAGGATAATGTTCACAAGACAAAATTTCTACAAGTTGTGGAAGAAAGAAGAGCTAAAAAGGCAAGGAAAATCACTCACTATATACTACCAGTCTTGATATAATCATCAAAACCAGATCAGGAGTTATTAATAACTGTGTTACAGTCCTTAATAAAGTTGCACCATATCTCAAGTGAAAATTATATGAGTACCGGGATACAATGAAGGAGCTGGAAAGAAAATGAAGACACTTCTATCACAACTGTGCTAGTTTGAACTTGTAAGTTTGTCTTGTCGAAAGAAGAATTACTCTGACTTATGACTTCAAAGTGAAGCGATCTCTGAAAGGTAAAAGGCAGCTGTGGATCTAAACTACTCTTAAAAGGAATCTGCACTATTAAAAGTCAACTTCTATGGTATGTGGACAGGGAAACATAAAAAAAATTATGAATAGCAATGATCAAGCAGACTGTATCGTAAAATTTTCATAGCTGGAGGAACAAAACCTTGTATTGTCCTTTGCCATCATTATGATATATTTTATGTATTGGTTGGTTATTTATGTTAAGGCAGATAGATTATCTTATCTTAAGATCTATCTAAACATCTCTTCTCGAGTATACTGTTTTACTGGATTGAATATTATGTATAGAGTATAACACTAACATAAGTACTAAAATGAAAGTAAAAGAGGATTTTATTAGTTAATGAATTCGGGATAAATGATCTAACAACTAATTACAAAATCAATTTTATTGATTCTAAAATATAAATCTTAACTATGTACACAATAAAGAATCTTTTTTTATACTCTGAAAGTATCAAAATCAAGGAAATATTTGTAGAATTAAAAAAGCTACATTAACTATATATAATAAAATGTACAGCTTTACTTGAGGATCAATATTCTTCTCAAAGGGAAAGTAATAGTAATATTAACATTAAAACTAAAAAAAAAAAAAAAAACCCCAGTAAATAACATAAAACTTCAAGGAAAAAAAACTATCTCTATTTGAAAGTATACTTACTTGCATAAAGGAAGACAATATGTAAATTAATTAATAGTAAGTAATCACCGTTAATATATTTATATACGGAAAATCTTTTAAATAACGGTTACATAAACCATTCAGAATCCTATTAATTTTCTTATGAGGTTTTTTTTTTTTTTTAATATGAGTCTTAAATTGCACAGACAGATTCATTGTGTTCATAAAAACATATGTTGAATCATACATATGGGTCACAATATATAAATTATAATTAATGAAATTGAAAATTTAATTAAAACAAATAAGGTCCCAAAATAAAAATCCCTCTCATGTATAGGTATTTACAAACAGATATGAAACAAATGTGATAAAATATTTTTTAAGAAGTCAATGGTTTGGTTGTGTCGGAACCTTCATCCTGTTCTTCATTCTCTTCAATTTCAAATTCTTTTTCCCAGTCACCATCTGTGCTTTCTATAATAGACAATCCACAGTTTTAAGTTCAGTATTTAATTAATAAAAAAAAAATCATTAACAAAAAGCTTTAAGTAAACAACAGCTTTAAAACTGCTGCCCAATGCAATTAAATACTGTTTAATCTATACTTATATTTAAATAACAGAATCTTTCTCAAAAATATTTACGGTATTAAGAAAGGCTATAATGAATGAACAGCCCATTTCAAATAATGAATAAATAAGAAGACTTCTACAAAAATAAAAGAGAATAAAAAGGGTTGTTAGAACTTCGAATTCAATAAGTTAAATAAAACTCAATTTGATCTAAATAAAATTAGTTATATAATTAAAAACAGGCAATGTGAATGTAATTTCAATAAGAAACATTTTAAACTAATTATTACTTACTTTTAGTTCTACACCAGACGGACGTGGTAGGGTCCTATCGATTTGGTTTATAAAAAATGACAAATAAGCAAAACCTTAGGAAATCAATTCTTTGAACTAACAAAAATAATTATCAGATGAATATGGCGCACGTAGAAGCCAAAAGCTATTAAATAAAGATGAAAAAAAAAAGAGACTGTTCAGTGTATCTAACCAGACTTAAAGGAAGTGTGTGTTTTAATGAAATCTAAAACATATGTGAAATACAGCTTACTCATAATATTTCTAGTTTTCCTGCAATCCTGGAATTATTAAACTGGGATATTTTATGGTACAAAGGTGTGTAACAAAATATCTTGAAGGAATTCTATCACTTTTCAAACCATATTAAGTTTTCTCTGACCACAACAGCAAAATTAACTTCAACCAATATCTCCTAAATCATTAGGTATTCATTGACCTAATATCTGTCACCACAAATAAATAATAAAATGAGTAGCTCTTCAACCCATGAAGGGTTTTTGGTTCAGTTGACATAGAGATTCGAACTGATAGTCTTTTCAAGAACAGAAAGAACCCTCTAGTCTTCCTGTCCAGATTAGGTGCATTTCCGGTGAAATTTGGCCTCTACGTAAAACTGCCACATTAGTACTCAGTGCTAGTTTATCTGATTAAAGAGGGGGTACAAATATTCTTCATTTAATTCTGCATAAAATGTATTATGTTTAAAAATCGCCAGATACTTCCTGATTTTGAGTAATCTGCGTCTGAAGTAGAGAATAGTTTGAAGAACAGGGCTTAAAACTAATTTAATGCCGTATTTCAAGGCAAATATCTTTAAATTACTAGGTTTCAGGATTTAATTGTTATAATAAACTACATTATAGGCCATTTAATTTGTTAGGTTATAGAAATATCTAATTCTGATAGTTACCAAGTATTAACACAAACAAGTTTTATAGCCAAGACAAGAGAAATCACAAACTTTTAGCTTTATTTAGGCCAATGTCACAGAAAAGACTACTCCAATGAAATAAGTAAAATAAACTTTTTTCATAGTGCATTTAACTATCTTTAATTAGAGTGGTATTAGACAGCAGTAGGGCTAATAGTTTCCAAGAAAAGTTGTTACTGGTTCTAAAACCAAATGTATTTTTAGTTTTATATTGGGGTTAGGGTATTGGAATAGGTGCTCAACCTCTTGGTTATTAGCACTAAATATATTTATAAAAATACTTTCTTCTTTTTAAACACATTTAAAATAAAATAACACACACATTTTCATCTATCTATTCTTTAAAAATTAATTTATTCCATTTTTTTTCTTCATTCTTTCCTTTTTTTCTACCCCTTTTTTTAATTTTATTTTTTACATGATCATAACAGTTTTACATTATCATAACTAAGAAACGCACGATGAAGAAGTTTATTATACTTGTCTTTAAAGGAAGAGTAGTTTTTTGTGGTCTAAAGTAAGCTAAACATTGTAGAATACTTTTTTTATTGGTACAAAGTGTGTTATTGGTTATGCTTTATCTCGGTAACCATTGGATGGATCCACAAATGTCGAATACCACTAATATTTAAAAAACTTAAATGCACTGTTAAGTCCATCCATCCCAGTCTGGGGATAGCAAGAGGATGTCCTTGATAAAGATTATTGGTTAAGGATATCTGTAGTTTTGCAACCGTCTGTTGAATAAAAGTGCCCTTGACTCCCAGACTAATGGAAATGTTTTCTAGTAACGAAATTCCTGAATCATACTCTCAGACAGCAGCACAACCCTTATGGTTCAAAGTTTTTGCTGAGGACAGGCAATTACAGATGATGTTCATAATATGTCATATATCATAATTATCATGACATAATACCATCAAGATATATAAAAATTTGCTTAAGAAAGTCAATGAAGACACATTAACCTTTCCGAAAGCAAAGCTTGATCTAAAAAACCAGCCAGCATGAGTTCTAATGACCCAAAGGATGTGAAGCCTAAAAGATCTAGAGAAAGTGGTCTAAAATGAGACAGGAAGGTCTATTACAATGCCCAGTAAGACTGCAGAACCAAAGAACTTTACATCCTCAATCGGCCAAGTAGTTAGGATAAAGAAGAAATCTTAAAAGACATATTAGAACTAAATGACAAGATCTTAATCCATACCTACTTGTGTTCATTTTATTACTATTGTCCAAGGATTTATCTCAGATTAAATGAAGTCAATTATTATTACTTATCCTAAAAACTGTCATTAAAATTGTATATACCTTTACTAGAAGTAGAAGATTGAGATGGAGTTTCTGTTCCAACAATAACAAGGTCATTTCGCTCTCTGACTCGAAGATTGTTACTACTGGAATCTGGAAAGAATAAATATTGTGAAAAACAATAAACTAAACTACTATAAATAAAATAAAAATATAATATATACCCTTGATCTTCTTTTGGTTTTTCTGGTTTTTCTCTTCTTCATAATCAGATAAAATCTTTATTTGTTCCTCTTCAGACAGTTCAATATCACTGGCGAAGTTTTCTAAATAATGAACACATTAATTATTGCCTATACTTTAATGAAGTAAATTGAATAAAGTCTGCCCACAGATTCTGACCAAACTTTAGGCAAAGAAATCTTTTGTATGTACTTATATAATAGAAATTGATAAAAATTTGGTATATAATGAATATGTACTAAATTCCACAGAAAAATATCTAAATTCTTTTCTTAATTTATTAAACATTAATGTTAGATTTATGGGTTTTTCTTGTTATTTCAGAAAGAACATGATAAATTGACATTACTGTGGGATAGTGCTAAGTAGTAATCCGGTCAAGTAATAATGAACCAAACAATGAATCCATACCAATTGTATAATTTATCTGAGCTAAAGTTGTAAACTTCAGAAAAAAGAAACTGGTAGACCCTGCTTGTTCATGAGGGCTTATATTTGTACTTAGTTGCTTAAATGTTTAATATCTGTAACCAAGATATGGGGAGATATACACAAATTTAAATTGTTAATGTGATTGATTTTTTATTTGGAGAATGTCTATGGATGAATGGATACTTATCATTCAACAGAAAGATGCTTTTTCTTCCTATGCTCAGGGCTATCCACATAGGGAGAACATGCGATCTTATAAAACAATAATCTGAATTGTCAGGAATGCCAGACAAGATATTTCTTAGAAGACCACACATTAAAGATATCATAAAATAGATAGTGAGTACTGATCTAAACATAAGTGTACGTAAAATTGTTAATGAGCCAGGAATATCTAAAGAATAGTTCAGTGAATTGGACATTATAACATATGTGGTCTTATCCATATCCAGTTGCATATCAAAATTCAGCAGAAGATAAGCAACAACTAACATTTTCTTATTGTGGTTTAATAAAGTCACAAGAACAGAATTTCTTTATTTACAGATTGACATAATTTCCATTACCAGGCTAAAATAAAGCCACTGTTATATCGACAACTGGACCATCAATATCGCTGGTCAGAGGACATTTGGCGAGGAAGTGATAGTTGGTACACATTGTTTTTAAGAACCCCACCCCCTCAACGGCCACAGCTATTCAAACTAATTGAGGGAAAGTTTTCCCACGTTTATTAGGAGATGTACCACTCTGAGCTAGAAGAGTGGTAACATGACATTTTAAGGGAAGGTGGATAGTCCCTTGGCCTACCAGCTCTTCAGATCTCAGTCCATTTGATTTTTATCTGTGGAAAAACCTTAAACACTTAAAAAAGTAATTTCGAAAACCCTATCAATAGCTCTGAAAAAAAGTTGAGAAAAAGCCTCGCTGAATCCTATCAGATAAGACCTAAGTAAGAAATTAGTCATGCTGTCCATAGGTTAAAGTATAGGATATAGGATGTGCATCAAGGCTAAATGTAGAATATTTAAAAATCTAATGTGATAATATTCTATTAATGAAGAAATCCATGTATATAATCTTCTGCAAAATTTCCTTTAGAAACAATATTTTAATTTCATTCAAACAAAAAAATTCATAAAATATTTTATACTTATTATTATTGAAGTAAACGTTTCTCTTGTTTAATTTATAAATATCTTCATTTTATACAATAAATATTCCTTTCAAAAGAATAGAAAAATGGTTTCAGAAATTACTCTTTGTATTTTCCATAAAAAAAGACTATACTTACACACTTGGAAAAATTTATAATTGAAAGATGAGGAATGTCAATAATATATTATGTGTCCATGGTCCGAATTTATCAGAAGCCATTAAAAAATGATGCTGAAAATACAAACTCATAAAATGCTCTAAATCCTATAAATCTGAAGAAAATGCATTTGCGGGTTATTTCCTAATATTTTAATAACTACAAATAGGTTTATTAAAAAGAAAGTGTTATGTGGAAACCCAAGGTTTCCGCCACATGTCAACTGCATAAAATAGAACTAGTTATCAGCTAAATTAAAATTAATTTTTTACCTTTCTCCCATGGGAAGTTTTCAGCTTCTTGTCGTTCTCTGGCTTTTCGCCTGTCTTGTTCAGCATATCTATCAAGCATCAGAGCTTTCCGAAATAAGTATCTCTTCCAAAAGTCAGAATGGCTCACCTGGGTTATAAAAATTTAAGTAATGAATGTTATTAAATATAAGACAGAGGAATGGAAATGATAAATAGGAATACAGAAAAAACAATACAATGATCTTAAAACCTGAATTTCCTCTATTACTTAAAAATACTAATAATACTCATTGTTGGGTAACTGTTTCCCAATTGTTTATGAATAAACTTATCGATTTGTCTCATCTTCACTACAAAGAAGACATAATAAAAAAAAATTCAGTTTGACTAAAATCTTAGGTGTGTCTTTTTAGTACGCCTTAGTTCTCAGTTCATTTAGAACTCATAGCTTACAATGGACCTCAGGAAGCATGAGATGGATAAGAAGACCAAAATGCATTTATATAAGTCTGTATAAGTATACAGGCTTATATAAATGCATTTTGCAGTCTATTCTCACCTAAGATGGAGTCGCATTATTGTCAACCACCCCTAATCACTTTGGAGAACAGAAAGGCTATGTGGTTTGGACATGTCTCCCACATGCATGAAGACATGGATAATATTAACATATTAGAGGCTCGACCCACTGGAAGGAGTCCAGACCAATTCCTTAACCAAATGAAACTGTTAAGCAGAGACTGGGAGTAGTAGCTGCACTGGATAGAACTCCTCAATGCTAAAACAGCACAGCAAGGAAATTTAAGAAAAATATGCTTGCAATGGAAACTTTTCATAGCGGTATTGACAGATATATAGGATGATGTGGATCACGATCACTAAATAAGATCTTACCCAATTCACGAAGAAATTTTATAAGCACAGATTGTTACCTACGTCTATCAAAGAGGTTGAAATCAAAAGACATTGTTCATTCTTCTGGTCAACACATTAAATGGGAGTTCAGACCATCTGTTTCCCAGGTCCCCAATCTGAGAAGTCAGTATAAGATATTTCAAACAACACCTCAGAAGAGTCATGGAAAAAATACAAAATACTCGCTATATTACATGGACGCAATATTAAATTCTTGTCCTTTATACACCCATAAAATCATCACCACAAGATTAAGATGTCCTAACATCAGATAATTGTATGATTGGTAGGTCCAGATGATAGATGGCTATCACATCGATACCTAACACATATTTATAATCATTGGTGATATGATTATCTTCATGCAGCCAGAACTGTCAACCCCCTAGAGGATATTGATCACTTAACTCTCTCTTCTAGAACCTCAAATATTGAAAATCCGGAAATTCCTCTCTCCTAAATACTTCCTAATTATTCATTCTTACCTCTCAGATAGAACTTTCAAAGTCAACCATAACCTTTCATACTCATCCATATTTTCTCAGTCCGCAGGTGTACCTCAGGGTAGCATCTTAGGCCCAATCCTTTATTCCGTTTATACAGCTGACATTCCTATTCATCCTAGCACTGTTCTCACTATTTACGCTGATGACACATCTGTGTTATCCGTAAGTAGTGACCCAACGGTTGCATCACAATTCCTACAGTCTCACATCCAATCCATTGAAGAAGGGTGTCATAACTGGAGAATTAAAATCAATCCCAATAAATCCCATCAAATTACCTTTACCCTTTGCCGCAAGTCTATGAATACCTGTCCGACTGTATCCTTTGGCAACATTCCATTAATCCCTGTTGAACAGATCCGCTACCTTGGACTCCATCTAGACAAGCGCCTTACTTGGAATCCTCACACTAGACTGAAACAAAAGAAACTGCCTGCAGATGCCGCTTACTACAACACTTACTAGACAAACGATCAGAACTCTCTATTTATTACAAAAGACTCATTTACATCACGATTATCCGACCTATTTGGACCTATGGCATTGAGCTATGGGGGTCCACTAAACTATCAAACTCCTCCCGCATCCAATACTTGCAATCCAAAATCCTACAAGAAATCCTCAATGCTCCTTACTTTGTAACTAACAAACTCATCCATAGAGACCTTAATATCCCACTGGTTGCAGACTTGGTCCGCGATAGATACACCTCCTTTAATTCCAAACTACCTGCCCACTCAAACCCGCTTGTCTGTAACCTCTCATCTACATCTATTCCCGGTAATCCTCCGAGGCACCTGAAAAGAGGGTGGCCTCGAGACCTGCTCATGAAATAAACTTAGAAGTACTATCACTGGGTAGATTGTTTACATGTCTATTCATGCCTGTTATTGTAATTCAGCCATTTCACTTATTGTATTTGTATATACAGTTGTAAGAAACAATAAAATATATTATAAAAAAAAATATATATATATTGAAAATTTAATACAAATTTAGAGATGTATTTTTCTCATTCTATTTATGGTTATAACCTAATAATTCAATATTCCAGTTCTTAGACTGTATGAGAATGATTCAATGGAACATTTTAGGTGGTGCCTGATGAATGCTCTGAAGTAGAGAAACCAATGAATCATCAAATATAACAATAGATTTTTTTTAATCTTTAAAAAAGTAATTAAAATTCAACTTTACACATAGAGAGATGTTATACAGTCATTCAGAAACTATATTATAATGTCACATATTATTCTACTTTGAGGGGGATGGAAAAATAAATAATTTTCTTAAAAATACTACAAGAATGGTATATGGTAAATAAAGATAATAACAATTCATTTCATAATATAAGTTCACAGAAAAAAATTTACTAACCTGATCAGGAACAAGTTCTCGGTATTTATCCTCCAAAGCAGGGCATGAAGAAAGCTGCCTGCCTAAAGAATCGACATCACTAAAGTCCTCCTCCACAATATTGTACCAAGCGTCAAACTGTGGTTGTTCCTCATCAGATATGCACTCAGTAAATGTCTTAGCATCAGTAATAAGAAGATGGTGCTTATACTGTAACACAAATAATCTTATTTAGAAAAATCACATGGGTTTCCTCATCTATATCAATAAGAAGTGGATATATAAAAATGGATATTTACTGTAAGTGTCAAATATGGTCAACATATTATTAATTTAAACACCATTATATTAACATAGCATAGCTAAAGAGACTACAAAAAATAACACTTCTAGGGTGAAACTCATGAAAGAGCTCACTCGTCCGTTCAGAATTAAAACATGAGTGAGATAAGGGGATGGCCTATCCCCAATTCTATTAAACTGTGTTCTGGAGAAAATTGAGATAATTTGGAACTCGGTACAAGAGAGTTGAAGAATAAACCCAATAAGAATAAACTCGGTAGGACTTAAAGTCAACTGCTTGGCATTTGCAGATTATTTAGAAGTATTATCAGAAACAACGGAAGAAGCAACCATAAAAATAAATCTATTGTTTTAAAAACAGAATGTTCCTATGGCAGTGAATGCCTCTCAATGAACTCATCATCATCACCTTCATAATTATTCTCCCTTCTACCACTGTTCGGTGTGAGGGTCCTGCTTATAGAGTCTGGCCAAGATGTCTCTCTCCTGTACCAACTCTACTCTCCTATTCCAATTTATTCCAAACCTCCTGCATGCCTCCCTTACACTGTCCACACAGGAGATGTGAGGCCTTCCTCTGGGTCTTTTCCCTTCCGTGCTGGTCTCATAAAAATTCTTGGCACTTTTATCTGGATCCATCCTAAGAAGATGTCCAAACAACCTCGGTTTGTGCTCCTCCAGAATAGTCTCCACCAGTTTGATGTCAAGATTAGCCTGTAAGATGGTGTTCTATCTGTGATCCTATCTCTCTGTGTCTTTCTCTCTATTTATCCTAGATAACTCATTTCCATTGCCTGTATTTGACTCCTGTGTTTTGTGGAGGGGGTCAACGATTCTGAGGAGTAGGATAGGATAGGGAAGAATGTCGATTTATAGACGGTTAGTTTGATCCACTCCTCACCTATATTCTCCCCAGGAAGCCCCTGGAATCTCTAATCTAGAGGTCCTGGGTGCAGTTTAGGCTGAAGATGGATGGAAACTTCTAAGCGGAATAGGAGGTAGAAAAACAAATATTCGACTACCTCTGGACAAAGAAGACCACTACAACATGGATCAAGGAAGCAAGGAATGATTTTGAAAAGCTGAACATCTCAAATGCTAGACAGAAGTAAATTTAAGAGCTGAGTGAAAAATCTAGGAAAGGTTTCAAGATGAAGGAAAACCTAAGAGAAGTGGACGAACTTGGACAGAAGATCAAAGAAAACACACCAGTAAACCCATGAAGGAATATTGGAAGCAGAGGAAACTCCAGGCAAAGAACAGAGAAATGAAAAAAATAAAGTTGTTGGATGATTTTAAGTGTTCAATTCAAAGAGAATAATGGCAGGAATGGGACATGTCTTAAAGAAAAAGTCAGAAGTTGCACCAAAGTAATTAGGGACACTTGGCAACAGGAATTCAAATCCAGAGCTCTAACTTGAAGAATCTTAATACAGCCAAAAGAGAAGGCAGTGGGGACACCTTCAAGTATGCACTGGTTGAATAAAACAGCAATTCAGAAGGCTAAAGAGGGGTATAGAGACATTTTTGTAGCTGTCTTAATGAAACAACCTTCAGCCTTTTAAAAGATTAAGATTACCTGCATTTTTTAAGTACATTAATATTTCTTTACCAAATCAATTTTTTTAATTAATTAAAAGTATGCCTTTTCTCATCTCGTATTAAATTAAGAACTAAAATTCATACATGTGAGAATAATAATGTACATTATTCCTGCAGTTTTATACTTAATCGTGCAATTATGTTAGGTTTTCCTAAATTGCAATTGAAAATAATGAACATTTGAATCAAATAAAACTAAAAAATACTGGTGTTAAGGGAACAAGGCCCTTAACCCATTTCAAGATATGGCATCTTGCACGCAGAAATACACTTAAGTGCACTTAGGGCCATCTGGTGACATATGGAGGTACTCCCACTGAGACCAGAACCCTCTGGGAGTAAGACAACAGCAAGAAGGGCAGAGAAAAGCACATGCATCTACCGAAGCAAACTTCTTATTTTCTCACAAGTATCATCCTCATTATAATGGAGGAGTAGAAGAATAGGCGCCGGCCGGCCCAGGAACGAAAGAATAATCCAAGAGGAGAGACCGCCCCACCCCCGCAACAGACGGAAACATTTAACAATAGAAATAATTTAACCTAAATCAAAATTTGTAATTTCATTGTAACTCTTAATAGATTGTAATCTTATACCATATTATATTCCGTTTAAAATACAGTCCACTACATTGTTTTGTCATCCAGCCTTCATAAGAAATTATTAATATTAAGAGCACCCTGAAACGACCCAGGTCTCGAAATATTTACAGCTGGACCAGAGCAATCATACTACGTGGGTGAATCAACGATAAACGAGACTTTTTGTCCTGGAAACCCAGTGAAGTTGCGGGAACGTTCCCGCCTTTAGAGGTGTTGGGTAGGGATGCCAGGAGTGGGGGAAGCAGGCTGGTGCATACCCTCGAACTCACTAGTTACCGCCGTGACGATGTCTGAGCAGGATGTATCCCCCTCGATTGCGCAACATATTATCATCAAATTTCTTGCTGCTGAAGGTGTAAAACAGGCTGAAATCTAGAGAAGGTTGACTGTACAGTTCGGGGAAGAGACACTTTCTCGTGCCAGAGTGTTTGCATGGCATAAACAGTTTGTGGAGGGTCGTGATCGTGTTCAGAATGAAAGCCATGACCGCAGACCCCACTCCAGCATCACAGCAGACAACATCTGTGTTCGACAGCTTATTGTAGGTGACAGATTTCTAACCACCAGTGCCATTGCAAGTGAGGTTGGGATAAGCTATGGAAGCACTTTTTCCATACTCACAGAGGAGTTAGGGTTTCGTAAGGTGTGTGCCAGGTGGGTTCCTCGACTTCTCACAGCTGAGCAGAAGCTGAACCGTTTGCAGGTCTGTGAAGGTCTTCTTGCAAGATTTCAGGCTGAGGGAGCCTCATTTCTCACTCACATTATTTGAACCTGTGAAATTTGTGACTGAAAGGGGAACCTGGACCAGTGAAAGCCAAGTCACGACTGTCAGCTGGGAAGGTTTTGGCTTCCGTGTTTTTTGACCAGCATGGTCAAAACGCAGGACTATCAATGCCGCATACTACTGCGACATTTTGAATGAAGTCAGACTTGCATATCGCCGCAAAAGAAGGGATCTACCGATGAGAGAAGTGATTCTTCTTCAGGACAATGCTCGCCCGCATACTGCAGCCCTGACAAGAGAAAAAGTGGAGCAACTGGGCTGGGAGACACTGGAAGACCCTCCCTACAGTCCAGACTTATCACCATGTGACTTTCACCTGTTTGGCCCACTCCAGGAAGCTTTAGGAGGTCAGAGATTCGTCAGTGACGATGAGGTTGAAGCCTACGTGCTCAATTGGCTGAAGACACAACCTACTTCATTCTATGAGCACGGGATTGGAAAATTACCTATGCGCTGGGAAAAATGTATTTCCAAATCAGGAGACTATGTAGAAAAATGAGGTGTACTTTTCTTTGTGTTCAAAGTAAAAATAAAAAAATAAGTCTCGTTTATATTTGATTCACCCATGTACTTAAAAAACAAATAAAAAATGTAATAATATTTTAATACCTGAAGATCAGTCATACAGACTGGTTCAGAGTCTTTAATGACCATTGGACTCAGCTGGTCATCAATAGTAATAGGTTCCCATAGTTGGCTGAAGAATGAACTTACTGACTTTTTTACAGTTCCAGCTGTAGATTCATCGTTGTCTAACTGAAAATTCATAGAATAAAATAATTAAATCACTATATAATAATTTAAAATAATATTAATTTGTTAAAGTGTGTACATTAGGGAGGGCAAAAAAACATTTTTTTATTTTTTCAAATTCCAATATTCCGCAAAAGTTGCATAGCAGGAAGATAAAAAAAAAGTAAAATAATAAATCAAATTAATTAATATATTTTGATTGCCTATGACTTCTAAGGTAGTGGGATTGAGCATTTATATTTTTACAATAATTTTTTTTCAACTTGTCACTACTGAAATGTAACACCTGGAAATTTTTAATTTTGGGACCACACAAAATACTGTTGAAGTACAATTTGAGTTAATCATGGTCTGTATGTCACACTTTTTGATAAATTAAAAAAACAAAAAAAACAAACAAACAAAACAACAACTAAAACAAAGCAGACCCTTACAGTGCATTCTAAAGGATGAAATACATGTGAGAAAATGAATGTGGCAGTGGTCATTGGGAAGACTAGAAAAGGCCATTTACGATCACTGATAGAAATATTCAGACGAATAAAGGAAGTTGTTCTTGGACGAAATGTACATTTTTCGAAAAAGGTATTAATTATTTAGGTCACTGCTTTGATAAAAAAGGTATTCTCCCAACAATTGAGAAGATTGAAGCTACCCCAAATCAAAAACCGTTAAGGAGTTATGAAGTTTTTAGGGAATGATTAATTATTATGAAAGGTTTATCCTTCAATTACATTCCATTTGTGGACCCTGTCATGCATTATCAAGTACAAAAAGAAAATGAAAAAGACTTGGAACAGGTTGGAAGAAAAAGTCTTTCTAAAAGTAAAAGATCTCTTGTTAGTAAGCAGTAAGGTAATCTCATTTTATGATGAGAAAAATCCAATAATACTATGTTGCAATGCCTCAGAGACAAGACAAGGGGCGGTTTTGATGCCTAGGCTTTCAGATGAATCTGAGCGCCGAGTGGCATTTCCTTCAAGGATGGTGTCAGCAGGAAAAAAGAATTGTGCATTGGTGGTCTAAGAAAACAACTTTATTTATGTGAACATGGTTACTACTATTACAACATTAATTAACTAAAAACCACATGATATTATTAATATATATTGAATATAGTTCGAAAGAGGTTATTGATCTATCTAACACTTCTCCTCCTTCATCTTCTAGCCTGTCAATCTCTTCATCATAGCCCTACAGACTTGTACAACTCTGACCACCTACTGCTGATCGCTGACACGCAAATTATTCAGCCAAGGAAGATACCATGCAAAACATACGAGAAAATCGATGAATCTAAACTTCTCATACCAGAAAACCAAGCGAAATACGCCAAAGAACTGGAACCAAAATTGAGAAGCATCAACATGGAAGGAAATGTGGACAGCATATGGGCGGAAATTAAAAAACATATCCTACAGGCTGCAAAGTTAGTAAGTGGTATCAAAAGATATTCAAATGGCGGAAAAAGAACAGATTGGTGAAGCGATCGAGTAAAGTCATCCGTGCAAAGAAAGAAACAGGCTTGGAAAGATTACAATAGTAATAAATGCAACGAAACATGGGAACTGTATGTCAGAAGAAGAAACGAGACAAAAATGGTCATAAGAACTGCAAAAAGAAAAAGTTGGGAAGAATTTGGGAGAAACCTTCAGGATGACTATAAAGATAACTCAAGAAAATTCTGGAAAAAGATCAAAGCATTAAAAGGCAAAAAATCCAAGCTGACCTGGAATATAAAGGATATATCTGGGAAAATACTTCCAAAAGATAAGGATATATTAGACAGATGGAAACAGCACTACTCCCAAGTGTTCGAAGAACCACCCACGCTATAAGGACCACAATGGAAAAGGCATGGTAGCGAGACAAAAACATGTATCTGGCCTTCCTGGATATAAAAGCAGCCTTTGATTCAGTTCCCAGAAAAGAGATCTGGAATGCATTAAGAAAAAAGAACATTCCAGGTGATCTTATCAAAGCAATCCAGTCGACCTAAAGGTGAGGATTAATGGGAAGGAAATTAAGAGCCTCAGGATGAATAGAGGAGTCAAATAAGGCGATAGGCGATAATAGTAAGCGTAGAACAGCAAGAGCAGTAATAGGGAGGAGAAATGGAATTTGAGAAC
This sequence comes from Piezodorus guildinii, assembly GCA_023052935.1. Taxonomy (NCBI): domain Eukaryota; kingdom Metazoa; phylum Arthropoda; class Insecta; order Hemiptera; family Pentatomidae; genus Piezodorus; species Piezodorus guildinii. Next base: position 153,022,624 of record CM041295.1, read on the forward strand.
AATACTAGCCCAAGCTCTTGTAAACGCGGATGATATTGTCCTCATAGCAGACTCAGCAGAAAGACTACAGCAAGCCATTATAGAATGGGAAGCTGAACTAGAAAAGGAATGCTGATAAATGAGGAAAAAAGCAAAGTTATGCAGAGTTGATGAGGACATACAGATTAACTGTAAGGGTAGGACTCTAGAGATGGTCGATGAGTATGTGTATCTCGGAACAGTTATCGGAAGAAAGGGAAAAATAGACCATAAAATATCGAACAGATTACAAAAAGCTAATGGCGTCTATTACCAAATCAGTAACACTGTCATAGGGAAACGAGAGGTTGAAAATAAAACAAAAATGACCATATATAAAATACACTGTACCTTCCAACCTTACTATATGGATGCGAAATCTGGGTCCTACTCGATCAACATAAAAGCAGACTGACTGCATCGGAAATGAAATATCTAAGGAGAGTAGCTAGCTGAACCAGAAGAGACCATATCCGAAACGAACGGATTCGAGAAGATTTTAAAGTGACTCCATTGTTAAAAACTATGGAAAGTAAAGCGCTCAAATAGTTTGGACATGTGATAAGAATGAGCGAGGAAAGGGAGTCCCGAAAATTCTTTGAGGCAAGACCGACTGACAAGAGGCCTAGGGGAGGACCTCGAAAAACATGGTCGGATGAGATTGCCAAAATGGAAAGAAGAGGGACAAGCAGCTGGGTGCTTTGAGGACGTTGGTAAAGGACCACGATGGCTGGCGAAGGTGGATAGAAGAGGCCCCTCTATGCTGAAAGGCACCAAGGAGGAAGAAGAAGAAGATATTTAGCATTAAATCACCATAACTAGTCTTATATCAAAGCTGGTAAGACAAAGTATCCCAAACTATGTTATAAACAAATTTAAATGCTTTAGAAAAAAAAGCCTTATTAGCTCAAATTGAACAGTGCACTAACGGTGAAATAAAGACTAACGGGGTTTTCTTTCATCAAATTCTGCAGAACATGGTCATTAGGAAAGGAAGTCATTCCACGACCTTTGTCTTCAAGGCTGAATCCTTTCTACCAAAATTTTTGAACAACTGTTAAAGAGTGCACTCATTAAAGCTGCTCTCGTCCCAGACTTCATTGATGTTTCTGGTCGTCTGGGTCACAAACCCATAAAACAAAGTATACTAATATCACATATTAACATCGTAGGAAAGATAAATAGTTTTATACAGTAAAGATACCTATTGCAACTAATTAACACAAAAATCTATAACATAAGGACAGGCATTTATGAAATTGAAGTTCTGCCTTATTTTCCCTAACTGATTTGATCAAGTTGACAATCAATAAAATTTCTTTAGGATATTTACTATTAACACTCATAAATTTTGTATACCATTTTCATCTTTCAATGCATGAGAAACATTATTTATGTGTATAACAAAATATATATATATATAGTTATAAGATTGCGATTCTGTAACTTCTGCCATTTTTATATAAACACTGTAACTGTCGATATTTCTGTTTTTCAACATAAAAGAAATTTCTCTCTTTTAACTACATCCCCCAAAAAAGTGAAGTATACAACATAGAATCAGTACCATTTACAATGACATAATAAAGCTTTCTATCAATAAAAGGGTAAAATAAATATCCTGAAGAATACATACAAAATAATACCCCACTTGTCTAGCCCCCTAAAAAGTTGAAGGGAAATAGAGTCAGTACTTCTCAGGTGTCATGTAGAATCACATAAAAAAGCATTCCATAAAAAAACAAAATTTACATGGTTTTTAATTATTCCAAACATCCTATTTTTGGTTAAAGTTACTTCTTCATATTCATGAATCAAAGAATACAACACAGATCTAATATCTTAAAACAAAAAATTATGCTAAAATAGCGTGTGCATCCAAAATAAAAAATAAATGATTTAAATAAAATACATAATGTACACTACCTGTAAAGTATCTTTCACTGCTTCAGCAATGGTTGATGCTTCAGATTTTACAGCTTCCGCTATAGTAGATGCTTCAGTTTTGACAGCTGAAGAAAATTCACTAATGTCTTTTTTCATGAACTCATAAACTTCAGCAGACTGAAAAAATTGAGGTTGTTGATAAAATGTAAAAAAAAAAAATAATAATAAATAAATAAATAATATATATTTTTATTTTTATTGAAATTTACAACTGTACAAAAAATACATCAAGTAAATATGCTGTAATGTTATAACACATGGAATGAACATGAGAGAAAATGCCCATTGACAGCGCTCTTTGGTAGTGAGTCTAAACAAGAAGGTCTCGAGGCCATCTTCTTTTCAGACGCCTCGGAGGATTATCAGGAATGGAAGAGGAAGCAAGGATTGAAACTAATGGATTAGAGTGGGAGTGGAGTTTTTCATTAAAGGTGTGATACCTGGTACGGCCAAATCAGCAACATATGGAACATTAAGATCATTGTGGATGATTTTATTCGTGACAAAGTAAGGAGCGTTAAGGATTTTGCGAAGGATTTTGGATTGTAAGGATTGGATACGGGAAGAGTTTGATGGTTTAGTAGAGCCCCAAAGTTCTACTCCGTAGGTCCAGATAGGCCTTATGATGGTCATGTAAATGAGTCTTTTGTAGTTAAGTGAAAGGTTAGAGCGTCTGTCTAGTAAGTGTTGGAGTAGCCGAAATCTTCGGGCAGTGTCTTGTCTCTTCAGTCTTGTATGCGGATTCCATGTAAGTCGTTTGTCAAGCAGGAGTCCTAAATATCGGATCTGTTCAACCGGGGCAAGCGGAATATCATTAAAGGACACTATAGGGCAGGATGTCATAGGTTTCCGACGAAGGGTAAAGGTAATTTGTTGGGATTTATTGGAATTGATTTTAATTCTCCAATTCTGACACCATACCTCAAGGTCTCTGATGTGGGATTGGAGAGTTTGAGAGGCTATTGTAGGATCGTTATTAACCGATAACACACAAGTGTCATCGGCATAGGTAGAAAGGAATGTGTTAGGATGGGTTGGGATATCAGCTGTATATACTGTGTAAAGAATGGGTCCTAGTATACTGCCTTGAGGAACCCCAGCAGACTGGGTGAAGAGAGATGAATAGGAACTATTGTGGTTTATTTTGAAGGATCTTTCAGAGAGGTAGGACTGGATGATTAGGAAGTATGTAGGAGGAAGGAATTTACGGAGTTTGTACAACAGTCCCGGGTGCCAGACTCGGTCAAAGGCCTGTTCAATGTCGAGAAAGGCCCCAGTGCAGTACAATCCGCACTCCAATGCAGAAGAGACAACATCCACCACACGGTGACATTGCTGGATGGTGGAGTGGGAAGTTCGGAATCCGAACTGGTGGTCTGGGATTATATGATATGATTCTAGGATAGGGTATAGTCGTTTAAGGAGGAGCCGTTCTAGGATTTTACCCATGATGGGTAGAAGAGATATAGGACGGTAGGAAGAAGGGAACTCCAGTGCCTTTTTGGGTTTGGGGATCATTTTAACAATAGCTAATTTCCAGGATTGGGGAAAATATGTAGTGCGGAGTATGGAATTGTAAATATAGGTGAGAAATAGGATGGCTTTTCTAGGAAGTTGCTTAAGGATTTGGGCTGTGATTAGGTCGTGTCCAGGAGCTTTCCGGGAAGGTAGCTTTTGGATTAAGTTCAAAATTTCTGAAGGATGAAATGCTTTAGGAGGAAGGGCCAACTGGAGTGGAATGCCCAGTTCTGCTTCAATGAATTCAAGGTGCTGCGGATTAAGGATCTCAGGATGCGGATTGTAAGTTTTAAAAAGATGCTGAGCGAATGTTTGGGATTTCTCTTCATCTGATCTGGTCCAGGATTGAGATTCATTAATGAGAGAATGATTAAAATCTTTGAAGTTCAGTAGTTTCTTAGTGGTAGTCCATAGGGATTTGTCAGTAGTTGTGAGTTTTTCAGTCATACTCAGTAAGTGTTGAGTTTTGAGTTTCTTGATTTCTGATTTTAGTTGGTTTGTCAGTTTTGTATAATATGTTTTGTCTACTGGATATCTAGTCCTGTGCCACTTAGATCTTGCTTTTCTTTTTTCCCTTAATAAGTTACGAATATGCTGTGGTAGGTTAGTTTGTTGACGGTTGTTGGTGTTAGTGTTTCTACTGTTATCGAACATACTGGTACGTATTGAGTCTGTAAGTATTTCTACGGCACTGTCAACATCTATTTTAGTCTTTAGTGGAACAGTTAAGTCCAATTTGGTTTCCAAGTCTGTCCGAAATCCGTCCCAGTTCACTCGTCCAAAGATCAGTTTAGGAGGGGTTGGGAAAGGAATAAAGCTCGAATGCAAGGAAAGCAGAACTGGACTGTGGTCTGATGAGAGGTCATTCAAGGTTTCGACTGTTGTTTGTAAGGTGGAAATTTGAGAGGTGATAAATATATCAGGATATCAGGTCTTTTTTTGAGGGAAGTAGGCCAATAGGTGGGGTTCAGGGGTGAAAGGACATGGAAGCTATTGGAAGTCAAGACACTAGAAAGGATATTACCACGGGAGTTGGAAGTTCGACAACCCCACCGTTGGTGTTTAGCATTATAGTCTCCTCCTGCAATGAAGCGCGGCCCGAGGGATCGAAAATAATATTTTAAAAATCAAAACAAAAAGTATTGAGATTACTTTTGTTTTAATTTTTAAGATAAATTTAAATTCCCAGAATCGAAATTTAAATACAAAGTCTACACGTCTTAATCCTCATCCAAAAGAAATTTTTATATACCATTGGCATCTTTTTGCCACTAGGAAATAATACAGTCTTTACTGAGATGTCGAAGTTTGATTTTCGTATCTTTATTAAACTCAAACTGAAAGGGGCCTAAACAGCCAGGAACATCAAAGAAGTGAAAAAAAAATCAGCATTATGAAATTTGTGATTCACTTTTTTGCCAAAACAAGAATGATCAATTTTTGTCCAAAATTGTTATTTAAGATGAAGAAAAGAGTATCTTATAAAATAACAGTAGATATTCAGGACAGTGGTTTGACAAAGGTGAAGCAGCACATTTCAAAATAAGGTGAGGGTTACTGTTTAATGGGCTTCATTTGGTTTGATATACAGCTTCTTGAATCCTGGTGAAACCATCAATGCTGAACTGCATTCTAACCAAATTGACATACTGCATCAGAAATTGGAAATAATGAAGCCAACCTAGGTGAATTGGAAGGTGACCACTCTGTTGCATAGAAATGCTTAGCTACATGTCTAATGTGTGACCTCATGAAAATTGTAGGAGGTTGGCTATGATTCTCTGCCACACCCATTCTACTCTCCGGGTCTCTTTCCAACTTGTTAACTATTTTTTTTTACACCTAGACCAAATTTTACAAAATAAAACAATATTGAGGAAAGAGTATTAGAAAATGGGTTTTCTGATTATAAATTTTAAGGATTCCAAATAGGATTTTTTTTTATTCAGAGGGTAGAGAAAACCTGCCAACACACAAGCAGAAATGTATTGAAAATAATAGACTATTTTGACTAATAAAAACATGAATACTATATTATTATTTTTTTATTTAAACAGTAATCCCCCATTATATTCCGGACAAACCTATATTAATAATAATAGGCTTAGCAAAGCTACAAGGTAAGTAATTTCACAAATGAATAAAACATTTTCCACCTTTGACTACGAATTCGTATCCTCTTATCTTAATTTTGTTTTTGTAGTTATAATAACACATAAATACTTGAATTTATTCAAAAGCATACCCTGATACATACAAATCACTGTTTCTACTGATTTTGTCTTATCCATATTTATTTCAAGACCTATCTCTTTACCAGCTTTCATAAATGTGCTAGATTGATACTTTCCCGCTTACTGCTGCCTTGATTAATTCACAAACAATTTTATCGATTCCCACTGCTTTATAAAGTCTTAATTTCCCTATGGCTAGCTTGACTTTCCCCTTACTTGGTTCTTCTATCCACAGTTTAATACTCTGATATTCTGATGGAGATTATTATATCCTGTATTTAGAATACTGTCAATTTTTTTTTTTTTTTCAAATGTATTCCATATCTCAATCGGATCTGCTATTATAGTATTATTATTTGCATCCCTAACACCATTCATAAGGGGTTCAAATCATTTATGCAATTTGTTTAAATCTTTTTACATCTTTCTTACGTTATTTCAGATTCTGTAATTGCTATAGAAAATGGGTTTTCTGAATTTATTAATTCAAAATATTACAAATTTTATTCAGAGGGCATGGAAAAACTGCTAACATGTAGGCAAAAATTAATTAAAAGTAATGGTAACTTTTTTGATTGATAAAAATAGGTATTTATTTAATATACCATTTACTTCCTTTACAATAATTGATAAAGGACCTAAAGGGGAAATAAAATGTCTGTACATAGGATGGTTTTCTCCATACATAGGATGATCCAAAGGTAAAATATAAATATATATATATATATATATATATATATATATATATATATATATATATATATATATATATATATATTATCCGCCATCGAAGAATGGTGTCAGAACTGGAGAATTAAAATAAATCACATCAAATAACCTTCACTCTATGTCGTAAACCTATGACTTCCTGCCCTTTAACAATATCTTACTTACTCCTGTTGAACAGATCTGGTATTTAGGACTATACCTAGACAAACGCCTCACATGGAACCCTCATACTAGACTGAACCGACAGGAAACTGCTCGTAGATACCAATTACTACAATACTTACTCGAGAAACGCTCAAAACTTTCTATTTACTACAAAAAGCTCATTTATATAACCATTATAAGGCCTATTTGGACCTACGGCATTGAGTTATGGGGGTCCACTAAACCATCAAATTCCTCTCGCATTCAATCCCTGCAATCTAAGATCCTTCGAAAAATCCTTAATGCTCCATACTTTGTTACAAATAAAATTATCCATAAAGACCTAAATATCCTATTAGTTGAAGACTTAGCATGATCCAGATATACATCCTTCCATTCCAAACTTCCTGCCCACTCAAACCCGCTTATCCGTGACCTCTCCACAACATCTATTCCTGACAATCCACCGAGGTGACTAAAAAGAAGAAGGCCAAGAGACCTCTTACCATAAATTGGACATTGGAGTTCTACCAATGGGTAGTTTCTTCACAGGACAATCATGTGTCTTAATCTCAAATCAATCCAATTTACTTGTTGTATTGAATCAATATAGTTGTAAATTTCTTTAAATAAAAAATTAAAAAATAATATATATATATATATATATATATATATATATATATATATATATATATACACTGATTTAAACGTAATTCTGCATTATGTATACTGTTAAGAATTGAGAAATACTGATTTAGTTTATATATATATGTATATGTATGTATGTTTGTATATATTTAGTAAATATTAAGTTCAGACGCAAGAGGGGGGCACGCACTATTTACCTAAAAGGGATTAAGTGATAGTGACCGCTCGGGAGAGGAGAGTGCTCTGGGTGCCAAGAGAGAAAGGTCGCTTCGCAGTCGCTACTACCCTTCGTCGCTCGCCATCGTCGCCCGCGATCGTCCTTGTGACTTTAAGTACAGTACACTCATGTTTATAAGTTAATTTTATTTGTTCTTTTGAATTTTGTTTTCCTCAATATATATATGTTTTACAAAGTTAGTAATCTTAATAAACCCATAACGAAACCTAATCAAGTATGAGAAATTCGGCGACTCAAAATTAACGTTCGGGTTGAGGCTGCGAGCGAGTGTGTTGTCGCCCCTCTCCCCAACATATACCCTATACACATTCACCGTGATGGGAGGTCTACAATGATGGTTGAAACATTGGTTTTTTATGGTGAGTGAATATAACCTTTTTTTCAATGTGGATATAATTAGTTGACCGTTGAGAATTACTGGAAGGAATTAGTCCTGGTAGCGGTCAATAAATGAAACAACTAAATAGTTGAAACTATTTAGTTGTTTCATTTAATGACCGCCACCCGGACTAATTCCTTCCAATAACCTTTTTTTATTAAGACCATGTTTCATGTTTTATCCCTTATTTTATATAAATATATAATAATAATAGGCTTACCGAACCCGAAGGTTCGATGCCGATACCTAAATATAGAGTTAACTTTAATTTCAAATCAAAGGAACTTGAACATTGGGTTTTTCTAGAAAATCCGATACAATAGGGAAATGTTTAGGGAGTAAAATTCAAATGAATATGCCAGAAGGATCAAAACAATATTAAAACTTTATAGAGGTCTTAACATAATTCTACTTTAAACAAACCATAAGATGATAGAGTTCAACAACACAAAGATTTAAAAAACAAATCAAATTAAATATTGATGCCTTACCTTACTTTTGGCTGTATTGACCCATGAACCCCACCAGCTGCCTCTAAAAAAATAAAAATAAAAATTAAATAAATAATTATTAAGATGAAATAGACAGGGTATGCGTGTATATGGATATATAGCAATAATAATGTTTCTATTTATTCTGGGACAAGTGTCTTCAGAATAACATAACAAGCAAAAGATCAGATTTTACAGTTTTACACATATAAAAATAATAATTTCAACATATAAAGAAAAAAAAAACCCAACAAAAATCTTTTAAGAATACTGCAAAATTATTTTAAGCTAAAGAAGGTGAATTAAACAAAAAAAGGTACTTTAATAATAATAATGAAATAATATAAAAGAATTTAGGAATAAATGGTCAGGAGATGATAGAACAGGCAGGATTAAAAAGTGAAAAGAGTTCTGAACAACGAATACAATTCAAGAAGGGATGAAAATCCTTAGATACTATTAAAGATCTATCAAATGCAGCGTTTCAGCGGGTGGTTGTATGTAAATCTGGGGATCGCGAGTGGGTTTATGGGGAATCAACAGATAGATTGGAAACATATGATCGACGGTGTGACTTTAGGACTATGAAAGGATGCCAAGATTTACAGCATGGTAAGGTCACGTCAACTCTTCACAAAAACGAGAGAAAAAGGCCTTCCCCGGGATCCTGAAGCTATTAATCAAACATAATTTTGTTTGAAGATTATAAGTGGTATCTCCATATACTGTACAGCAATAGTCAAACAAACTAATGATATTAAATAATAAGAAAGTAAGAGTCTTCTGGTTAATAAATGACATAGGTAATCTTTTTTAGGTTAAAAAGGTATGGTGGATAATATCGGAGACATGGTTCATCCAAGGAAGTGTTTGGTCAAAGGTTATTCCCAAATTTTTAATGGTAGGATAACATTATTAGAGATTATTTCTAGGAATAGAACTGGGTTATGTGCACCAGTTTTAATGAGGAATTTGGTGACTGTCATTATTGGCTTCATCTTTTCTGAACAACAAACAAGGTGTAAGGGAAGTGGCGGCTCCATCGTCTGGTCACATTACTGCAATCAGGCATTGGTCCTCCAGGCTGTGGGAACAGTAACTCTGACTTAAGCTTGTTATCAGTTGTCCAACGACTTGGATCTAAGTCCTCTAGTAGTTTTCACGTGGCAGATAATAATTCATAGAATGAAAAGGACAGATATATTTGAACATCATCAGGATACAAATGGTATTAACAGCGAATAGTGTGGGTGATAGAAATGAGCCCTGAGGTACTCCACAGGTGTTTCTTACTCAACCTTTGTTTTAATATTCTATTCTAGAGTTACCTTGACATTCACAAGTGAGGGGTTTTTGAATTTACATAATTTTGTTGTAAAGTAATGGCAAAAATAAACCTACTGTAGCATTGCTGGTCGGTAAACCTGCTGAATAGAATTTTAGGGGAAGCTATAGTTAGTCCACACGGTTTCTAGGGCCCCTTTAACAGCCACACCAATTAATTTTTTTATTATTTTCGATCATTTATTCGAGGAAGTACCATTTCAAGATAGTAAAACAATGTGGCTTTAACAGGATGGATACCTTGCACATTAATCATATAAACCCAGGTGATCGGTTACAGAAAGTTTTCATGAGGGAAGGTGGATAGGCCATGGTGGTCCAGTCTCTTGGCCTGACAGTTATCCTGACCTCACTCAACCTGATTTTGATCTGGGAGGAAGAATAAAAAAACATAATTTTAGAAATGAACAGCACTAATGAGTTGAGAATAAGCTTTGCAGAATCTTGCTGGGGAATACCACAGGAAGAAATAAGAGTCATGTTTACCATAGGGTGGAGTGACAATTAAGCTAGTGCATCAGGGATAAATATGGGATACTTGAAAATTTAATTTGATACTAATACATTAATAAAGTATTTTATGAATGTATCTTCCTTAAAAACATCGTTTAGAAGCAATAATTCATTTTCTTAAGTTTTATAAACGCATTTATAACGTATAAACGTAGAGCAGGTATGGATTTCTGAACACTTAATATTCATAAAGAAAATGAAAAATCATTTCAGAAACTACTTAAAAAAATATACCTCTGCATGTTCATCATTGTTTATTACAATGCTTTAATTGAGAATACTCAAACTTCAATTTTTAATTACAGTTTCATTCTTACAAAAATATGACAACAAAAAACAAATAATTCTCAAATTAGCTCCTCTCTGTTCAGAATTGGAACACAATACTGATAAACCATCTTAACAAAAAGGTGTCTAGAAGGGTTGAAATATTCTGCTGGGTTACAGAAACTCCAACTCCAACTTAAGTGTTTTGAAAAAAGACATGTTGGCACCTAAAAGACATATTCAGTGTATCCAAAACAACTGTAAGTACTAGCAAATACTCATAATAGAGCTTAAGTCATATGATATGACATGAAACAAATGTATCTAACAAGGTATTCTAAAAGTAATAAAAAAAATTACTACGTTATTGAACATTTGAATTCTCAAATGTCAATATACTAACATCTAATAGGATAAAAGATGAATCAAGTACAATATTTATACTTAAATGAGAACATAATAAATTGTAATGACATTGTATTTTACCAGTTAAATGATAAAATACAATACCACTGTTTGTGATTTGCATTGATGTCTGAATTACAAAAAATATAATTGTAGGATAAAAACACGCTCGAAATGACATTTAACCTAATAAATATGGGTCAAAACTTACTCAGCCATCTTATTGTTTAGACAGGTATTCTGATAACACTAAAATAACTTTCGCGAAATTACATCTGAGGCTATTAATGAAACACAAATTCATTCAAGTTACTGAAAACGACTGGATGATACTATGAAATTAAAAAAAACATGACAATTTCAAATCACCTAATGAAAACAATCAAATACTTTCTTCTTGTCAAAAGCGACTATAAACATATGTTATTTAATCAGTATAAAACAGTGTTGCATTGGATCATAAATGAAGTTGTACAAAATTGTAATTATACTTCGTAATTTCGAAATATAATTAGTTGGCAATAAAAAAAATATTTAAAAGAGGTAACACAACAATTTCTTGAACTTAAAAAAAAAATGTTATCTTTATAAATCCAAATGGAGACATATGACTGCGGTAAAACCATCCGCAGAAGCGTCGGCTAGGCTTAAAATTTTGATACTGGATTGGTGATCAGTGAATGTATATATCATCATGGAATATATAACTCGCTAAAAAGCTACAAGTTTTTTTTTTTAGAAAGTTTTTCATGTTTTGCTAATAATGATTGGTATAGGTACATCCCAGTAAAGTTTTATCTACCAAGGTTTTTGTAAAATGGTTTTCGCTCTTAACACTGTCGGTGTCAGATAACTAGATGTATTATTATATTTTTTGGCAATAGTGGGCATGATAAATCTCTTTGTCGGTCCACGATATGTTGATTGGACCTTACAGGACAACCTATCATCCAAGGTTCTCAAAAGATCCCTAATAATGTGACTACGGTATATTCCATATTTGAAACAGAAACCTATTGATTGGGGTTCCTCTATTGATACATTTTGATTATGCAACTGTGAATCGATGTGGGCTGAAAAACTTATGGTTGGATTTAAATTTGGACTCGTGAGTGCTTTTTTTCAAGTAGTTTCAAATACCATGGTTATACCAGTTGTCGAGGTATGGTTGTTATAAGGGACAAGAAAGAGTATCAGAAGGCCTCGACAATTGCGTATTCATGCAAGGAAGAGAGTTTAATGGAGAAGACATGAAATGAATTAGCAGAGAGGACTGGTTAGGATGGGTTACACTCTGTGTGGTAGAAGCACGCCAGTAGTGTGGGTTAGGAGAAAATTCACCCTGCGTGGTAGTAGCACGACAGTAGTGTGGATAAGGAGAGAATTCACCCTGCGTGGTAGTAGCACGACAGTAGTGTGGATAAGGAGAGAATTCGCCCTGCGTGGTAGTAGCACGACAGTAGCGAGGGTTAGAAGGAGAGAAGGAACAAGAAGGAAGTGAAAGAAAGATAGACCACATAATGATACAAAGGCAGAGTAAATCTGACCTAGGGAGAAACCCGCTTGGGTGATCTGAAGAGCTGTGCCAGCTCTTGGGGATGGTAGTCATCCATGTCGATAATTGACAGTGAGAGCTTTGCTAGCAGTCTAGGGTCTTGGCCCTAGGTCAAATTACTTTGAGTGCTTTATTTATTCTCATACAACAGTTATATAGATATAAATATTTACAGTGACATTAATTATTAACCATGTACAATATTATTGGATATAGCGTCTTCTTATAGTTGTCAGTAAGTCATATGGACGCCGCTAGCGCTATCTGTGAGCGAGCGTGTGTAGCATCCGCCACAGGACTCCCCTCCTTGTAGACGGAGTCAGTATGGGGTCTTGAAGAAGTTGTCTTGGTTGGTTGCCCCGCCTATGTTCCTATGTTGGAATCCAGGTCTGCGTTTGGGGTGAATGTCTGCCGATGTTCGGAGTCATTAGTCGCTCGACGAACTGCAGAGCCGTCTTATTTGCTGGGGTTCGGAACAGTGAGTCGCTCGACGAACGATTGGTTCTTGTTTGATGTTGTTCGGAGCAGTGAGTCGCTCGACAAACTGTAGATCCTTGTGTGTTGGAGCAGTGAGTCGCTCTACAACTGTGTATCCAGGTGGGTCGGAGCAGTGAGTCGCTCTACGACTGTAGATCCTGGTGGGTCAAAGCAGTGAGTCGCTCAACGACCTGTTGGTTAGTGAGAACCGCTAGTCGCCTCACAGACTGTAGTTGTTAGTATCCCAGTTGTTTAGGGAGTTGTGCTCAGCAGTATTGGAGATGCATCATATTGCCGCTTGGTGCCAAGTTTAGGCTGCTAGGCCGGATGACTTCGGTTTTCCGCTGTGGGTAGAGTCGAAGCATCTGGTATACCGCTAGCTGGCCGGATGTCTCCGTGTACCTCGTTAATGAGCATTTGTACCCTGCGCCGAGTTAGTGCCAATTTGGACATGTTTAGGCGGTGAATGTGGTACAGTTGATTTGATTCAGCTTCCGGAGCGAGTTTCTTCATTTGGAAATTCTGCTGGAGCTGTTGTCTAGGGCGAATTGCCTCTGGTTAGTGATGACGACCTATGGCCGGTTTACCTATGGTAATATGTCATCCTTCTCGTGAGTGTGGGCCGGTTGGCTGACATATCTTGTAGAAGTGGGTATTCTTCAGGCTGTTTAGTTGTCTGAATTGGTGCAGCTGTCTGAGACCTCCCGTAGGTCCATAGGGAGAAGTTCCAGGCATGCTTTGGTATAGTCTAGCCGTGAAGGTCATGGTCGTGTTGATCCATGAAGTAGTCAGGCTGATTGTTGAAGCTGGCCATGTTGACAGTCTTAGCTGGTGCCGCTTGAAATGTTGGTGGTCTATCTGCGATGTTTAGTCTTGATTCCTTCTTCTCTCCTTGTTGGTTAAGTTTTGTCTTCTCTATCCGTGCTGTTACAATTATTTAGGTTTTACAATTTTGTTCTGTTACGTTTTTGTGTTTGTTTACAAACGTTTATCTGACAATATTCTCTTTATATTTTTTTACAAGTCAGTTTCAAAAAGTATTACAATTGTTTCAAAGTTACAAGTTTTCAATTTTTACAGTTACAATTATACAAAAGTAGGTGACAGGCTGTGCTGATCGTTATTTATTTTCCAGAACTTCTATTTTTTTTATACAAGCCTTAGTACACCTTTACAATTTTTCTTTTATACAATATTATGAACAAGTTGGGGTTAATCGACTCAAAGTCCAGATAATTTGAAATGTAAATTGTTATTTCTCTGTTCCTTCACGACTGTCCCGCCTGCTGTTTAAGACGAAAACCTGTACCGCGCATGCATAGCAGGCAAATCAGTCTTCTGGGAACAGACCTAATATACTGGGTTGTCTATGAAATAATGCAGGATTTTGAGTAAATAAAAGTAAATATATAGATTGCACTCATTGTGGGTAGAAGCGCTCTAGGAATAGTTGTCCTGAATTTTGCCCAAAATGCTTTAAGTGCAATAAAATGCGCCACTGGGCCACAATGTGAAGCAAGAATTCGAAACAAATTGACAATATGGGTGTTTCTGACCACAATGGGTATTTTATTGTGAATTTAGTGTCGGAACAATCAAACTGAACAAGATAAATAAAAACAAAAATTGTCTATGGTTAGAAAATATAGAAATTAAGGGAAAATTAGTTATACATAAGCTAGAAACAGGTCCTGAAACAAATGTTTTGTCATTGAAACTGCTGACTGACGAGTAGGAATAAACAGTCCTGATGTCTCCAAAACTACTACTGTGTTGAAGGCATCTGGAGGATTCAAAATAAAACCTACTAGGATAGGTGCTTATTGTAAATGTTGTACCGCGGAATTCGTTGTTGGGGAACAAAATGTAGGCTTTCCAATAATGGGACTACAAACGTGTTTGGATTTAAATTTAATAAAAAAGGTATATAATATTAATACTACAGACTTCTCAGAATTTTTGAAGTAAAATGATAAGGGTTTAGGTTATTTTCCAGACTGGTGCTCATTATTTTTGTCTTTTTGATTTAAAACAGAGTTTCCATCAATTGCTTTTGAATGAGGCTTCGAGTAATATGTGCTCATTTGGTACACCTTTTGGTACTTATAAATATCTTAGAGCACCATTTGGTTTGTCAGTATTGTCTGAATTGTTCAAAAAATTGAGACAAAAGTATTTTGGCGATTTGCAGGGAGTGACAGTTTACTTTGATGGTATCCCGTGTGCTGCAAACACTGGGGAAGAATTACAGGGCATTGTGAATAATGGTATGAGTTTGGCTAGAAAATGTAATATTAGATTAAACCATGAAAAAGTTCAGTATTTTGTTAAAGAGGTTAAATTTTTGGGATCTTTGTTTAATGAAAATGGGCATAGACCGGATCCTGATCGTATACGTGTTATTAAGTAATTAAAAGCACCTAATAGGGTCAAGGAATAGCAGAAAATGTTGGGAATGGTGATTTTTTTGCTTAGTCACTTACCTAACCTATCACAGTTATCTATTATAGTTATCTCCTTTCCGACTGTTACAAATAAGGGGTCACAATGGTTAAGGACTTCATAATATAATGAAAAGTTTCTTGAATTGAAAGAGCTTAGTGGAAATGCCACACTTTTGAGGTCATTTGACCCTACTAAACCGGTGGAAATCTAAGCTGATGCAAGCAAGGATGCCCTAGGCTGTGCGCTTTTTCATGAGGGTAGACGCATTCTTTTCGCTTGTGGGTCATTAACAGATCGCGAGTGCAACTAAGTACAGATCGAAAATGAAATTCTTTCTTTTGTGTATGCATTCACAAAATGTCTTAAATATGTTTACGGTCATATTAGCGTTACGTTTTTTTCTGATCATTCGCCTCTAACATGTATTTTAAAAAAAGAGATAAGTAAGATAGTCAATAGCAGAATAAAACGAATGAGGTTGAAGCTGTTACCTTACCAGTTTGAGTTAAAATACCTTCCTAGAAAATATATGTACATAGCAGATGTTTTGTCTCGTAATTTTGTAAAATCTGACTCTAATGATGACCAATCTATGCTGGAGAGGGTGCATTGTTTAGGAGGTACGATCAATTTCACGGAGGATAAATATTCTCAATTTGCTGTTGTAACCAAAAAAGACTCGAATCTTTTATAGATAGCTGAATTCTATCATAATGGTTGGCCATCGAAGCTAAAATCATCTGTGACTCACGAAGTGGTTCATTTTTATAAGCTTCGTAATATCATTTTTGAAGAAAATGGTTTTTGTATTTAGAGAACAGGTTCATTGTCCCTGCTGCGTTAAGGTGTTTTATTCGAAGTCTATTTGCATGAGAACTAGGTATGGAAGAATAATAAGAAGGCCCATAAGATTTCAAGATTTTTCAGTCTCTGTCTAAAATTTTTAATTTGTAAATTACTTAGATTATGTTTAGTTGGTGTTTTTATTTTATTGTATCTTATATTATATTATGTTTTTGATTTATATTTGCTGTATATATTTATGTTTTTTGTATGTTAAACGATGTTTCCTGTATTTGTATTATGTTAGATATTTGTCTTGTATTATGTTTCTTACAGCTAATAATATCTACATTATTTTTTAAAATTTACTTTAGTATTGATATACTTAAAGGGGAGGATGTTTGGATGTTTAAGATATATGCAACACTGCTAAAAGCTCCCATTTGTGTGGTGAGCTGGAGGTTACAATTGTAAAATAGATATTAAGTTGTGTGTTAGGTGTTATACGTTCTAATACATTACTTTCATGTGTGATTCCTTCATATTAAATTGTAAACATGAAGTATGCGCTACACTCCTTTGCCGAAACAAAAACGATTTTCTGTACAGAATTGTTGTGATGAAAAGTAAATAATTTGCGATCCAGTCGACGTTTCTAAGTCCCCTATTAATAAAAAAAAAGTGATGGTTACAGTTTGGTGGGCTTTCTTTGGTTCGATGCACTAAAGCTTTCTAAATCCTGGAGAAACCATTAATGATGAATCGTATTCGAACCAAACCAATGCAATGCATCAAAAATTTGGTCTATCGGAAAGAACACATTTTTTCGCTTGAAAACGAAAAAAAAAAAAAAAAAAATGAAAAAATAATGGAAAAAAGGAATATTAAACCGTTTTTTTTTGGAGTTTATCAGTTCCGCAGATGGGAAATTATATTCCGAGGAAATGGAAAAATTGCTAATATGTCGGCAAAAATGTATTGATGGTAGTGTATACTATTTTCATTAAATAAAACAGTTGTAATTTTGTTTTTCTTTTTTAACCAGAATCCTGTTTTTTTTCCGGCAACCCAATAATATGACCATGCATTAAATATTTTCTTCAATTCAAGAATATTCAATTCCCCCATCAATCGGAGCCGCCAGTCTTCTAAAATTTTTATTGCAGCCTTCTAATTCCTTATCCTCATCAGCTTCTGAGGATCTACTGTTCCACTATCTAACCAACGCATGCTAGGTCTTCCAACAATTTTACGTCCGAATATTTTTGCTTCGAGATGCAATTTGGGTATTTCATTGTTATTCAAACTTTTGCTGCATAAAAACTTATATTCTTTACTTTTTCCGGCTAATGTCCTGCACTGCAGCCTCAAGTAGCTTTATGGTGCGCCGTCCATTATCCTGTTAATGCAGGCCAATTGCCTTTGTGAATCTAACTAAATTGTAGGTATGGTTAGTTCACAAAGCTAAGGATCTGAAATACGGTCATTGCCAAAGTGGTAAAACTGTATCCTAGCTATTTTTTCACAACTGTATATCACACGATGGGCAGTTTCATTTTCCGTCTTGAAGAATCTACAGACCGGCGAGCTTATATCTACAATGGGCAAAAAAATATTCATAAACCTGGTTTGCTCAGAAAAAATCCTATAATTAACGCACGTCTAACGAAAAAAAAATATGGTAATTATATTAAATATCATTTTTTATTAATTACAAAATATGAAACCAATTTGAACCTGTACTGTAAAAGAGACAATAAATTTTAACAAATTTGGTGGTGGGCAAAGTATTCAACAAGTGTGGAGAGTAACTGAGTAAAAACCTTCCTTGTGAGACCATTAACTCTCACATTACCTATTGGGTTGTCTCATATGAATTGTCTGTTTTTATAGTTTCTGAAATACATAAAGGATTTTACAGGTCTCTGTTGTTTTCTTCCGAATGTTAACATATTTAAAGTAAACAGTTACTAATCATTTACCTTTGTATTATAAACATTAGCTTCCCAATCAATTACCCACTTTTTAGTGTACCTCCAAATATGAACATGGAAACACGCGATTTTCAAGTAATATTTTTGTACGAGCTTAAACTCGGTTATTCAGCAGCTGAGGCCGCTAGAAACATTTGCAAGGCATTTGGGGAAGGGAGTGTTAATGAAAGGACCATTCGCCGTTGGTTTGCTAAGTTTTCAGCTGGGGATACCGACTTGGAAAACATGCCCCCAGGAAGACCTCCGTCCGTAATAGATAACGATATCCTCAAACATACAGTAGAAGGAAATCCCTACCAGACAGTTAAAGGACTCTCAGCACAACAAAATGTAAGTGCATCTACCGTTTCCAGACATTTAACGTGTATTCGAAAAGTAAAAAAGCTCGATACATGGGTACCTCATGATCTCACTGAGCGGCAGCAATTGAAACGCCTTGAGACCTGCGTTGAAAGAACTAGGCTACGTAGTTCTTCCGCACCCACCATATTCTCCCGACTTGTCTCCAACAGATTACCACCTGTTCAGGAATTTAGACAACTTCGTCAACGGAAAACTTTTTGAAAATAATGATCAGTGCAGTAATTGAAAAGTGCGTTTTCAGATTTTGTTTCACTCCAAAGCTCAGAGTTTTTCAGTTCGGAGAAAAAAAAGTTGGTGTCACGTTGTAAAAAATGTGTAGAAAAAGAAGGTAAATACTTCGAATAAAATTATCTTGTTTTCATATCGTATTTTTAATAAAAATCCTTTACCTTGAAAAGGGACATTTCATGTGACATAACCCAATAGAATGATTGGGTGACGTGACATCCACTGTACTCGGACCTTGTTCCTTGGGAGCGGGTGTCTTTACTTATGTGATGGGCCTGATGTGTGTGAGGGAGTGAGGTTATAACACACAGCTGGTGAACCATTTGAACCCATAGTGCCAGGCTGTAGTCATTTCGCCCTCACCTCCTCAAAACTTATATCTACCGTGGGCAAAAAAATATTCTTACAGTACTAATGCTCCTAATAATAACTTATAAATCCGTTAGGAGGGCAATATTTTCCTATTTCGTAATATTTTATTTTAAAGTAAACAAGAACAAACAACTGTGCAGATGGTATTAAGTATTAAAAGATAATTTCGTAAAAATGGGAACCAAAAAGCAAGAATTGAATTCCTCATACTAGGACCAAATTGTTTCTTAATTTCAACAAGGTAATGTTATCAGTGTGTTGGAAAAATGTCACACGCGACACTGCAATATATAATTTAAAAAATTAAATTGGATCTGTTGACAATAAAAACGTACGTTTAGAAAACTTCCCCTTACAGTGCGTGAATTCTGTAAATTCTTTCGAAAAGTAGCAACAAATTCAAAACTTACCTACGGCTCGCCAGATTGTAGACGATATCGGATCATGATTTAGTACTGCTATTACCCCCAAACCGTGAAGAATCGGTTGCATGCAGCAGGTGATAAAGAGATAGGCAAGACAAAAACCTTCCGTTGCCAATCTTAAAAATTGCGATTGAAAGGTTTGTTTTTTTCGTATCGAAATAAATACCGATAAGACGAAATATATGATTAGTAGCAGAAACGGGGGAGATCGTAGTGATATTGATATATCAGGGCATAATTTTTATCTAGTAGAGAAATTCAAGTACTTAGGTTCAATAATAACAAGAAAAAATGAAATCCAGGAAGAAATAAAGTCCCGGTTAAAGGTGGGAAATGCGTGTTATTATTCAGCTGCTAACTTACTTAGCTCGCGGCTTCTATCTAAAAACTTCAAGGTTAGAATCTATAAAACTATTATTCTCCGACGGTTCACTACGGATGTGAAACGTGGCCGCTTACTTTAAAGGATG
Source organism: Piezodorus guildinii (assembly GCA_023052935.1). Taxonomy (NCBI): domain Eukaryota; kingdom Metazoa; phylum Arthropoda; class Insecta; order Hemiptera; family Pentatomidae; genus Piezodorus; species Piezodorus guildinii. Next base: position 153,042,611 of record CM041295.1, read on the forward strand.
AACAACGGCTTAAGGTTTTCGAAAATAAAGTACTGCGTAAAATATTTGGTCCGAAGAGAGATGAGGCCACTGGGGAGTTTAGAAGGTTGCACAACGCGGAATAGCGGAGCTTGTACCTTGTGAATATAATTGAGTTGATATCATCGCGGAGACTCAAATGGGCGAGTAAAGTTGTTGGCTTTGGTGAGGAACGGATTCCGAGAAAGATGTTATTCGCTGTTCCGACTGGTAGGCGTCCGAAATCGAGGCCGAAGCGTCGATGGGAGGATTGCGTTAAGGCTTATCTCTCGGGGGCTTGTGCTTGAACGGTGAACATTGGACGAGTCTGTGTAGGCGGAGTTTGGTGGTATCGGCATCAAACCTTCGGGTTCAGTAAACCTATTATTATTATTATTATTATCTATGTTTTATTTCTCTCAGGTAACTGGAGCTTCATCTACTTCCCGGATAAAAGTCAAAGGGAAGTAGAAGGTTTTACTTATTTAAAAATTTTCTAACAATTCTGCAGGTATCCAGCAGAACTGCTTTCTGTGCTAGTTTTAGATGCTTGTGGTCTAGGCCAAGCTCTTCTGTGCCCTCCTTCGTGCTTTTGAGGATTAGACCATTAGAAGAGAGAACTATTGGAGTTGTTGCAACTTTTTCCAGGCGGTAGAGCGATTTCAGTTCTAAAGAGAGCTCTTGATATTTTCTAATTTTTTCAGCTCTTGTGCTTAACAGATTGGAGTCACATGGGACAGCAATATCGACAATTCTGGCCATTTTGTTGGTTTTATCTAATACCAAAATATCTGGACGATTATGCAGCACTCTGTGGTCGGTGATAATCTGTTCATCCCAGTAAACTTTTACGTCTTTATTTTCCAGAAGTTTTTCAGGGGTATACCGATAATAGGGTATCTCTTCACCCCCCAACAATCCCAGAGCTCTGCACAGACCTTGGTGGTAAATTTTAGCAACGTTATTATGCCTCATTAAATAGTCCGTCCCTGCCAAAGTTTCACAACCATTTGTTACATGTTGAATAGACTCGTGGGTCTTGGAGCAAAGGCGACATTTATCTGTTATCATATTTTCCTTCATTATATGCCTCCTGTATGCTCTCGTTGCAACAACTTGGTCCTGTATAGCAAGAACAAAACCCTCTGTCTCGCCAAACAGTTGACCCATCCTCAACCAATCGACCGAGAGCTCACTGTCAATATCAGGCGAATTCAGTTGATAGTAAAACCTTCCATGCAATTCTTTCTCTTTCCAAACTGATTTATATTGATCCGCATTTTTTATTTCATGCAGCATGGGGTCTTTGAGATTAAGTGCTGTGAATTCCTCATCCAAATTTCGCATCATGTTGATGATTGAAGATGGGCATGTCAGAAAATACTGCTTCATGGAATTTTCTTGTTTTCGGCAAAGATCTTCAATTGAGATAAGCCCACGACCACCTTCTTTTCGTTTTAGATAAAGCCTATTCACAGAGGCTTTTGGGTGATGAATTTTAGCGTCTGTCATCATTGTACGCACTAGCCGATCCATTTCTTGTAGTTTGGTAGTTGACCATTTTATTATACCAAAACTATAAGCTACTAGTGGTATTGCCCAAGTATTAATGGCATGGATTTTATTTTTGCCATTCAGATGACTTCTAAGGATCTGCTGCAGCCTTTTCTTAAACTTAAAAGTTATTTCGCAGAGCACCTCTTTCTTGGGTATCTTAATAGCTTGCTTAATGTCCAGATATTTGTAGTAATCTCCTAGAGATTGGTGTTTCATGGTCTCTCCTGAAAGAAGCTGTAAAGAATTTCTGTCCTTTATTTTCCCTCTTGTAACATTTACTATAGCACACTTTTCAAGGCCAAATGCCATACTAATTGAACTACTGAAACGAGATATCAGTTCTAGCATACTTTGTAATTGGTCTCGATTTTTCGCGTATAGCTTAAGGTCATCCATGTACAGATTGTGACTAACAATGGAACTTTGGTCACCTACTTTTAATTGGTATCCAAGCTTACTGTTTCGGAGGATATTACTTAAAGGTGCAATAGCCAAACAAAACCAGAGAGGACTTAAGGAATCCCCTTGGTATATTCCTCGACATATTTTTATAGTTTCAGTACTGTAGCTACTGCGGCCTTTACCCACTACCATTCTTGTGCTCCACGAATCCATCAATCTTCTTAGGAGGTTTACTGCGCCTGGGTGCACTTTGTATATCTCAAGCACTTTGATTAACCAGCTGTGTGGTACTGTGTCAAATGCTTTTTTGTAGTCAATCCAAGCCATTGACAGATTTCGTTGTTTTTTGGTGACTTGACTTGTAATAAACGTGTCCAACACCAACAATTCCTTACAGCCCCTAGCTCCTTTTTTACATCCCAGTTGCTCTGAAGGGAAGAGACCATTATTAGCTAGATGATCATTCATTTTTGAAGAAATAATCGAGGTTAATAGCTTATATACAGTATTTAGACATGTGATTGGCCTAAAGTCTTTAGGTTCTAGATTAGGTCCTGCTTCCTTAGGTACCATATAGGTTATGCCCGATGCAAACTCCTCAGATATTTCTGTTGTCCCATCCGTAATTGACTGGAAGAGCTCCGCTAATTTTCTGTGGAGACCGGTGAACTGCTTCAGCCAGTAGGCCTGTATCTTATCATTTCCAGGACATTTCCAGTTATGCATTTTCTTAGCAGCTGCAGTAACATCTTCCTTCGTGATAACCAGTGGAGACATCGTGGGTGCTCCTTCAAGTTCATTCATTATTTCGGGCAGCCAGGAGGAGTTTTCATCGTGATACGCTGGTCGTTCCCATAGCTCTTTCCAAAATTTTTCCATAACTACTGCTGAAGGGAGCACTGCATTTAAATTTATTTTTTCCCCGCTAAGCTTCTTATAAAACACGTGCTGATCTGTTCCATAAGTCTTATTATGCTGCCTACGGGCAGCCGCTGTTGTATATCTCCGCACTCTATTTGCGTAAACAGCTAACTTTTGTTTTAGTTTGTCAGCATAGATTTTTAAGGTTTCAATAAGTTCATTTTCAAGGATTACAATGCCTAGATGGAGAACCACAATTTCATCAATTTTTTTCTTTTGCTTTTTGGAAGCCTTAACAGGGTCCTTGACAAAATTGGTTATTATTCCAATTCGCCTTCGTAGCTCAGCTATTTTTCCTTCCAGCCTTCTCTTCCAGGCAGGTTGTGTTTTAATCCCTGCACCTGGGTAATCCTTTGATGCAGCTCTCTCTATAACCTTTAAGCCTAGAGAAGTTAGTGCCGTTTTAGCGGCTATATAAACCCAATGCTTAAAATCAGTTATGGTTTCAATATTGTCAACATGTTTTTCAACTATTTTATCAACCTGTTTAACTATTTTTAAACTTATAGCACTATAAGGTATTCGGGGCAGTATCGGTCTCTCTTCCAAGGGGATGCCGTACCATTTCATGTGTTCAGTTATTAGTTCATCTTCTAACTTAACTTCATTGTCCATAACTTGCTGTGACTCTTGACGATCAGTCGATTCATTATGAGCTGTCTCCGGTGAGGATCTGCCAACTGTCCGAATTGGAGAGTCTCCCAAATTTCTGGCAATATTTGCGACAACCTCATCTTTTATTATTTGGAGTTCTGCAGAATCAAGAAATTGTCCCTTCATAATCACTCTCACTTGATCAGCTAGTCTTTGTGCTGTTACATTAATTTCAGGGTTTGTTTCTAGCCAGTGACCTTGGATTCTTCTGAGGTATCCTGTTCTATTTTGTTCTAAATTTGTTGCCAAGTAGTAAGCTCGGATGACCGCTCTGTTCATTTCAGGCGTCCACTTCATCCTTGCAGGAGCTACTCTTGGTCTCTGTTGCTGAGCACGAGCGGGAAGAGTAGCCTCTTCCAAGCGCGCGTTCAGGCGATGGGCCGTAGAATGCAGTCTTGTGGTCCGTTGCGACAGGGTGGCGCCACTCGCTTCGCCAGGTCCTGAAGGAGGTTGTCGAATATTCCCGCCTGATGCAACCTCAGTATCAGGCTCGTCCGAGGCTATAAATATATTATGTGGCTCCATATTGATTATGGGGATTGCATTTTATACCTTCTGCCAGGTCTGTTAACAGGCGTCCCTGACATGGGAACAGACCCTGACCAGAAAGCCGCCCACTGTGGGACCAGTCGCTTCTGGATTTGATGCTGGTTTTGGTCCGCCCCGGGTATTTTATTTCCCCGGTACCCATCATATCTGATGAGCATTCCCCTATCCGCCACCTGAGGAGGCGTCCGATGGGAGACCAGCAACTCCACACGGATTATTATTATTATTATTATTATTATTATTATTATTATTATTTTTTTATATGTTTTATTTCTCTCAGGTAACTGGAGCTTCATCTACTTCCCGGACAAAAGTCAAAGGGAAGTAGAAGGTTTTACTTATTTAAAAATTTTCTAACAATTCTGCAGGTATCCAGCAGAACTGCTTTCTGTGCTAGTTTTAGATGCTTGTGGTCTAGGCCAAGCTCTTCTGTGCCCTCCTTCGTGCTTTTGAGGATTAGACCATTTGAAGAGAGAACTATTGTAGTTTATTATTATTATTATTATTATTATTATTATTATTATTATTATTATTATTATTATTATTATTATTATTATTATTATTATTATTATTATGAAGCATCGAATATAATAGTCTCAGTCGAAAAATTAGAGTTTTACGTTTTTTCTTGATGTGTGGACCTTATATCAAAAATAAGTCCTAAGTACGTTACTGTGTTTGATTGTGGTATCTGGTGATTTTCTATGTAAACTGGAGCAGGTTCCACGTCTAAGTGTAAATGTAACATGTAGTGACTTGTCATAGTTAAATTTTAATTTCCATTTCTTACACCAGTTTTGTACGTTATAAAATCATACTGGACTGTATAGAATCTGTGTTTTTAGTAATAATTGCAGTGTCGTCCCCATATGTCGCAGTTAGGATGTTTTCGTTTGTCGGTAGGCCATATTATGTACATTAAATACAGAAGTGGAGGCAGGTAGAACAGTGGAGAACTCCCGCAGAGACTGGCTTGATTGATGAGGTCTCAGAACCTTGTCGGACAGAGAAGAAGCGGTCATAGAGATAATATTGTAAAAATAAATAATAAGTGCTTGGAAGTATGGGTTTTAGTTTAAAAAGAAGACCCTGTCAAAAGCTTGAGTAACATCCAAAAATGCCCCTGACGTGTATTGTTTTAGTTCTAGAGCAGTGGAAATTAAAGTCGGTTACTGTGTGTAGCTGTTGTGTTGTGGAGTGAAAAGAGCGAAATTTGAATTGATGATCTGGTAATATGTCGTGGTCCATCATTACGTTAATAATACATCTGTACAACAATTTTTCAAATATTTTTGGGCATACTGCAATAAGGCTAATAGGTCTGGATTTGTCTTTGTAAGTTTTATGTATTTTTGAAATCGTAGAATATTTCCATTGAATGGGGAATTTGGTTGTCCTGAGTATATCATTGTATGATGTAATAAGAAATACTAAAGCTTTTCTGGGGATTCTTCGAAGCACCTCAGCAGTGATAGGGTTGTAACCAGGAGTCTTTCGTTTCGGCATTTCCATAATCTGTCTTGATACCTCGGAAGGAGTAAAGGGTTTTGGTGGAAGAGGCATGGGAAGAGGGGAGTCTAATCCTTTTTATGTACGCAATTTTCGTGTTGTATGTCTGTTAAGCCTGTGTTAGGTTGAAAAACACTTGAAAGATAGTCAACGAAAATACCAGATTTATCTTTATCCGACACAGTCCAGGAACCGTCATTGTTTCTCAATGGGGCAGAAACTTCACGTTGTTTCAGAATTCGTTTGGTATGTCGCAAAAGGCTGTTGTTAAAGATTGAGCCAGGAATGTTATCTAATGTAGGAATGATGTTTTTAAAACTTTTTCATTATTTTTTAGTCGTTTAAAAAAAAAATAATGTAAATTTGTTTGAGTTTGAAATTTTTAGTTCCATAATTTACTGACTATGATTATTTATATATTTTATACTTTCACTAACCTATATATAAAATTTATAGTAAAGGAAAGTATTGCGATCGTGAAAATTTCCGAAATCCACTTTTCAACGGAAGTACACGTTTTAGGGTCCCCTGAGTCCAAATGACCAAGTCCCGCAAAAAGGTCTGTGTGTATGGTAACTCCCGCGATTAAACGAAAATCTCTTTGAACTGTATCGAAACTGAAATTTCGTATTTAAGACAACTATACACCCGAGATGTTACAGAATCTTTTTCATCAAAATCAACTAACTGTAATTTGCACCTTTTTACGATTTTCTCAAAAAAGCTCTAACGATTTTGATTAAACTCGCTATATGGATGTAAAATTTAAAAGGCTTTAATATGATATAGGTTTCATTCTGATTGAAATAGTCTGACAGGGCTTAAATGCCGATATTTTAAAATTTCTTCCCCTAAACTACCTTTAATTTTGTACATTTCAAAAGTTTAATCATATCATCTTAATGACGTGGATGAAGGACGGATTAATATAAGTTGGACGAATTTGATGACCAACGAAAGGATTAATGAACAAAACTATTTTTAATGTAATTTTTTTATAATAAGAAAAGTAATATAGACGTATAATATACCGTTGGAAAGAGAAAGATTTTAGAAAAAATATTATTCGGTACAAAAAGTTGTAAAAGGTAATATAAAGTGACGAATAGGGAATAAACTTATTACTGATTAACAATTTAATATAGTTACAATTTTTAATCTAAATCATATGTTTCTAACGAAAATGAAATCATGTTTTATTAAAATCAACTTGAAATGTTTTTTAAATTGAAGTATAGTTAATAGTTTTTTAAATTAATTTTAGCAGTCGTGGTAAGTGAAAGTCGCGTGTTGCCAGCACCAGATTTTAAAATGTGTGATCATGTGAATTGATATACAATCTCTGTCCTTTATGAAATAACGATACTTTTGTATCTATCATCGCTGGAAAAAAAATTGATATTTCGATAACATCGATGTTCCATCCCCAGAGCCAACTTTCAAAAAGGTCAGTTAAGAACTGACTTCGTCATGTTTAGTGTCTGTCTCCGTCACTTGTAGTGATTGCATTTTAAATACTTATTTTAACGAAAGTTTTATATTATATGACCTTTACGATTTACTGATCAACATTTTATTGAAGTATTAATAGTGTTTAGACATTTTAGTAGAATGGAAGGTTATGTTTCTGATGAAGACATTTTCGGTAGGTATAGGTTTTTTCACTTATTAATTTTCTATGTTATATTAATACATGTTTCGGTTTAGACCGTTTTTATAATTATGTTTATAATTTTTGAATTCAGGTAAAAATAAACATTGCTCTGAATATCTTTGATTTCTTAAACTATCATTTTTCAAGGTATACAGTTTTGTCAAGTAGTTACCATACTATGTTTTGTTTTTTTATCTATGTAATAAGTGAATATTTTTTATAAAATCATATGTTCAGCATATAATTAAATCTAGAGGGGAATATTTTCCAAAACAAATTGCAATATTAAAAAAAATATATATTATTTAGTTACATGAGGGATTTTTGACATGTTTGTTACTTTAAAGTAATTGGTTTGCCAGTTAAACATATGTTAAATAAGACACAAATTGATTTGGAGATTATGTATTTTTCGCTTGGTTCTATCCAGTGAATAAGTGTTCTAGGCTAAAAGCATTAACTAAAGACATTTCCTTATATTAAACAAAATGCTTCTAAAAATATTAGTGTATTAAAATATTCTCTAAAGAAATATCAACTAATAATATAAATGAGTCTACTTCTTGTTGATTTTTATAGTAACATGATCTACTAAAGACTTTCTAGTCTAGAAAATCTTTGACCGTTGTGAAATCTACAATCAAGATTTGCACAACCAGATCATCAATAGTTTTATACTACCTACTTTTTTAGGGTGTATGTCTGGTTTAGTTGATGTATCATTTTAAAGGATGTTGTCACTTACTTGGGAGGATTGTTGTATATTGTGGCCTTATTTATCTATGTTTTAGTGGAATAAAATCTAATTTGTTCAAGTTGTTCTATGAGCATACAGTTATTACGTGTTTCTCAAGCTGCAAGTATCACAAACACTCAAGATTTATCCATGGTCCTGCTTTTATTTTTCATAATTTTTTGTAATAGTTTGTAATTAGAGTATTTTTATCATCCATCTCTCTTCCAAATCCTTTTCACTTTACTTTGCAAGTTTTAATTTCTCATAAAGATTTATAACTTTATGTCCTTGCTCCTTTTGATATGTTCATCATCTCCCATTGTTGATGTCCTAAGTGGTTTGCCTTCTTATGATTTTAAGTACTAAATGTTCCCCAGTTCATTGATGTTGATTCTAGTAATTATATGATCTCGATCACAGTTTGTTCCATTACGTTCCTCCTTATTTATTCGAATGTGTCTCTAATGTATTTTTATCTACTAGCATATGGTTGATTTGATTTTATGCACCTTTGAGTTTTGTCCAGGTGTGTTGTAATTTCCTTTTTAAACCAGGTAATGGTAAAGTGGGTAGTTAGATCAAGCAACTATAATTAAGCTGAGGGATAGATAAACCTTCTAAGCAGAATGATAACCAAATGGATCAATTAGTTTCTAGGCAAATTGGCTATTGAGCTGAATAGAAGACACAGCTTCGGAATCGTCCTAGTCCTTTTTAAATGCTGATTCATCTTCTCACTCCCTTAAATTCAATCACCCTCCCTTTAGTACTAACATTGTAGATTCAAAATTATTGCTGTGATGTACTTTATATGCAATTATAGTTAATTTGAAGTTGATAGTTAAGTTTTCTTTTCTTCTACACCTTAACAGAATCCATGAAATGGTGGGAATTTTTGAAACATACTTTATTAGTAGTGCTGAGTAAATTTGAAATTGTCACTTGTTTATTTTTGAACCCTTGTGTTTTGTAATCAGTATGTATGGTCGACTGTTGAAATTAGCATTAGTAGAAATAATCAGGTGTTAGTTTTATGAAAAATATTTTGTTTTGCTTTTTTTGGGTCTAATTTGACTGGACTAATGTTGATATCATACACTTATCGTGCAGATGTTTTAGGTTCTTTGTTGTGACTAATAGTTCTGGTCAGGTGTACTGAAGACTGTAATCTCTTTTTGTGTAGTTGTCAGTGGAATCAAATGTGCTTAAAACAATATTTCCTTTTTTATTTGTGTTTCTGCATGACATTGAATGATTTTCTTATATTTAATAAGATGTTCTTAAAGTTGCTTCCTTTAGAAACATTTTAAGTGGCTTTCTTTAATACACATTTGTATTAAGTTACATACCCACGAACCCTTTTTGCATGAAATAATATAACAGGAACTTTTCAGAATTGTTCTTTTTCCAGCTGCCAAAATATTTGAAGTTATTAGATAATCCTATTAATTATTTTTCCATGTTAGTACTATCCATGTAAGTTCTCGTAGTTTTTATTCTGTAAAATAAATTTCTTGAATTCAGTCAGCTCTTACATTCATTTTTTTTTTTTTCAATTGTCCAATAGTTTTTTTTTACTAGTAGAATAAGACACGCTTACTATTGGGTTGTGTCACATGAAATATCCGTTTTCAAGGTAAAGGATTTTTATTAAAAATAAGATATGAAAACAAGATAATTTTATTCGAAGAATTTACCTTCTTTTTTATACATTTTTCCCAACGTGACACCAACTTTTTTTATCCCCGAACTGAAAAACTCTGAACTTTGAAGTGAAACAAAATCTGAAAACACTTTTCACTTGATCATCATTTTCAAACAGTTTTCCTTTGAGGAAGTTGTCTAAATTCCTAAACAGGTGGTGATCTGTTGGAGACAAGTCAGGAGAATAAGGTGGATGCGGAAGAACTTCGTAGCCCAGTTCTTTCAATTTTTGCACGGTATGTTTTGAAACATGGGGTCTAGCGTTGTCGTGTAAGAGTATAGGACCCTTCCAATTTACCAATCCAGGTTGTTTTTTTAATAATTTTGTGTGCATTTGGTCAATTTCATTGCAGTACGTTGTAGAGGTAATGGTTTCACCTCTAGGTAAAAAGGAATAATGAATAATCCCAGCCATGGACCACCATACTGTAACCATAAATTTTTTGGGATGCAAATTCGGTTTTGGCATTTGTCCTGGGGTTTTGTCGATGTTCAACCTCTGCCCTGACTGATGCTGATTGTCATATGCGATCCATTTTTCATCGTAGGTAATTATTCTTTCTAGGAAAGGCTCAGTTTTTTGCCTCGCAAGCAAAGAAATGCAGGTCTCAAGGCGTTTCAATTGCTGCCGCTCAGTGAGATCATGAGGTACCCATGTATCAAGCTTTTTTACTTTCCCAATAAACTTTAAATGTCTGGAAACGGTAGATGCACTTGCATTTAGTTGTGCTGAGAGTCCTTTAACTGTTTGATAGCGGTTTCCTTCTACTGTATGTTTGAGGACATCGTTGTCTATTACGGACGGAGGTCTTCCTCGGGGCATGTTTTCCAAGTCGGTATCCCCAGCTGAAAACTTAGCAAACCAACGGCGAATGGTCCTTTCATTAACACTCCCTTCCCCAAACGCCTTGCAAATGTTTCTAGCGGCCTCAGCTCCTGAATGGCCGAGTTTAAGCTCGTACAAAAATATTACTTGAAAATCGCGTGTTTCCATGTTCATATTTGGAGGTACACTAAAAAGTGGGTAATTGATTGGGAAGCTAATGTTTATAATACAAAGGTAGAGGATTAGTAACTGTTTACTTTAAATATGTAAACATTCGGAAGAAAACAGAGACCTGCAAAATCCTTTATGTATTTCAGAAACTATAATAACGGACATTTCATGTGAAACATCCCGATATCATAACAGCACTACCAAGAAAGAAAAGAATAACCTATTAAACAAGACATTGTTAATATTTACTTTTTTAGCCTGTTTTTTTTTTTCTCAGATACAAAATAAATGTGCTTGTTTTTTTAATTCTTCCAAAAATGTTTTGTTATAATAATAATGTGATATCAATGTTTTTCAACAGCAGGATCTTGAAGGTGGGTGAAATACCCTGAAACGTTGATAACTCATTATTATTTTAATAAAAGATTTTTGGAAGAATAAAAACAAGCCCATGAATGAAATTTCTAATTCAGAAATGCTTTAATTCTTCTGGGTAATAAAAATAAAATAATAACTCTAATTTTGTTCATTATTCTGTGTTATTAAATTTAATCTTAAATTTCAGCTGATGAGGCTTCATGCTCAAGAGTGGTATCGTCCTCTCCCAAGACACCTATCCACATAGAATCTGCCGAAGTTTCCCGTTTAAAGGCATTGATGGGTGGTATACCTCCTCCTCCAGAAATGACCAATCCTGCTATTGATATGTCAACTATGTTATCCTCTTGGTATACAAATAAACATCTTTGGTGGGATGGTGATTTTTTTTTTCTTTTTTCTTGTGAACTAATGAAATAATATTTGTTGCCATGTATTCACTTTATTATAGATTTTATTCTTTTCAGGTTCATGGACTACTACTAGTAATACAAAAAAACAATTTGATATTTAGTAAGTATTTCTATGTTACTTGATTTTATTGTAAATTGATATGATAATATACTGGCTGTGTAATCTGTTGTACATACATACACACACATACATACTTTTTCAAGAATTTCAATTAAATTATCACAATATATAAATTATCATTTCTAATTATATTAGTCAGATTGAAACAATTAATGCCAATTAGAGATTTTACATTACCCCAGTAAAGTTTACTTAGTATTTTTTTTTAAAGCATTAACTTTAAGCATTTTAAAGCATCGGCTTCCATAACATTAAAAACAGTTCTATTTCAATTAAAAAATAAGTAAATTAAGCAATTAAGTAAATTAGTTAAACAACCCAAATATGTTCTGAAATTATATAGTATAGTACCTATTTCAAATCTTCTTCTCTTCTTTTTACTTTCACTTACTATATAAAGTAAGGGAAAGTATTGCGATCATGAAAATTTTGGAATTCCAGCTTTTGACGGAAATACCCGTTTTAGGGTCTTTAGAGTCCAAATGACCAAGTCCCGAAAAAAGGTCTGTGTGTGTGTGTGTGGTAAGTCTAGCGCAAAAACCATAAGTTGTACGAAACTGAAATTTCATATTTAAGACAACTATACGCCTGAGATGTTACAGCAACTTTTTCACTAACATCGGCTGATCGGAAGTCCTACTTTGTCTAATGCATTTAGCACCTTTTTACGATTTTCTCAAAAACGGCTCTAACGATTTTGATTAAACTCGCTATATTGATGTAAAATTTAATAGGCTTTAATATCATGTTAGTTTAATTCTGATTGAAATAGTCTGACAGGGCTTAAATGCCGATATTTTAAATTTTCTTCCCCTAAACTACCTTTAATTTTGTACATTCCAAAAGATTAACCATATCATCTTAATGGCACTGATGAAGGACGGCTAAATATCGAAGTTGAGCGAATTAGATAAATAACTAAAGCAGAAAAGTGCAAACATATTTTTTAATGCAATTTTTTTGTTTTTGAACACAAGAATAGTAATATAGATGTATAATATACCGTATGATAGCTAAAGATTTTAGAAAAAATATCATCGGATACATGGAATTGTAAAGGGTAATAGAGAGCGATGAAAAGCCGATAAAACTGACAGCTTCTGGTTCCTGAAAAGAGAAATTCATGTTTACCATGGTGCCACCTGGCGGCATGTCAAGGAAGCAGAGCCCTTGTGATCATTTTGACATTTGAGTTGGAGGTGATTACCCCAAACACTAACTGATTGTTGTTGATAAAAATATAATAAATTATTTAATAAAACACATGTTTCTATTGAAATTCAATTTAATTAATTCTTTAACAATTTGTTTTTATCTCTACATGCATTTAAAAATTCTTAATTTGATTTTCACAACGAAGGTAAGTGAAAGTCGTGTGTTGTGTGCACCAGATTTTTTTCTTCCACCCATTTGCCTTTCAGCGAGGGAGTACTCCCAACCATTGGTACCATCTATCTCTGTCCTTGGCAAGGAGGTTTATGATCTCACACAGAGTCTTTCCTGTAAACCTCCCTATTCGCTTCATGTGGGTAATATTGAAGGTTCTTGGGTGTCCTCTAGGTCTTCTTCCTAGAGGTCTTATTTCCATTGTTTTTTACCGGATACCGGTTGTGGTCCATTCGGCAGACATGCCCGTACCACCTAAATTTTCTTTCCTACTACTTTCCTCTCTTCCTCTTCTTCTTTCCTAGGACTTTCAGAACAAAGGTTACATTAAGCTCTTCCCTGACCCTTTCATTTCCGGACACAGTCTGTCCATGTCTTCCTCACACTTCATTTCTGAGGTAGTGGTATGATTCAGTAGCCTTTTATTCATGATCCAGCTCTCAGTTCCATTGAGAAGCACTTGTACAAAAACAGATTGGAATAGGTGTTACTTCGCGTTAATCAGGTCATTTCCTTGATCTTTGATTTAGGCTTCCCCATTGGGATGATTGCTTTCTTCTGGATCACCCTCGATCTCTCTTGCATAGTGCCTATGCCAGGTCTCCAAGACCTCTTCTTCTCAGATACCCCCTCTCCTTTTTCATTCTTTATATTTCTTATTTGTTTGAAATTCTCCCTTTGCTCATTATCTAGAGATCGGCCAAACTATTTCCAAGATTTTCCTTTTGCTTCTCACACTGTCAGGAGTTCTTCTTTTCCCTCATAACAACACTTATTTCCTCACTCCACCAATCTGAACGCTTCTACTTAGCTGATACCTTCTTCACACCACAAACCTTTGGTACCGACTCCAGTTCAGTCCAGTACCGACTCTCTCTACCTATACCTTCAGGTCCAGCCAAAGATCATTCAGGTCTTTATTAAAGTCCAGCTCACCCAGCCAAACCCTTAGCTCGCTCTCGTACTCCATCTGTCTTTGGGGTTCCCACATCTTAGTTTCGATCCTTTCAAAGGATAACTAAAACTAAAACTAACCATCACAGACGGAATTCAGGTTTTCGGTGATGAGAAGCATTGCTTCTTATTTCAGTTCCCCTTACAACCTTAACGTCCATAAAGTTGATCCTTACTTCCTTTGTGTAAAGGAAGTAATATATCATGTTAACATTTCTTTCCAGGGTGAAATGCTATCTTGTGAACCTGTTTATGAGGATAGAAAGAATTGCCAATGACAAGATCATTTGCATCACGAAACGTGGGTGTAACCTCCCACGGAGATTACACCGCGAGGCCTAGGGCCTACACGGCCTGTTGCGCCACGGAAAAAAAAAAAAAAAAAAAAAAAAAATGACAAGATCATTGTCTATGAAGAAATACATTAAGTGCCTTCCGTTATTGTTTACCTCTCTCCCTCATGATAACCCATGCATTTGTTGGTTCCTCTGTGGTCTCTTCTGGTTCTTGCATTGAGGTCTCCATTCACAATAAAATTCTATTCCTACTTTTCTCAATTACACGAGTTGAGTTACTTTAGAATTGTTCTACCTCTATCACACAAGAGTCCTTAGTTGGTGCATAGATCTGGATTAAGGTAATGTTTCCACCGAGTGAATGATATTGACAGATATGTTTCTAGAGTTGACCGGTTCCCAATCCTGGACTTTCTGAAAAAGCTCATCCTTAATGATCATTCCAACTCCCTCTTTTACTCTGTTACCTGATAGTACTCTCGAAAATAGTAGAGTATATCCCTTGTACAGTCACATTTCACTAGAACCTTTTTTTCTTATTTCACATATCCCAAGGATGCCTATTTTGTAGGATTCCATCTCCTCCACTATCTCCACTTCCTTTTCATAGAGAATGCTGTATGTTTCACGTACCTATTCTGGTATCCTTTAACATGCCAGGTCGTTTCCGTTGAGACTGTCCATATCCGAGGCTTTTTGTAGAATTTCTTTGAATCGGTTGTACTCCACTATGAGTGATTGACCCAGTAGGAGAGGTCCTGTTACCTCTGGACAACTGGTTGGTTCCAAATCATGGTATTAATTGTAAGGCACATGCGACTAACATAATCCTTTTGTTGTTGAAATGATGGATTAACCATTGAGTGATCCACAGTTGAAATAAATTGTTAAGATATATAAATATATAATTAAATAATCAATGTTTGATAATATATATATTTTTTTGGACCTACCAAATTTAAAACTTTTAAAGAAAAGGTTAACAAATTTAATTTTTAATTGTGGTTCAGTACATATCATTTCTGAAATACAAAATGACTAAACCCTCTAGGAAGCCAAATGCTCTCTACGCTTGCTCGGCTGTGAGCTCATTACCTGGCGATCCCTCCTTACTATCATCCACTGTCGCGGCAGTGATATTTCTTTAGGATCGGAAATTTCTGTTTCCGATGCCATCGTTAGGCGGATTTGAAATCTAAAAAGTTCATTGAATTCAAGATTTTTTTCTGTAACGTTGCTCAATCACACTTTTTTGAAAAATGCATAATAACGATTTTAGATTTCAAATTTTCAAGAAGGAAATGTTTTAAAAAATTGAAAACTACTTTCCCGGAATCTCCTCTTTACGAAGAAAAAAACAAATATGTTGAAATAGAAATCGGACAACTATTTTGATTAGATCAGGGGCAAAAACAAAATTGACTAAGAGTGCTGTGAACTGTCTCAGAAACAAATTAAAACTATCGTCCCCATTAGCCTTAAAACCGTTATCCTGCATTATAAATGAAAATCCCAATATTAATAAAAATATCTATAACTACCCGCTTTTATAATGAATTATAATAGATTACAACTACTATGATTGAATTAAAACAAAAATAATGTCAATAATTTTACTATGTTGACTTACTTAAACAAAAAAAACAGTAAATAACAATAAAAGAAAACAATGAAACATTGAACCACTAATCAAAACCTCCATCTGTTAAATATTTAAACCCTACTCTAAAGTTATAGCTGATTGTGCTCTTTTCCTTGTTTATGAGACTACACTATATTTTTTTAAGATTTAACTACTGTAAAATTACAGAAAACCCCCTCATCAAATTTCCTAGATCAAGTTGAAACTTGGTATAGTCCTCAGTACCATACAGTCTGGAAAAATTTCACATTATCAGTAGATAGCAGGCATCTAGAGTAATTAAATATTTTTACTGGTATCTTATCTAAAATAAAGGAAGGAGTATTTAAAGCCCCAGATTGCTCACTTGAGGCATCCTAGAAAAAATCTTACACCATTGAACTGTGTTTGATTTTGTAAAGTAGAAGCTAATACATAATTTTGTAGAGTCTCTTTACAATTTATTGGGTTGTCCAAAAGTTCGTAGAGATTTTAAAAATAAAATTTACCTTTCATTTTTTTCCTACTAAAAATGAATCACAAAGCTTATGTTTATTTATATGCCTTTAATCCTTAGGGAATTAACTATGTTTACACCATGAATTCGTCTTTATTAAGGCTCAGTAGTGTAGTTTATTGCAAACCAACATGAGTGACGATTCAGTTCATTTTTGGCAGATTATGCTGTTTTTAAAAAAGGGAAAAACACAACCCAAACTGCAAAAAAGATTCGTGCCATGTAAGGCAGCGATTCAATGACGGTCATCGCAAACAATCCACGATTTACTGTCCCTGAGATAGCTGCGGAGTTAAGAGCATGCAAATGGACCGTTTTTGATCATCTAAAGAAAGCCAGGTAAGTCTGTTTACGACGTTTTGGTTCCCCATGAGCTCAGTGAAAAAAACCTTATTGAAAGGATTTCATGTTGTGATTTGCTGCTGAAAAAAATGTGGAGGATCCATTTTTGAAACGAGTTGTTACTGGTGACGAAAAATGGATTCTCTGCATCAACACTAGCCGCAAAAAAAATCTTGGGGGTTGCCTGGAACGACGCCACTCCAACACCAAAGGCTATTTCACCAAGACAACGCTAGGCCCCATGTGTCTTTAGGAACTTGGCAAAAGTCATTAAGCTTCAGATAGGAGGTTTTATCCTCACCTGCATACTCTACTGACATTGCTCCATCTTTTCCGTTCCCTCAAAAATTTTCTACAAGGGAAATCTTACTCTTTAGGAGATTATGTCGAAACGGACCTTTTATTGTTCTTTAGGAGTGAGGACAGTGATTTTTGGAAAAAAGGGATAATTGACCTTCCAAGCCGTTGGGAAAGTCTAATCGCTAACGGTGGTAACTATTTTGTAGATAAAATTTTAAGCTGTTCATCAATTTTAATTTTTGTCCAAATTTCTCTACGAACTTTTCGGACAACCCAATAATTCGACGAATAACGAAAATTCGTGTAAATTATATCAATCGTTTGTTCATATTGAGCGAGTGTGATCGTGACAGTAGTTAAATTGGTTACTATGTCTGCAATGTTTATGTGTATTAATTTTCTTTTCTTCGAATTTTTCAATTATTTCAACTTCGGTTCTTAGTATTTTATTCATTGCTGTTTGTATGTGACTTTAATTTAATTTTGTTTACATTTAAATTTCTTTTGTACAGACTTAATTATTGTTTTCTTATTATGATTTTCAGTTTAAATCATGATTGTGAAGAGGTTGAAGCACTTAGAATGAAGATAGCAGAAAGGCGTATCTCTTCAGAAACTTCTAGTAGTTTTGTTATGCATGAAGTTCTTACTAATTCAGCTAAGAAAAGACAAAAACGAAATGGTAAATATTTTTTTAAAAATGTGCTTTGGCTCCTCCTTGTTATTCAGTTCTACAGTGGTAGTGGCATAATTCACTACCATTATTACCTAAAAATTCATTAATATTTAATGTGGTTATGATTATATTGAGAAGTTTGAAGTTTGTTCAGGTTTAAATCATGGTGATTTCCTTTCATCTGTTTTTTTTTAATTAGTATGATGATTAGTAGAGAGGGATGTGAAGGAAATATTTAAATAGGTGTAAATATATTATAGTTGTAAATAATTGGTGTATTCTAAAATAATACAACATAATGAAAAGTGAGTAGCTTAGGGTTAAAATAACAGACAATGTCATGCAGAAGCTAGGATTGGTATTAAATATCAAGGTTGGGTAATCAATAGAATTTAATATGTTCTATGATAAAAAAAAAAAAAAAAAAAAAAAAAAAAGTGGTGAGCAAATAACTTTCGTAGTCTTTAATATTGTAAGGTTTATAACTTAATTGAAAAGAATGCATTGAGATGACAGTTCTTCTTAAATAAAAATATAACATATTACTACATCATCTCTTAATTATGTGTACTTGTCAATCTGTATTACCTTGTACAGTATTGTATGTTAAAATGATTTTTTTTTTACAAATCTTAAGGTTTTTATTGGTATATTGTCATTTTATAAAAAAAAAAAAAAATTAAAAACTAACTGAAATATTTTTTCTTAGGTTGAAATTAAATTATTTCATATTTACAATTATTATGATACAACAGAGATAGCTAATTATTTAGTTAAACACAAATAATCAGAAGAATTTTATAACATTGACCCTTTAAACCATTAATATTTTTATAATAAGATGAAACTAAAATATTAAATCATTTAATTATTCATTGATAAAAAAGTAATCAAAATCCTTAACGTTTGAGAAAATGTTAAATGTGAAAATCAAATGCAAAGCTTTTTCAGATCAAAATATTTTTCTTACTATACATTCATTAAAGTAAGTCAAAATGAAAGTGATTTAAGAGAAATACAGGTTGAGAAAATGGTATTTTCAGTTTTAATTTACTTATCTTGGAACTATTAACCAATGTTCAAATTAATGTAACTATAAACTGTTCACGGCGTGAAACTATAAACATAATTACCTACATCAATCTCTTAATTATGTGTACTTTTCAATCTGTATTACCTTCTACAGTATTGTATGTTAAATGATTTTTTTTACAAATCTTAAGGTTTCTACTGGTATATTGTACATCTAAAAAAAAAAAAAAAAAAAACCTACCTGGAAAATATTTTTTCTTTAGTTGATAATTAAATTATTTCATATTTACTCATTATTTATTACTGATAACAACAAGAGATAGCTAATTATTTAAGTAAACACAAAATAAACAGGAAGAAATTTTATAACATTGACCCTTAAACCCCATTAAACTATTATAATGAAGATGAAATCTACAAGATATTAAATCCCATTTAATTATTCATTGATAAAACAAGTTTAATCAAAATCCTTAATGCCGTTTTTGAGAAAATGGTTTAAATGTGAAAACTCAAATGCAAAGCTTTTTTCACGATCAAAATAGTTTTTCTTACTATACATTTCATATACAAGTAAGTCAAAATGAAAAGTGAAATTAAAGAGGAAATACAGGTGAGAAATGTGTTATTTTTCAGTTTTAATATTACTTATCTTGATAACTTATTAACCCAATAGTTCAAATTAATGTAACTATACAACTTTTTCTCCACGGCTGTGAAACTTGTCTACTGTTTTCGAAGCAAAACATTGAGAATAAGTTATTTTGTAGAATATTTAGTCTGAGAGGGGATGAGTAAAGAATCTAGAAGGTTACACAACACGAAATTGTGAAGTGTATGTCCTGTGAGTATAGTTTAGGTGATAGCATTGCAATGGTTGAATTGGGTGTGTAAAATTTCTGGACTTAGTAAACAAACAAATCTCTAAAAATAAAATAAGCGTCAAGCCAATAGGTTCTTTTCCGAGGGATATATTACATTACAAATTAGGAGATTATATTAAAGCTGATCCTAGGAATTAGGGCTAGATCCATAGTCAGTGAATTAAAGTGTGTAAACTTATATTAAAGATTTTGGTATTGAGCTTTTGAGTTTGTTAAGCCTTTAATTATTTATCTAAAAATACATATTTTGTATTATTTTTATCGTAATTTTGTGGTGCATTACAGCATTGCAGTGTATGGGTTTTGATTTTGATAGTTCTTACTAAAATGTTTGTATCGGGTATGATAAATGTGATCCTCACATGTTTTCCTTTGGTTTGGTTTATATTTTTAAAACTTTGATGTTGATAAAATTTATTATTTCTTATCGTTATAAATTATTTTATTATAATTATATATATTGTATTATTATTTCTAAAAATTGAAATGATGTTTGGGGCGTCTTATTATTTTATTATAGTTATGATTGAAAAACAATTAAATAATGTTATAATATTGCCTTGTGGAAGCAATTTATTCTTAACAATAGCCATTTAATGACACTGTCCCAAGTGTTTGCAAAAAAAACCCTTTAGGTTGTGGTGAAGAAAGCAGCAGTTAATGATGTTAGTCACAACATAAGGAATCACATGCTGGATGTAAACTAAATTAAAATACTTAAATGTTATAGAAAACTAAAAAAGTGGCTAAGTCCATCTCTACTGCATTAAGTTTTTACTATTATATTTTATTTGTATTTAAATGTAAAGATAATTTTATTTTATTCATATTATAAAAAAACCTAGCTTTTGAGGAAAAAGAGTGGTGGCATCTTTTGTTTCAGCATTTCATTACATCCTAATAAAGTTATTGTTGTTAAATTTGCAATGGGACTTAAGAGGCTCAATATCTCCTAATTGAAGTATGTTAGGTCAATTAAAAATATTCCTCCAAAACTAGAAAATTCCACAAAAGTCTAATTTTTTGGCAAGGACTTCTACAACGGTTAGCATTATCAAAGAAATAGATGAGAAATATACTTCTATTAAAGACCCCACACTGCATGAAATGAAAAATGACGACTATAAGTCTATTTGTAAGCAAAAAGAATTGTGTTAAAGGTTTTACCATCTACTGCATGAGGCTGAGATTGATTGATATCAAGTTTTCACTTAACCGGTTAAGAATGAAGTAACAGTTTGATGAGTCTGAAGGATTTTCTATATTTATCAATGAAATATATTGCCAAAGTCTATACAGATGGGTGATGATGCGTGTGTGCGCTTTATATCCTTTTTAAATTCATTATATTCTTGAAAAAACTTATAGAAAATAGTGATGTAAAAGTTTTCTGTGATATTCACATACCACAGGGTGTTGCATAATTTACTGTTATGTTATACATTTACTGTTACTTACATTTTGATCGTGCACCATAGAAAAAAAAAAAAAAATCTGAAATTATAGATGTGGTAGTCCTGAGTCACTCTAAACTAATTCTTGAGTTAAAAAAAAAAGGAAATATCAAGAACTTTCTCTGTAGTTAAAATCACTTTATCATCTGAAAAAAGCTCTAGTGACTCATATAGTTAGTTCTTTAAATTGGCAAATACTGAACAGCATGAAACAGGACATAAAAGATACAGGCCTTGACTTAAGAAACTGAAAATTAGCACCGGACGCAATTATGCTTGATACTTGCTGCATTGAATTGATATTTATCTCCTATCTCCAATTCACACTAAATGATTAAATGCTGTTTTAGATGATTGTAATACACAAATTCAGCACTGTTAGAACAATTAATTTAAACATATATACCTATACCTACTGTTGAGAAGCTTAATCTAAATTGTTTCTCCATCAATATAGATTTATTTTATCCCTTTTCACAACATATTTATTTTAAAAAGAGAAGCAAAAGCTACAGTTATAACTAATGCAATGTCATATTCTTTATTTTTTTCATTATTATTTATATTTTGTGGTTGATATATACATTCTTTTGCCAATTTTAACCATCCAAAAGCTTTATCATAAGAAATTTTGACAATATTTCTATCAAGAAATATACTGTCCACAAAATGAAGAAATGAGTTATCACCTCTGGGACTATACCATTACACAATTTTTTATTTTTTGCTTTATAATTAGCTATGTGCTTTTTGTTTACCTACTAGATCAGTATATCTACAAATTTTTGTCAGTTTTGCCATTGGAATGTTCTTTTTTTATATCACATAATGAGTTTTCCAGCCTGTGGGGGATCATATATAAGGTAATTATCTCTTCATCTGAAAATAATCTGTACTTTCCAGATGTTGATACTCTCAGAATGCAATACTCATTATTATGGAATGGAGCTAATTCTCATTTAGACCAAGCATTTTTAAATTTCTTGATGGAGGATTCAATGTAATTTTGTTGGCAGAGATATTCTGAGCCAGTGTATCCTGAAGTAAGGTTTTGTATTGATTCTGATATTTGTTTACACTGTCAACAGTTTTGAGAGATATCCCTCATATAATTTCTATTATTCACAAATTTAGTTGGCATCTTGCTTATTATATGCACCTGAATACTACCTCAGTTTCCTCTAACTAAATACTAAATATTCACATGCAATGAAAGACAATAAAATATACTTTATTAAGAGATATGCTCTAAAAGTATATTGATTTGATATGTTATCAGCTTTACTTGAGTTTGTTAAGTATTTTTTAATCTCACCAGACTCCTTCTTTTCAGAACACTAATAATATTTTCTAATGGTAAAACCCAAATGAAAAGCAATGTTTTAGCTGGGTTGGAAAGTAATAATCGAATGTTAGTAGTTTAAAATGATTTGTTTTGTGTAAGGAAGGATAAAATCGGTTGTGATTCTTTGGCGAATAAATCTATTTTTGCTGTATTCACAGTCATTTTCTTGTTTCTACTGAATCTTCAGCAATGTTTCATCAGACATGTCGCTATCTTCAGTGTTCTATCTAAGAATCATTCTTTCTAAGAATCCTGAAGAAGTTGGATGAAACATTGTTGAAAAAATTTAAGACCCAGAAGAAATAGGAAAATGACAACGAAGACAGCAATGACTTATTTTATGGAAGCCTTAAGGAATAATACTGTTTCTTTTCTTGCTTCACACAAATTTAATTAATAATGCTTACCTTAAGAAATAAAGTAGCTCTAACTAATGCATATTAAAAGATAATTGCAGAAAATTGAAAGCAACTGCTTCCAGTCGTTTACATAGAGAAATTCTGATGAAGACTGTAGGTAGAAACATTAGTTTCACAATCAATAATTCGCTTGACTTTTTTTATTAATTGTGTCTCTACTCCTCTATAATTTATTTATAGATGTGGGCTTATCCATAAAATAGAATAACTAAAAATTTATCTTGAATATTTCAATTTCAGGCTGGGCTAAGTCACCTGGGAGTAGATTGTCATATTTGGCAAAAAGAAGAAACACATTCTGTAAGCGGACAAATGATTTATCCAAGGCTAGGACCATCTCAATTATTAAGTATGACTTCAGTTTAGTATGAATGTTATTTTATAAGAAATTATTTTAGTGGTTTAAATTATACATGTTTGGAAAATTCAGTAATATTGTTTGTTATTATTTTAAGATATACATTTAACATTAGCCAACTTTCTGTAATAAACAAACTGTCTACTTAGAAAATCCTTTGAAATTATTAAATAAGTTTGGGCTATGCATTGTGTTAATAACTATGGATTAAACTCTAGTAGGGTACTCATTTTAAAATTTAATTTATATTACATGGTTCTGTTTCTGTTTTTCCTTTCATTTGATACTCATAATTTATGATAAATTGATTTTGAATTTTTGTATGATATTATATTTTTGCCTTCTTTAAAAGTTAATTGAATGTAAATGTACTATAACACAAGCTAACTTCACCAAAAATGATTGATTATATTTAGCTGGAAACATTTTCTTTATAGTAACAATGTTTGTTATATTTGAACCATCTTTTATTTTTTTTTTTATTTATTGGGGATACAGTCCTATGTCAATTAAATGTAAAATTATTACTTTCACTTAATGATATTTTTGATAAAACTGAAACTAAATATCTAAAAAAATTAGCAATTCAGTAAAGCCACTTTATATCACTTTTACTATTAAACGTTTCTAATGATTTTGAACTCGCAAAATCGATAAAACATTTAATGTGCTTTAATATCAGGTTTGCTTCATTCTAATTGAAAATATATGATAGGAGTATTGTACGATTGGAAACTGCTAAATATACAAGTTGAACGAATTTTATAATCAACTAAAGGAGAAAAGAGCAAAAATATTTGTTTAGATAAACTGCTGAAAGCTAAAGATTTAAGAAAAAATGTTTTCTCATTTACCTTCAAGATTTTGTTTTGCATTTGCGCTGTTTCGCACTTTTTTGAAAAAATGCATAATAATGATTTTAGATTTAAAATTTTCAAGAAGAAAATTTGAAAAATACTTTCCAGGAATCTTCTATTTACCAAAAAAAAAAAAAAAAAAAAAAAAAAAAAAAAAAAAAAAAAAAAAAAAAAAAAACTGAATATTTTGAAATAAAAATCGGTCTACTATTTCGATTAGATCAGAGGCTAAAATAAAATCAAAACGGCGGGCTGCAATCTGGTGTCTCTGAAAGAAAGTAAAGTCGTCCCCTTTAGCCTTAAGGATTTCTTCCAGATTCGTTTTGGTTCAATGACCTGTCCCTCCAAGTTGACTCTGTATCTGTTGCTTCCTCCATTAAAATAAGTAAACAATCATTTAAAGCATTCAGAATCTCTCCTCTGTTTCTGCACCATCTGCTTAGTCTAATACTTCTATTATCCTATCAGGGATGATACTTGTAGTTCCTACACAGATTAAGAAGCAAATGAGTTAGGTTATCTATCATGATGTCTCAATATTATATTTTTCTTGAATTCTGGGGATAAATTAAGTTATACCCAAACGACCTACACTCTTATCATCATTTATCTTTATCTCCGTTAGATGTATTAGCTTTAGTGGGATTCTGAAATCATGTTGCACTTAGTAGATCTCTGGTTTCTTTATGCTACATAAGGCTTTGTTCTTGAGCTTCATAAGTCAGGCTCTGGTTTATGTTTGTTGCAGTACCTTAGCTGAGAGCTTTTCTTGAAAAATATTTTTGTTATTTTAATTAAATATTCTGATATTAATAATTTAATCAATATGAAATATGAATATTTCTTTACATTAAAATAAATTTATTACATTTTCAGCGATGATAAGAAAAAATACACACAGGGCAGACAGCCTTATTTGAAGCGGGCTCTCTTTCAAAGCCCAGATAATTCAGATTTCACCACTCCGATGTAAGTACTCTTCTTTCATGTCACTGATTTATTATGTTGAAGAAATAGTTGATGTACCTGCTAATAATTTTTGGTTTATTTTATGCTGAAGAAACAAATTTACCATGTTCTATTTTCTTTCTCTTTTGTAGAAAATATTTTTTTGAAATTACACAAAAGTTTCATTTAAATTATCAATTAAAATGTTGATTTCCAAAAGGTGTTCTATATTCATTTTAGGAAATTTTACGTGCAAAAATCTTGCATTACTATATATTAAACCAACCTATTTGATTCTTTTTGCGTTAAAGTCTTTTTTTTACTATATTATTAATAATATTTTAAAGTTATGGATTGAAATATTTTAGTATGATTTGGAATGAAACTATTTAGTGTTTACACATTTGTGTAATTAGTAACTTAAAAAATAATTCTATTTCTAATTTGTGTTTTTAAAGGACTTATAGAAGATTTAGATAAAAATAAATGATATATGTCAAAATATTAATTTCTTAAATAATGTCCTTGATTACCTTTTGAAAATCAATATCTCAATTGTTGGTTTAGCTTGTTTATTTTGTATTATAGCTCAGATATGTACCTCTGTAATTTTCAATAATGAACTTGAATGAAAAATTATTATTAAAGGATCTGTATCATGTAGTATCAATGGTATTTTTTATTGGATTTCAAAAGACATTATGAATTTATGGCCTTCCTTGATGAAGCTTCAAGGGTTGAAAGTGAAGAATGTAGCAATGGACCTATTTAGGAAAACACTAAAAGATCACATGTAGGAGATTTTGAAGAATTAGTGAATCATTCTGTGAACTGGGCATCATCAAATCAAATTAAGGAAATATTTAAAGAACAGGGCTAAGTCTATTGATTTTATAGCCACAAGTGTCCCATCTCATGTCACTTCCAACGTGAAAACCTGTAGAACAAGAAATAGAAATTCTTTTAAAAAAAGGAATAGTTACAAAGGTGGTCCCTGAGATCTCTCAAAATTTCATAGGTGGTACCTATGATTAACATTGACAAACGTCAAGGAGTTGTCGAATTTGTGGTGGCTTTTGAAGTTTTGTAATAAATGTGATAGTTTCATCACTTCATTAGTGAACTGAAGCGAATTACACCAACTAGCTTATAATTCAATTCAACAAATTTGAAAGCAGCTCTTCCTCTGCATGATTTCTTAATTACTGTTAAATTATTTCTTTATCATCATTTGCGCCTCTGATTCCTCTCAACTAACTAGAATAACATATATCATCTTTATATATATTTTCTTGGATTCTTGAACTTCTTTCTCCCAGTAGTAAAAAAGTTAACTTGTTTTTATGAAATAGTTCCTCATTAATTTATTTAATGCATAATTTTTCTTTTTTTTCATGCTCTGAAAGCTAACTTCAAACTTTAACAAAACTAATACTTGTCCCTTAATTATTGTTGGTCCCTTGATTTTTTGGGTGCTATGAAAACACTAAATAATTTCTGAACTTCCATGTTATTAAGGTATATATGGTATGGCTTGGGTACTAAAATTAATTTAGAAACTTAGTTTATTTAAAATTAAAAAAAAAAAAAAAAACACTCAGAAGATTTGCTGAAATAAGCATATGACCCTTCCAGGAAACCAGCGAGCTATAGGACCAAAACTCTCCTGAAATCATTATCTTAAGCTAAAGGATTCCTTGCCCAGCCCGAACTCTTTATGATGCAAGTTAAAACATTCTTCTCAGGTCTATTACTGGCTCTTCAAAAATAATCTGATATCTTTGATATTAAACTGAGGAACAGTATATTGATGATGACCTGATAATCGTAAGTATTTATTAATGCTACACTGAGTTATTTTCTGGGTGTGGGATCACTGGCACTATGTAATCGTGATATGGTGATAATAAATCTTTATACAAATGTAGAAAAATTACCATTTCGTATAACTTAAGAAAAATGATGCTAAGATACATAAATTACCAAAAATGTCTATTTTAAGAGAATCCTCTATCCAAGCAAACATGACAGTTGAATTATATTAGCAATGAAGCTGTTCTCAGTACAAATATTATTATAACGGCTCAAAATGTTTGTAGAAGTTATAATAGTATCTTCTATTGATGGAACCAGCAGTCTTAACCTTTTAAATACAGTGGGTTAAGAGTGAAGAACATGCTCATATGATGGCAGAGCCTTGAAAAGGAAAGTGAGACAAAGTGACGGAATCATTTTGTAATGTAATACAGCTCCCACAGTATTGTCTTTCATACAAATTTATCATACATTTAATTTGTTTGTTTGTGTTAATTTCTACTCCCATTGTTAGTGATATGCTATATACAAATGAAGCATACTTTTTATAGATAATATAATTAAATATTAACTCGCCTTACTTGGAACCCTCATACAAGACTGAAACGACAAGAAACTGCACGACGTTTTTGACTACTTCAACACTAACTAGACAAACGTTCTAATCTTCCACTTAACTACAAAAGGCTCATCTACATGACTATCATACGGGCTATATGGACTACGGAGTAGAGCTTTGGGGCTCTACTAAACCATCAAATTCTTCCCGTATCCAATCCTACAATCCAAAATCCTTTGTAAAATCCTCAATGCTCCTTATTTTGTAACTAATAAACTAATCCACAAAGACCTTAATATTCCGTATGTTGCTGATTTGGCCCGATCTAATACCATTCATTTCATGACAAACTCCATTCCCACTCTAATCCTCTAGTTTCAATCCTTTCTTCCTCTTCAATTCCCGACAATCCTCTGAGGCGTCTGAAAAGGAGATGGCCCCGAGACCTTCTAGTTTAGAATAGTTACAGGAGTGCTACCATTGGGTAGTTCTACAAGTCTTTTTCATGTCATTTTTCATATATCATATTTACTTGTATTTTTTTTAGTACAGTTGTAAATTTCAATAAATTATGTTAAAAAAAAAAATATTAACTATGTTAAGTGATTAATTTTTCTGACGGCATGGATGATATTATTTCATTGTATTTGCTGCAACTACAATGTTATAAAATATCATACATGACATTTGGCTTTTAAATAGTATGATACATATTTAATTTTTTTATTTAAGCTTTAAGCGCAGGATGTTTTCCGCTGTATTGAGTATTTTAAATGAAGTTTTTTTTTTTTTGTTTTAGTTTATACGTCAATTGTTACTTGTATATAATTAATAGAAGAATCATTACTAATATTTTTTTATATAGTTCAGACTCTGTATTGCTTCTGATTTCCACTATAATCCACTGTCGTTGAAGGGTTAAAAAATATTTTAGAGAGAGATTTAATTAGAAGTTTAAACTGCTTTTCCTAAGATTTTTTTTCTTTTTAATAATAATATGTGTGACTTAATGTTTCATCTACCAATCTGTCTCACGTTAGAGACTTCGAAAGGAAAGATGCAAATTAAAATTTTGCTGGATTGCAGTGTGTGCATGAGATTGAAACATAAAATAAATTAAACAAGCAGTAAATAGGGATTACCCAAAATAAATAAAAGGTAAACAAATGAACATCAAAACAAAATATTTGATCTATTTAAAAAACAAAAAGACAACATGAGGTTACAAAAAAGAATGAAAATAAACTGTTTGTATATGTTGATGCAAATCTATGTTATTATATGGAGAAATGAATATAATGAGATATCTATGAAAGTAGAATAATATAAATAAGAGTAGATCTTAGTAGTAGGACAAAATAATTAAATGTCTACTGAAAAAATGAAATTAAAATGCAATAAAGCCGTAAAAACTAATAAAAGAAAAACTTAAAACTATATTATTATTATACAAATTCAAATACTTCTGAAATTAGAAAAAACAAGAAAATAGGGCACTTAAAGTTCATTGTAATTCCGTGAGGAACGTGATGACTGATGTACTCATTCAGAGCGTCTGCTGATAGTGGGGCATGTACTCGTATAGAGCGAAAAAAAGAAAAAATAATTATTCCGTAAGGGATATTATGAATGGAGACCATGTGCTTGTAGAGAGTGTCTAAAAACAACTGGTGAGAAAGATAAGCCGGCGTATTGCTGAATGCGTAAACAAACTAATGCTATTTGAATATAAACATACCGCCGGCGGTTCCTTCCTTCAAAATAAAATATTTAAAGGTAAAATATAAGACATAATAAAAATATACTTAATATAGGAGTTAGTTAGATCAGGGAAACTTCCCTGATCTAACTTCTCCCATATATACACACAGTCAACAAATTATCTAAATGTAGTAACAAAGAACAACTTTATACAAAATAGAAAATATGATATATATATGTATGTAAATTAATAATAAAATATTTACCCATTCGGGCCCGAACACTTACTATTTTCAAATTTTATATTTTTATTAGTCCCCTTTAATTTTTTCAAAAGCTATTCAGAATTAAAGGAAAAATCTATTGAATTTTATTACTTTTACCATCATATATTTAATGAATTGTTTGATTTACTTGAATAATAATTGTATTAATCTTTGATTACAGCTCACAATGCAAAAGGCCACGGTTGATGTCATTTAGTGAGAGTTCTCGGGGCCCTTTAATTCAGAAAGAGACATTAAGGGATTCTGACTCCAAACTTCGTACCTGCACTAGGAATCTAGACTCTGAATTTGATAAATTCAAATGTGACAAAATACTGAATTCTAGACAGGTATGATAATATTCTATTATTGTACCCATCAGAACTTATAATTATTTAATTAATTTTTGAAGTTTCAATATCTGTATTAAAAAAAAAAAAAAAAAAAAAAAATAATATATATATATATATATATATATATATATATATATATATATATATTAATATATATATATATATATTTCACAAATGTAATTATATTATATTGTATTAATGTATATGTATATATTGTATATATATACATTGTATTAATGTATATGTATATATTGTATATGTATACATTGTATTAATGTATATGTATATATTGTATATGTATACATTGTATTAATGTATATGTATATATTGTATATGTATACATGGTATTGATGTATATGTATACATGGTATTAATGTATATGTACCTGGCCATACCCTAGTTGTCATGCTATTTTATATATATATATATATTATATATATAATATATATATATATATATATATATATATATTATTATTATTAAATAATATTATATTCATTAATTTTCCTTTTTATGTGCTTATGTTTAAAAAAAAATAAATTGATTTGTTTCAGAAACAACTGTGGAGTAGGGCACCACTTGCAGCTATTACTACGAAGTTGAAGATTTTGTGACATATGTTTATATTTGTATCATACACTATTTAATAAATAATAAAAATTTCTGTTTAATAAATAAGATATATATGTATATATTTATGTCTACACATTTCTTTATATTTTTATTTGTATATTTAATTATGTAATTTAATATATTAAAACCAAAGCTGTTTGTCATGAACATCAGGATCTATAATTTTGGTAAATAATTATTATATTTCTAAAGCAAACAACTCTCAAACAAACTTATATATTAAAAATAATTCTTTTTTTCCGTCTCATTCAGGGCATTTTCATGGAAACATTTTCGTTTTAATTTAAATTTAAAAACCATTAAAATCAAATTTGCCTAACTTTTCTTAAATGGAAATATTGTCTTTTCTATAAGATAGCTAGGAATAATTAAATAATTGCTTTAGCTCAAGTACATCTAGTTGATTTCATTTAGACATATTGATTACTTTCTGATGAAAGTTCAACAAATTTTATTATTCTGATTGCCTTTGTTTTCCTGTGCTCTTTTTGCTAATCTGTGAAATTATATATGAGGTCTCCTTTTTTTTTAACTTTAACCAATAATTTTGATTCAAAAACTGAACAATCTGTTGGATATGGGTTTAGTTTTTGAACAAAAAATGTATGTATTTTTTTTTTTTTTTTTAATTCCTTTTAAGTGAATGAAGGGAATTAATTTGTAAAACAGTGTCCTTTATTTTTTTTAAATGAAAATAGTCACTAATGATTGAAATATTGAAGAAGATAAATAATATAGTTTTACTGAAACAAGTTAAATTTGTGGCGCTAAGAAGGAATAAGTCTTCAAGACAAGAATAAAAAAAGATGCTTAATAAAATGAAGTTTTATACTTTTTAAATAATAAAATTTTAAATATTTTCTTAATTTGCAATAGTAATATTGTCAGCTTCATCTTGTCCAATCAGTACTGTTAAACTTTTGTATATGTAACTATGTTTCAGAGAAAATCGGTTCATTTTGAATAGAGGCACTTCCTTATAAAACTATATATAGATTGTAAAATCTTAATGAATCAGTTTCGATTTCATAACTTTTTGCAATGGTCTTCAGTGGCCTTAACTGCAGAAATGTTCATGAAATTTAATGTAAACCTTGTGAATCTTGATCATCTTTCTTCCAGTCATTATTAATAATTTATATTTTGGTTGGTAATTCTATCATTTTTACTTTCCTCTTGATTAAACTTTTTTATTATAATATTTTTTCTATTTTAGTGTGGTCTCTTTGATTAAATTAAAATTCTAACTATCTCTGGTTAAAAAAAAAAAAAGTGATATTATTACTGATAATTTTTGAAGGTGTAAAATGATTAACTAAGAGATTGAGGATAGAAACAAAGCATTGTCTACCTACCTAATTTAAAGAAAACCTACTTTAGGCATTTTATTTTTAAATACTTGCTGGTGTTCCTCAAGGCAGTATCCTAGGATCCATCCTTAACACAGTTTATACAGCTGATATCCCAACCCATCCTAACACCATCCTTTCTACCTATGCTAATGACACTTGTGTGTTATCATTCAATAATGATCCAACTATTGCCTACTCAAACTCTCCAATCCCACATCAGAGACCTTGAAGTATGGTGTCAGAACTGGAGAATTAAAATAAATGCCAACAAATCCAGCCAAATTACCTTTACCCTTCGTCGTAAACCAATGACATC
Organism: Piezodorus guildinii; assembly: GCA_023052935.1. Classification (NCBI taxonomy): domain Eukaryota; kingdom Metazoa; phylum Arthropoda; class Insecta; order Hemiptera; family Pentatomidae; genus Piezodorus; species Piezodorus guildinii. Next base: position 153,074,587 of record CM041295.1, read on the forward strand.
CTGCCCTACTGTCTCCTTAAATAATACTCCTCTTGTCCCGGTTGAACAGATCCGATATCTAGGACTACACCTTGACAAACGCCTTACATGGAACCCTCATACAAGACTGAAACGACAAGAAACTGCACGACGTTTTCGACTACTTCAACACTTACTAGACAAACGTTCCAATCTTCCACTTAACTACAAAAGGCTCATCTACATGACTATCATACGGCCTATATGGACGTACGGAGTAGAGCTTTGGAGCTCTACTAAACCATCAAATTCTTCCCGTATCCAATCCCTACAATCCAAAATCCTTCGTAAAATCCTCAATGCTCCTTATTTTGTAACTAATAAACTGATCCACAAAGACCTTAATATTCCATATGTTGCTGATTTGACGCGATCTAGATACCATTCCTTTCATGACAAACTCCATTCCCACCCTAATCCTCTAGTTTCAATCCTTTCTTCCTCTTCAATTCCCGACAATCCTCCGAGGCGTCTGAAAAGGAGATGGCCCCGAGACCTTCTAGTTTAAAATAGTTACAGGAGTGCTACCATTGGGTAGTTCTTCTACAAGTCTCTTCCATGTCATTTTTCTAATATCATATTTACTTGATGTATTTTTTGGGTACAGTTGTAAATTTCAATAAATTATGTTTAAAAAAAAAAAACTTGAAAAACAGACTGAACAATATAATTAAATTGTTCAAGTTTTGAAAATGGTTAATATGAAAATATATTAAGAAAAATTAAATAACTATTCATATGTAAGGTATATGATTAAGTGATGCATGTGATTATTCCAAATAACCTTAATAGTGCAGTTATCTTTAGATGTCAGTGTCAAGGTGTGTCTAAATGCTTGAGAACCTCAAAGAACATAATTAAAACGGATATTAGCATCAACAAATAAATTATTGTACTGTTCAATTTGATTTAGAATACTTATGTCACTGAATAATTTACGTTTCATGAGAATAGTTATTACTACAGACCAGATTCCAATGTTTTTACAAGTTCTATTTGCCTGTGTGTATCAACTAAGGAATATTATATTACTGTTTAATACTGCAGTTTTGAATTTAGGCTGCATTAAATTGCACGTTTTTCACTTTTTTAGTTGATTTGAATATTTTTATTTTATTTGCATTAAATGGAATGTCTCAACCTAATTGTTCATCTTACATATGTAATGAGATACCAACATACAGATGTATGTATTTCAATATTTATATTTTTTCTTAAATTTATCGTTCAATATAGAGTAATGTGGTGTAAGGCAAATGATGATTCAAAGTTGTAGAATTCCCTCAAAAATGGGGGTTGGCTTGAAAAAGATGGGTTAATTTTTAGAAATGATTGTATGTTCTGTTTACCTCTTTAAAAACCCAAGTTATCAGACTTGCAGATCTTGAGTGTTTTCCGCCAATGTTGAAAAATTACTGAAAAAAAGCATTTTTTCCTGAAAAACTCGCTCCCTGTTTATGGGAAGCATGTAAAATATTGTTGTTAGAAACTTTAAAAAACCTTAAATTGCAAGTTATTTGCTAAATATATTGAAGTAATTGAAATATGGGATGGACATAATCTAACATAGCAAAAAAAAAAAAGTGAAAAGTTGGTTATGTCAGCAATTTAGCCCTAGTAACTTTTATTTAGTGCAGTTTACGGTGAGATGCTTAATAACCAATGTTGTAGAGGATAATATTTCCTATAAGAAATATACAAAACATGTACAAACATGAAATACTGCCAAAAACCCAGAATAAATTTAGAATACAAATTTTTGTCCCAATTAGACCGTTTGAATAAAATATTAAGTATGCAACATACAGGTGTAGCTGGTATGAGTTTTGTGAATGCTTGGGAAAAAAGAATTTTAAGAAAAAACAATTTTTTAAATTATATTTTAACATAATATAATTAAACTATTGCTTACATTTTATTTTAATAATATATAATGAAATTTTAAGCTACAAATCGCACAGTTTTTGTTCTTTTGCCCTATATGTCATTGATATATACAATTAATCACATCCAACAAGTATTGAAATGTCTAAATTGCCTTTTTTTTTCATTTTCAAATAATCTTGAAGGATTATCAGGCAATGAAGAGTAAATCAAGGATTGAAACTAATGGATTAGAGTGGGAGTGGAGTTTTTCATGGAAGAAGTGATACCTGGTATGGGCCAAATCAGCTACATAAGGAATATTAAGGTCTTTATGGATGAGCTTATTTGTGACAAAGTAAGGAGCGTTGAGATTTTTCGAAGGATTTTGGATTATAAGGATTGAAGACAGAAAGAATTTGATGGTTTAGTGGAGCCCCAAAGCCCAACTCCGTAAGTCCAGATAGACCTTATGATGGTCATGTAGATGAGCCTTTTGTTGTTAAGTGGAAGGTTAGAGCGTCTGTCTAGTAAGTGTTTGGGTAACCAAAAACATCGAGCAGTTTATTGTCTTGTTTCCCTATTCCATGTAAGGCGTTTGTCAAGCAGGAGTCATAAAGAGTCTGTTCATGCGGAACAAGCGGAATATCATTAAAGGACACTAAAGGGCATTTTCAATCTTTAAAATCTAAAAGTCAAAAATCCCTCTCTGCTGGGCTTGGAAAAAAATCTTCCTAGAACAAGGTGTTTCTTTGTTATACAGACTCATCATTCAAGCCTCGAGTATACCTTTTAAAAACCTAGCTCAAAAACTTATCAGAAGAAGAATGAAATACGTATAACGTTCTCATAAATGTTTCATCTACTAAAATACATATACCCGCTGCAAAATGTGTCTCATTAATTTTGTTTATATAAAATATCTCTTTTTCCCAATTCAATATATATATTGGTTGGCGGACAACAAAATAGATATGAATGTATATAATATTTCGAAATCCAACTCAATCAAAAATAAATGTTTTATATCGTTTTTTGACTATTTTTACTTACATCGCTAAAAAATTTAAGATTTATTTTATTTATTTAACGTCACTTTATGCTACTGTGGCTAATCGGACGATGCTTCAGTGGGAGTTCTAATTGTTTCCTATCCAGGTTTAATTATGATAGGGAAATTTATCGCACCAACTCGAGGCCACCTTTTTACATCCTCTCCGAAAAGGACGGCATAATTAAGGTTTTTTTACTCTCATTAAAAAATACTAGGCCCACCTGCGGGTTTGAACCTTTGGTTGCGGGTTTATTGCAGACAAGAAAGATGAAGAAAATCATTATTTTATCATTAGTCAACAAGAAAGTAAGTAAAATGGACATCATACAGAGGCAGTTACCTTACTACTGGAAGAAAAAGTAGATGAAACCCCATCTGAAACTGCTGAAGAATTCAATGAAATTCTTCCTAAAACTGCTCCTATCGAAATCCAAACAATTACTTCATGACCTCAACGAGAAACAAAAAAAACCGATATGGTTCGATGACTATGTTGACCCTGATGAAATCTCCAGTCTAGTTGCAGACAATTGTTTTTTAATTAGTGTTTCTTCAGGATGGCATAAAGCCATAAAAAATGAAATAATTGCCCATCTCAAAATGCTGATTATCATGAAGATGGATGGGCAAAATGTCATTGATTGCAAATTGGTTCTCAAAGAGAAATACAAATCAGATGTAACATTGGATCGAAAGAAGGCTAGAGCCTTCAATGAACGTCCTTATATAGACTTTACTGACACTTATGCTCCTGTAGTGAAATTAAGCTCCGCCAGGCTCCCTTGAATTGCTGTTGAAAGAAACACCAAACTTCGCCAGTTGGACGTTTCTATGGCTTTCTTAAATGGCGATATTGATGAGAGCATTTTTATGGATCTTCACCATGGTCTTAATAAATACTTAAAAGACATTGCAGCAGATATTAAAATCAACTAAGATCTGGTAAAAAAGGCAGAGAAGATGATGAGAATTATGGAAGAAATTCTAAAAGATCAACAAATCATCTCAATAAAGTATTTAGCTTGAAACAGGCTGGAAGAGAATGGTTCCAAAAACTAGGTAAAATACTTCAGACTCAAGTTTTCATACATCTCTTGCAGATCCTTGCATCTACATTTCGAGCAGAGCGTTATAACATTATCGATTTTAGTTATCGATTATGACACCACTGCACCATCTTGTTGCACTACTCCATCATTGTTTCCTGTTTCAGACTTTTGGTGTCTCCAGCTCCATTATGTATATTGTAGTTATGTTCTATTGTATAATACTCAATAAAGTGAATTAGATAAATATAGATACCACCTTTATTTCAATATTTTGATCAATTTTTTTTTTTTGGATGAAACTTCTGTATTACCATTTTTGTGTCACGAAAAAGCGTTATGGCCACATTGAGGGGGTAGACAATATGTATATAGAGAGGGCAATGGCTGTATCAAATGGATATTAATTATATTTATTTAATGAAATTCATTTTTATTTATTAATATTACTAGTTGTTGGAATTAATATTAATTAAATAAAAAAACCTAAATATAAAAAAATAAAAAGTATCTGCCGAGAGATTCGAACTGGCCACATCTAGTTGTGCAGCACCAAGTGGACTATGCTAACATACTTTTGTAATCTATAATAAGAGTGTTTGGTTTATCATAAAAGCTAAAAAATTGTATTTATTCCTCAAAAATGACAGCAACCAATTTTATTAGAAAACATTCTTCTATAAATGACTCCACTAGTATAAAAACATAATTTAGGAGACAATATTGGATTATTATTTTTTCAGATTCATAATTTTTTAATAATAAACAAAATTTATTATTGACAAAACACATTATTATTTTAAAGCTAGTTTTCATCATTAATTATAAATAAGATAAAACTTTTTTTGATTCAAAATGTTCATCAAAATTGGCATAGAATGATAATAATCCATCATATTTAAATCGTGTTGTTTAAAAAGCTGAATTTCTCAAAAGCATAGATTCAATTTTAGGTTCTCTATTGAGCCACTGATTTCCACAAAAAGCTAGGAAATTATTTTTTAAAATTTGAATTGTAATCTTTAAATTTTATTAGAATCTGATATCAGATATCATCTGAAAAACACCTTCCTTTAAATGCTTTTCTTTTTAATAGTACTATAACCGTATTTTATTTCCTTCCATATCATACTCAAAAACATTTTCTTACACTAATTGATAATATTAAATATTATTTTTTTATAAATGATTTGAGAGATTTTGATATGGTTTTCACTATCATTGAGGGCATTTTTTATTAGTACAAACTCGGTCATGCCATTGCTTAGGTAGTAAGGAATATTAATCATGAATGAATGAAAACTCCATAAAAAATCTAGGAGTCATATTTGATCAAAACTTAACGCGGAGTAACCATATTTCTCAAATTATCAGAAAATCCATTTCTATCCTCAATCAGCTTCTACGTTTCTGTGACTCTTTTCCTAGACGTACCCGCCATCTCTTAGTGTCTTCACTCATACTCCACCACTTTGACTATAGATGTCTACTATATATGGGGCACTCAGTGGCGAAAAGGAAACAAGATTACTGAATAGTTTTTATAAGATTTATGTACGGTCTCTACTGATAGTCACACGTCTCTCACTGGTTTCCTGGTCAAAGGTGGCTCTATCTCGAGTCCCAAAGAAAGTACCTTCTTGGCATCTTCCTATTCCAATCCTTGCAAACCAGAAAACCTTCCTATATCTTTGACTTCCTTACCCCGCGCTTTTCCGTGCACACCCTAAGTACAAGATCCCAACCCATCGATCTATACCTTCCCTCTCTTAGAACAGCATCCTATGAAAAGTCCTTCATTACCTGTGCTACCATACTTTGGAACTCTTTACCCATCTCCCTCCGAAAATTGTCATCCCTAACCACATTCCAACACCAATTATTTAACCACCTCCTCAAAAATCAATCTTCCGCACATATGTGATAAATCTAGACTCTGATAATACTGAACAAAACTCATTTAATGTTATTTGTTTGCTTTTGTGTATCTTTTATTCATATTAACCTTATATAATATACTTGACTTAATAATTATAAATGAAGCAAGAAAAATTGGTCTTCTTCTGTTCACTGTATATTATTCTTGTATATTATATTAGTCCCAGAATAAAAATTATTTTTCATTCATTCATGAATTTGATGAAGGAAGTTCCAATGAAAAAAAAACAAAAACAGCTTTACAAAATTTTCTTCAGGAGATGCGACATTAGAAAATCTGCCCCGTGAACGTCCTCAATTATTTATGAAGAACAAATATCACTAGGAAGCTGTGGAATAATACCCTCATAAAATAGTTCTGAGAACTTGTAGATTTTAACTTGATCGGAAAGGCAAAAAAGCTTGATTTCTGGGTCTTACACGAGCTCAACGAATGTCAGGAGTTGAAACATTAAGAGGCTTCTGATTCTTTCAAAGAACTGAACCATTCCTCGGAGGCGTAAAAACTGTTGGCAAAAAGTGGATCATGCATGACAATGAAACTCCGATCAGGTCAATATGATTAGATGCCGATCAGCCTCCTGAGCACATTCCAAAACAGGATCTCCATCCGGAGAAGTTAATGGTTAGTCTATGGCCGGATCATTCATCTTGCTTTCCTACCAAATGAAAAAACAAAAAAATTGAGACGTTCATTTTCAAAAGGTGCTATATCCATTCTGGGATATAGAATCGATTACAGGAAGCGCGAAAATATCTCCTTACTATATTATTAAACCAACTTATTTAATTCTATCCCCTATGGACTACCACTTTTTTTTTTCGGATTTTGAACAATCTTTTGCGAGAAAAAATGTTTACAAATGTGTTAGACGTCAAAAATGCGTTTTCTGAATTTATTTCAAAACGTGGCTCAAAGTTTATCAAATCTGGGATAGCAAACTTGGTAAGCCGTTGGCAGAAGTGTATTGCAAATGATGGTAAATAAATCAATAAAAAATATCATAGATTTGATCTAAATTTTTATTCTCTTCCTGATTCTAAAAACGGTCCATTTTTACTCAGTATGCTGGTGTTCCTCAAGGCAGTTTATTCTTCTTCTTTCTTCTTCTGAAATCCAAAATCCTTCGAAAAATCCTCAACGCTCCTTACTTTGTCACGAATAAGCTCATCCATAAAGACCTTAATGTTCCTTATGTAGCTGATTTGGCCTGTACCAGGTATCAATTCTTCCATGACAAACTCCACTCCCACTCTAACCCACTAGTTTAAATTCTAGCTTCCTCTTCCATTCCTGACAATCCACCGAGGTGTATGAAAAGAAGATTGCCTCGAGACCTCCTCGTTTAGATTACCTATTGGAGTGCTGCCGATGGGCAGTTTCTCTTCATGTGTTTTATCTAACTGCTAAAGATGTATTAATCAATGTACTAGATGTATTAATCAATACAGTTGTAAATATCAATATATAAATTTTAAAAAAAAATTTGATATCAATTACTATTATAGAAGAGTAATTTAGGATATGATTATATCAATTGGAACATTCTCTTCTGATGTTTATATGTATTTATTTATCAAAACATGTCAAATAAATCTTATTACGTTTCGAGGTACCCTATGCCTCATCTTCAGATTTTCAATATTATCTAAAATATAATTGAATAAATATTATAACTAATTATATATACATTAAGAACATATTATCTATAAATTAGAAACAATTTATCATTTAAACTATTTACATTCTGTTTAATATCATATATATACTTACATTTATTTCCATATTGTATCTCAATATAGGTCATTTAATATTATAATTTATTTACATTAAGTTCATATATATGAATAGTAATTCTATCAAATTCTAACTTTTCATTATCACATATTAATTTTTCCTGTGCACTTGCAACTATCATGTAACTAAAATAGTCTTTATCTAATACCTTTCTTGTGCTAATCAATGTTTTCAAATATCCACAACATTATTTTTATTTAGGAAAATATGGAAATAAATGTAAGTATATATATATAATATTAAACAGAATGAAAATAGTTTAAATGATAAATTGTTTCTAATTTATAGATAATATGTTTTTAATGTATATATAATTAGTTATAATATTTATTCAATTATATTTTAGATAATATTGAAAATCTGAAGATGAGGCATAGGGTACCTCGAAACGTAATAAGATTTATTTGACATGTTTTGATCAATAAATACATATAAACATAATTAGAAGAGAATGTTCCAATTGATATAAAAATATTTGAGTTCAGTCTGATAAAAAAAAAAACCTATTTCAACTTTAACTAAGACTTTTATTTTTTTAACAAAATCGACTAGAAGGGCCGGCCACTTTGTATAATACGTTTTGTACCTTGATTAAACTCGCTATACCGATGTAAAATTAAATAGCCTTTAACATAATTTAAGTTGTATCCCCATTATGTATATATAGATTATGAAAGACTTTTATTGCTAACTGAAGGAGCAAAACATTAATTTCCGAATTATAATTTTTTCTCTTTTTGAAAATATAGATGTATAATATACCGTTGAAAAGCTAAATATTTCTGGAAAAAAAAATTTCCAATATTCAGAGTAGTATAAGGTAATATATTGAGTGACAAAAATGGCTTAGGGTTAAGTGATTGTTGTGGAAAATAATATTGTCATGTTATTTTATATGTTATAACAAATGTTTCCATTGAAACTGAACACACCTAATTTTTAATTTATTAAAAACTTGATTTTCAGAAGGGAAAGAAAGACGTGTGTCGTGCACCAGATTTTTTATTATATTAACCCGTGTAATAGCGGATTATTCTTCGCGTTGCGAGGAAATTTTATCTCATATTTCGTCGACAAAGAATTTGTAAACCTGTTTGTGGCTGACATTTTACACATTCTATAACGGAGTGTGTCGGGACTGTTTACGCTGGAGCGAGTCCTAAGACTCTTCTAGGTCTAAAGTCGAACTGTATATGATAGATATTACTCAATTTTTATATTATTTATAATTGTGTTATTCATATTACTTTCAATTGATATTGAAGAATCATTATCATTGCTTTATTCTTCATTTCGTCCCGAAAACGTGGCATTTTTATGCATGTAAATATCATTTGTGGTGTGGTTTTCATAAGCGATTTTCCAAATCGTTGCATATTTATCGAATTCGGCCGGTTATCTTTGCATAGGCACTCGTTTTTTCGTCTGGCACTAAAAGGGTTAAATTATATTTTGCGAATCAAAATAGCCCAAATGCAGTTGCATCAAGTTAGCTATCTCACCGATTGTTTGTTAAATGTACTAAATATTTTTCAATTGCACCCATTATATTTACTATTACAGAGTGAAAAAAAAAAAAAAAAATTACGTTCGTATCTGTGGATGAAACGGACGTACGTTGATTTCTCATTCAACACAATATTCATAATTTCGTTTGTTTTTTTTAATTCACACGAAGCTTAAATAATTTTGATATTGTTCTTACTAAAATCGCGATTAAAAAATGGGAGGGTGAGGGAAGGAGTATGAAGAAAGTTTGTGAAAAAATAAAGTCTTTTTTTTTATAGGGATTTAATTAATCTATTATAATAAAACTATTTATTTTCTTCTGTATTTTTAAATGTTTTACTTTTGTTCTGAGAATGATTATATCAAGAATATCATGATTATGTACTTTCACATAGAAAATTGTCTTATACCTGAAGATGGCATTACAGCTGAAACGTTGTGCATTGGGGGTTCGCAGTCGTCTAGGCGGTCCGCGAGAAATCGTCATTGGGAAATAAGTTTCAATAAACTTTTTTTTTTTTTTTTTATCTTCATATATTCATATTGACACCTATAATGTAGTTGACAACCAGTGAATGTGATAGTTCAATGAAGATGATGTGGCGTGATAGGCATGATGGAGAGAGGGTGCCCAGCGACACCTCTTCCTGGCGTGTTTCTTAATTAGCATTTATGTTAGGAGGTCCCTCTTCAACTTCTTTTCAGCCTTCTGCGAGTGTTGTGGGGCATGTTAGTAGTGGTCATGTTTTGTATTAGCGAGTTGGTGTGTCCGTGTAAGTTGTTGTGAAAACGTTTGTAGTGGGTCCGAATCTGTTCATTGACTGTTGGCATGTGAAGGTCTGAATGTAAAGTAGCGTTGCTAACGTACCATGGTGAGTTTGTAATAGTTCTAAAAGTTTTGGATTGAAAATTTTGAATTTTACGAATGTGTGTCTTTTTGGCAGTCCCGTATATCTGTGAGGCGTAAGTCCAAATGGGGTTCATTAGGTAAGTGTAAGTGTTTAGTTTGTTTTTAAGTTTTAATTTTTAACGTTTGATAGTAGTGAGTATAAAAGTTTTAGTCTTTTGTTTAGCGTTATCTGTTTGTTTTTGATGTGTGGGCATCATGTCATTCTTCTGTCGAATGTCAAGCCGAGATATTTTATTGTGTCTGTCTGTGGAATTTGGATGCTGTCAAGATATACTGGCGGGCAGGTGTTATGTCGAAGAGTGAAAGTAATATGTTGGGGTTTGTCTTGGTTAATTTGAATTTTCCAAAGTTTGCACGAGTCGTGAATTTGTGTTATGTAGTGTTGTCATGTCTGTGAGGCGTGCTTAGGATTGGGATGTTTTGTTATGATTGATGTATCGTCTGCGTATGTCGCTGTTTCGGTTTCGGGGGTGATTGGCATGTCGTGTGTGTGTATATTGTGTAAAGTAGTGGTGCTAGAACCGACCCTTGAGGTACTCTTGCTAAGACTGATCTAATTAAAGAGATTCCCGTGCCTTGACAGACAGAGAAAAATCTATCGCTAAGAAAGGACTGAAGGATAAGAAAGTATGTCGAAGAGAGTATAGTCTTTAGTTTGAAGAGAAGCCCCTGATGCCAGACCCGATCGAATGCTTGAACGACATTCAGAAATACTCCTGTTGCATACGATTTCTGCTCTAGTGCTGATGCAATGTAGTCTGTCACTCTATGTAGTTGGTGAGTGGTTGAGTGTTGTGTGCGGAATCCAAATTGATGGTCGGGTATTGTGTCTCAGAAAGTCTTATGTAGAGTAATCCCTCAAATATTTTTGAACAAATAGGGTGCAGGCTGATAGGTCTATATACGGAAGGGGTGTCTGTGTTTTTGTTCGGTTTGTGGATCATTGTTATGTATGAGTATTTCCATTGTATAGGGAATTTAGTTGTTCTGAGTATAGCGTTGTAAATACAAGTTAGGAACACTAGAGCTTTTCTGGGCATTTTCTGGAGCACTTGAGCATTTATGAAGTCATGACCTTGGGCTTTCTTTTTAGGTAACTGTCTAATTTACTGTGCAACTTGTTTTGATGGGATGCAAGGAGGAGGTAGTGCTAGTTGTAGTGGAATATCTAAAGTGTCGAGTACGTGTTTCTCGTGTTCAGAGTTCATGAAGTCGGTATGTGGTGTAAAACAGAGGAAAGATAATTTGCAAAGGGCTCAGATTTTTCACTGTCTGACACAACCCAAGGATTATCCTCTTTACGCAGTAGTGCTGACACAACATGATGTTTTAAAAAATTTTTCGTTTGCCTCCACAAACTCATCGTCAGTGGACAGGTTTTTAATGTAGTTTTCGTAATTCGTGAATTTTTTTTTTTTTTTTTTCGGTTGGCGCGACAGGCCTTGGGGGCCCTTGACCGCACGGCATGGTTTATATTCCACACCGCGATACTCGATGACATTTTATAGGGTAGAGTGATTACTCCCTACGCCTATTTTTGTGGGTAGCTATCAATTAGCTGACGGGTCCCACATACCCGGGGGAGATTGTGAGTGAATCCCCATTTATTTGTATGCTTGAAAAAAGTCCTCCTGGGACTGGGATTCGAACAAACAACTTTAGCGTGGCAGGCTAGCGCGCTAACCTCTCAGCCACGGGCTCCCCCTATACCATAGACATTCCATGCATGTCTGACATCACAGGCTTTTTAGATTAACGTATAATAACATGAAAAATATGTATTAAAAAAACTTTGTAATTACGTTTTATATTAATATAGCATATAGTGTTAGGTACTAGTTATCCAAGTCAAAAATAAATAAATAAATATATATATATTCCATCCAATAGAAGATATTAATAATAATAGGTGTAATAAATAGTATGTAGGTGCATAGTGAGTAAGTAATATCTAATGACTTAACGATCCTACGGCTCTATCCCTACTCTTCATGCGTCACCAGTTACTACTCACAGAGAGCTGAAAAAATGTTTTTATTTTTCACTATTGGGTAAATTTGAGATCAACTTGAAAAATATATATACTGTACAGGACCCTCCAATGAATTAAAGTTTATTTATTTTTTTTTTTTTTATTCGTATATATTACAATTTGTCATAATAGACAATAATAATAGTGCTACAGGATCTCATTCATACAATATTTACAATATAAACAAAAGGAAAGTCAAATTACATAAAATAAAATCAAAATAAATAAAATATACAATAACAAAACTTATAGACAAAATAAATACAAATAAATGAAGTTAACAAATAAATAAACAAAACTTTTTACATTCATACCTATGTACAATATTTACAATCAGCACGGGAACCCCGGACGGGGCTTGTCCCCCCACTTGTGGAAGGACAAGCAGAGCCCAAAGGATCCCAGCGCCTCCCTCTCAGCCGCATCACTGGTGAGAGCCAGCGGAAGCTAAGTGAGGGCGCCACAGCCACAATCACACCGCACATGAGAGGAGAATCTGACCAGTGTCAGAACTCCAGTATAGATGTTTACAATATGTCTCGGGGCCACTGCCGTTTCAACCTTCTAGGAGGGTTGTATGGATGAGTGGAGCTGGATAGGGATTGTGCTAGAGGATTAGGATGATGAATGAGGTTCTGGTGGAATTTGGAAAATTTAGATGGAATCAGGTCTGAAATGAATGGAACATTAAGGTCGTGGTGTAAGGTATAGTTGGAGACATAATAAGGAGCATTTACTGTTGTTCGGAGGACTTTGGATTGAAAGGATTGAATGCGTTTGATGTTAGAACGTTTAGCTGTCCCCCACAGTTCAAGTCCGTAGGTCCAGATTGGCTTCAGTATTGTCTTGTAAAGTAATAATTTGTTGTCAACTGTAAGCTTAGATTTTCTGTTTAGTAGTCTGTATAACTGTCCGAATCGTCTGTTAAGTTCTTTTCGTTTAAGTCTTGTATGTGGGTTCCATGTCAATCTTTTGTCTAGTAGTAAGCCAAGATACCGGACTGTGTCTGAGGAAGGAAGCGGTATGGAATTGAAATGAATCATTGGACAGGATTCGCGTCGAAGGGTGAAGGTGACGTGGGTGCATTTGCTTTCATTAACCTTAATACGCCAAGCATTACACCATTCCTCGATAAGACAAAGGTGTCTTTGCAGGATTAAGGATGCTATTTCAGGATCGGAATTGGATGATAGGATGGCGGTGTCATCTGCAAATGTTGCCAGAAAGGTGTCAGGATGAATTAGGAATATCAGCAGTGTAAAGGATGTAGAGGACGGGTCCCAAGACGCTGCCTTGAGGAACACCGGCCTCAATGGGATAAAAGTTAGAAAATTCTACACCACAGCGAACTCGGAAGGAGCGGTTTGAGAGATAGGATCGTAGAATGAGGTATAGAGACTGGGGTAAATGCATTTTAAGCTTGAAGAGTAATCCGGTGTGCCATACCCGGTCAAAAGCTTGCGCTATGTCCAGAAACGCACCAGAACAATACTCTTTGCATTCAAGGGCTGAGGAAATATGGTCTACAACTCGGAGTCCTTGTTGAACAGTGGAATGATGAGCACGGAAACCAAACTGATGGGAAGGAAGATTTTGTGATTCTAATATAGGCAGGATTCGTTTTAGAAGGAGTTTTTCAAAGACTTTTGAGAGGATGGGGAGTAGACTAATAGGTCTGTAGGATGAAGTGTTGCTGGAAGGTTTACCTGGTTTTAGGAAGAGAATGATTGTGGAATGTTTCCACAAGAGAGGAAAATAGGTGGTGCGTAGGATGCAGTTGTAGATATAGGTAAGGAATATAATAGCTTTCTGCGGAAGTTGACGGAGGATCTGGGGAGTAAGGAGATCATGTCCAGGAGATTTACGGAGGGTCAGTTTCTGGAGAAGATATTTAACCTCAGAGGGATTAATAGCTGTAGGAGGTAGTGAAAGAGGTATTGGTGACAAAAGGAAGTCTTGTACTTCTGCGGTATGATTGCTTTGGGATTCCGGGTGAGGAGTGAATACTTTGGAGAGGTGTGTGGCGAATTCCTCGGCTTTATCTTCATCAGACGCAGCCCAGGAATCATCACCACGCCGGAGAGGATGGGAAACTTGATGGGATTTTAAAATCTTCTTCGTGACATTCCACAGGGAATTATCACTAGCTGACAGAGAGGAGAGGTAGGAATTAAAGGACTGAGAACGGAAGGTCGCCAACTCCTGCTTCAATTGTCTACAATAGAAGTTATAGGAGCGGCGATCTGTTGGGTGTCGGGTGCGCTGCCATAATGATTTGGCACGGCGCTTTGCATGGATTAGGTCTGCAAGGTGTTGAGGCAAATGGTTTTGGTGAGGAGTTATATTGGAGTGCTTAGGATAGGAGGCAGTCCAGACAGCTTGCTGAATGGCGGTGGTGAAGGAGTAGACGGAATCGTCAAGGTCTTCTGGGGTTTTGAGGGTCGCTCTGAGGTTAATATTATCGGTCAGGATTTGGCGAAATAGGTTCCAGTTGACAGGGCCTCGGATAAATGACGGTGGGATAGGTTTTGGAATTGGAGTGAGAGATACTTTTAGGATCAGTGGACTATGGTCTGAGGATAGTTCATCAAGTCGAGCTACAGATAAGTTGAGGGAGCCTAATCCGCTGTGAATGAAGAAGTCAAGGATGTCAGGATTACGGTTGGGATCGGTTGGCCAGTAGGTAGGGGAATCAGGAGGTAGGAGATTGAAATGACGGGAGTTGAGTGCAGACAGCAAATTTCGTCCACGAGAATTCGTGGTTCTCGAACCCCACTGTTGATGCTTGGCATTTAAGTCTGCACCCAGAATGAAATGATTTCCTAAGGAATTTAGAAAGGATACAAATTCGGTGTTGGAAATGGAATGTTTGGGAGGGCAATATGCTGATGTAAGGGTTACCGGAAAGGAAAAAGTTTTGATTACTATGGCTGTGGCTTGTAGGAAATCATAGGTAGGAAGTGGGAGTAAGTGATGAGAGAGGGACTGGTGCACAATGACAGCAGTACCGGCATGGGCTTTGCCGTCTGGGTGGTCCGTACGGTATGTTACGTATTGAGGTATTTTGAAGAACTGTTTAGTGGTTAGTCTAGTTTCAGTAATAATTGCTACGTCAACGTTTTTGTCTTGCAATAAAGCTGTAAGTTCGTCAGTACGATTTCTAACACCATTCGCATTCCATAGGAGAATGGATAAGGAGTTAGGTGAAGTCATTTAAGGATTTTTTATGGAAGGGATTAAGTTTGATACAAGATTAATAAGTAGTGATATTAGCGGCATAACGAGGGATTTGATTTCAGTGATGAAGGATGTCATCAAACTTGTTAGGTCTGAGACATTTGATGGAGGAGGAATATGAGAAATTTGATGCGGATGAGGTTTTTGAGGGTTGGGTAAATTTTGAGGAATAGCTGGTTGTGGAACGGGTTGAGGATTTTGAAGTGCGCGTTGTTCCGGCAGGGCCTCGGCCTCTTTGTTCTGGTTCCCACCTCCAAGTAGATGGGCAAATGTAACATTGGAATCAATTGCTTTTGAAGGTTGTCTTCTGCTTCTGATCGGTTCAGCTGTTTCATCCAGATTCTGAGGTTTTTGGTATCTGCTTTTGAGGTTCTTGTAGACTTGACATCCCTTATAGCTAGCCGGGTGGTCCTTGAGGCACAAAGCACAAACAGCGGGTGTTGATCTTGGTCTTGTACACTCTTCTGACTTATGTTGTTCACCGCATTTCACACAGCGTGGTATGTGGTGACAATAACTTCTGGTATGACCATATGCCTGACAATTGTGGCACTGAACTATTTCTTTCTTAGTGTAAGGTTTTTCAACTCTTACACTAGTATAGTATAATCTATTGAGGTCATAAATTTTTTCAACTCCTGCTGATGGTTCCAAGTCCACAAAGAATAGAGGCAGTGGAATTTTATCTTTTAGGACGTTGGTGACTTGTCGCACTTTATAGCCTATCTCCGTCAGTTCTTCTTGGATAGCTGCTGCTGGTGTCGAAGGGTGTAGGTTTCTAATTACAACCCTTAAAGCTCTCTCCTGGCGTAACTGATATGTATGAAAATCAGCTTTGGTCTCAGTCAGATATTTTACTATTTTTCTGTAGGTTTCGGCGGTAGTCGGGGATATTTTAGTATCACTGGTTCTACTTATACAATAATAACTGTTAGGATCGGTTAATTTGTTTAGATGCGCACACAGTAGTTGAAAGTTTTTAATATTTTTAACAAATATTGGTGGAGGTTGTGGTTCTTTTGGTATAGGAGACGATTCCATTGTTTCTTTTTCAATTTGAAGGATCTGAAATGGGTTGGGTGTAAAAAACGGCGATTCTTCAGTTAATCCTTGTGATGATGTGCTAGGCTGTGGTTCAGATCCCAAAGAGGTAGCTGAAGCAGTCGCTGGTGGAATCATTTTTTTTATTATTATCACGGCGAGGTCTCTGTTTTGTAGGAGACGAGTTTGAACCTGCAGATCTAGATCTTTTACTTGTAACTTTCGAGGACATCACTTGATGAAAATATCGCATTGATTAAAAAAATAATAATATATATAATGGAATAAGAATAAGAAGGAAAAAAAAATAAATAAAAGAAAGATAAGGAAAAGAAAAGCAAGCCCGAGCTTGCCGAGCTAGCGGCAATCAGCTGATCAGTGACCCTCCTTTCACTTTTTCGTGATTGTACAAAGTAAATTATAACTTTGCTTACCGAAATTTCTCCAATATTCACTGCTGTAGTATTCCTGAGGTCTAGTGATGTTTTCCAGACTGAACTCAAGCGAATTCCTACTGAAAAAAGCAAAAATCTGAGAGACGAAGTAACGTATGACTGTTATCATCGAGCGCATCAGCTGATCATAATGAATTAAAGTAGCAAAAAATTGTAGGTGTACTAATCCAACATAAATTAAAAAAAAATTGAAAATTAAAAATACAAATTTTGACTCACATTTTCCTATCTATTAAGAAGGGCTTTTTAGGCAAAAGAGAGGTCTCCAAACATACAAAAATAGTAGTACACAAAACAACCTTCTTACCTATATTGACGTATGCCAGCGAGTCCTGGGCCCTCACCACTAAACATAAAAGCCAACTCCAGGCTATGGAGATGCGCTACTTGAGGAAAGTTGAGGGTAAGACGAAGAGAGATAGAGTAAGAAATACCATAATAAGATCCAACCTTGATGTCAGACCGGCCGAGGATATTGTTGAAGAAATTCAGCTAAGATGGTACGGCCATGTCTCAAGAATGTCGGAGGATCGCGTGGCAAAAGCAACATATGAGCTGAAAGTAGAGGGAAGGAGACCAAGAGGAAGACCTAGGAAGACTTGGGAGGATGGGATCAGGAAGGCCTGCCGAAAAAGAGATATAGATTGGAGCATCAGCAGGGGAAATGGCGCAGAATAGGAATGCCTGGATCAGCCTCTACAAGCGACCCCCTCACACTGCTGTGCGGTAGAGAGGAAAGATGAAGAAGAAGAAGAAGACTCACATTTTTGAAATTAAAATTCAAAAACATGTTTATTTGGGTCTCTTTTAGATAACCATTAACATATATTTTTTCGTGAAAGTCTGTTGATCCGTTCAGGAGAAAAAAATGTTTTATTTTTATTTTTAAACTTGCGTAAAAATTTAAAAAAAAAAAAAATTACGGAGGACCTTCCAATTAAATAAAGTAGCGAAAAATTGGAGGTGTACCAGACCTTCATAGCCTGAAAATATTTTTTTGAAAAATTCAAAAAAAACATTTGACTTACATTTTGTGGACATTTTTAAAAAAAAATATTTTGTGGACTTTTTTTTTTAAACGTTTTTTGATACTGTTTTATAAAATACACAACATATTTTTTTTTTTCGTGAAAATCGGTTGAGCTGTTCAGGATAAAACATTTTTTTTTCGTTTTTTCTCCCCCCCTCCATAACTTCCCTCCCATAATGATTAAGGTGCTAAAAATTTGCATGAGGTTGTTTTTCATAGGTGTGAATCAATGGTATAAATTTCGTTCTAATATAATATACGCAGCAGATTTCACATGCTTATTCCGCTAGGCCCTTTAACATTTTAAGTGATCAAATTGCTTTTGAACAATCACAAACTTAAAATTTGTAAAAAAAAAAAAATAAAAATAATGAGCTTAAAGGACAGATATAAATTCGTGTAAGATAATGAACAATGAAAAATACGTTTTTTTGAATAAATACTTATCTTGCATAAGTTTTAAATTTTAGTCCATTTTCATTCATTCAACGTCATTTTTATTCTACTGAAGATAATCGGACGATATTATAGAGCAAGCCCTACATTTTCCCTCTTCTGGTTTCATTAGGATGTGGATCTTTAACGAGCAGCACAGGCTCTGAAGCACCATTTTACGTTACCTCTGAAGGACGGCAAAACAAAGGATTTATCACTCTCCTTAAAAAATGCTAGGACAATCTATCATGTTCAACATAAAATTTTAGTTATCCAATTTTTTGCGGATTGAAGTAATCTTTTAAGCCAAGTTCTTTTTTCTTCATTTTCATTTCCATAACTAGGCCATTTCAAGAATATAAAGTAATAGTGGAGGTATTTTGCAATGTACGTGATACGGTGTAGCCCACTAAAAATCTAAATATATATCTAACATTTTGCGTTCAGGGGGTTCTTGTCATTAAAATGATTGTATGAAGGGGCCCGCGAAAAGGTTTGATGGGAAGCAATGGTCCTAAGTGTGGAAGTGCTATTACATCATTCCAGAAGCAGGGGCCCAGTGGATTCGCCCATTCTAATGTTTTAGATTATATTAGAATGTAAAAAAAACAAAAACAAAAAAACTCTGGGGCAACACATGAGTTTCACATACCTCGGTTGTTGAAATCAGTTTAGGAGGAACTAGAAAATAAAGTTGTTTTTTTTTTTTTTACACCTGTATATTACATAAATACAATAAGTAAAAGTGATGAATTATAATAAAAGGCGTAAAAGGCTTGTGAAAAAACTACCCAGCGGTAGTACTTCGATGTTTATTTAAGTAAGTAGATCCCGAGGCCATCTTCTTTTCAAACGCCTCGGAGGGTTGTCAGGAATATGTGAGGTTGATAGGTTGCGGACAAGAGGGTTTATATGGGTTGGGAGTTTGGAATTAAAAGTGGTATATCTGGCACGAGAAAGGTCTGCCACAAATGGGATATTAAGGTCGTTATGGATGATTTTATATGTGACGAAATAGGGAGCATTTAGGATTTTGCGAAGGATTTTGGATTGGATGCGGGAGGAATTAGATGGCTTAGTAGAGCCCCAAAGCTCGATTCCATATGTCCAGATGGGTCTGATGACAGTAATATAAATGAGCTTTTTGTAGTGAATTGGAAGTTTTGAACGTTTGTCTTGTAAGTATTGTAGTAATCGGTATCTACGGGCAGTTTCTTGTCGTTTTAGTCTCGTGCGAGGGTTTTATGTAAGACGTTTGTCAAGATGGAGTTCTAGCTATCGGATTTGTTCAACAGGTATGAGTGGCGTATTATTAAAGGATACGGTAGGGCAGGAGGTCATCGGTTTTCGACGAAGGGTAAATGTAATTTGGTGGGATTTTTCTTAAAAACTTAAAAACATGTTTTAGATTAAATAATATAAAAATGTTAAATTCCCTTATTTTTTTTTTTTAATTTCCTTAAGTAAAAACAATTGAAAATGTCCAAAAGGATTACAGGAAGCGCGAAAATCTCTCATTACTATATTATTAAACACACTTATTTAATTCTATCCCCTATGGACTACCACTTTTTTTTTCGGATTTTGAACGATCTTTTGCGAGAAAAAATGTTTACAATGTATTAGACGTCAAAAATGCGTTTTCTGAATTTATTTCTACATGTGACTCTAAGTTTATCAAATCTAGGATAGCAAACTAGTAAGCCGTTGGCAGAAGTGTATCGAATATGATGGAAAATGCTTTGAATAAAAAAATGTGATAGATTTGATCTCAATTTTTTGTTCTCTTCCTGATTCTAAAAATGGTCATAATAAAAAAAATCTAGTGCAGGCAGCACACGACTTACATTCGTTATTTAAATCAATATAAAAACTATTAATGAAACTTACAGTTTATAAAAGTTTAAAGAATTATATTCGGTTTCGTAGGAAAAATATGTTTTATGTTATGTTACATCATATGTTAAATACATGTACAACTATGTAAAATTTTTACGTACAATAATCCCTTAAGCTTATGCTCTAATCGTCATTTACATTACATTCCACAAAATTGTATAGATGTTAAAAAAAAGTTTCTAAAATCTTCATCCTTCCAATGGTATATTATACATATATATTCTACTCTTATGTTCGGAAAAAAAATTTTTTTCCTGAAAAAATATTTGGGTCATTTCTCCGTTAGATAGTTATAAAATTCATTCAACTTGTATATTTATTCGTTTTTAATCAATGCTCAGAAGACGAAATGATTAATCTTTTGAAGTCGCAAAAATTAAAGGTAAATAGAGAAAGAACATTTTAAAATTTGGCATTTAAGCCCTGTCAGACTGTTTCAATCAGAATGGAATGAAAATTATTAAAACCGTTGTTGAGAAAACCTTAAAAAGTGCATGATATAAAGTGTCTCTTCTGGTTGGCTCATTTTGACGAAAAACAATTAGTTGCTGTAACATCTCAGGGATATCTCCTAAAATATGAAATATTAGTTTTATATTGGGTTGTTTCACGTGAAATACCCGTTTTTATAGTTTCTGAAATACATAAAGGATTTTGCAGGTCTCTGTTGTTTTCTTCCGAATGTTTACATATTTAAAGTAAACAGTTACTAATCCTCTACCTTTGTATTATAAACATTAGCTTCCCAATCAATTACCCACTTTTTAGTGTACCTCCAAATATGAACATGGAAACACGCGATTTTCAAGTAATATTTTTGTACGAGCTTAAACTCAGCCATTCAGCAGCTGAGGCCGCTAGAAACATTTGCAAGCCGTTTGGGGAAGGGAGTGTTAATGAACGGACATTCGCCGTTGGTTTAAACTCGGCCACATCCGTCCGTAATAGACAACGATGTCCTCAAACATACAGTAGAAGGAAACCCCTACCAAACAGTTAAAGGACTCTCAGCACAACTAAATGCAAGTGCATCTACCGTTTTCAGACATTTAAAGTGTATTGGGAAAGTAAAAAAGCTCGATACATGGGTACCTCATGATCTCACCGAGCGGCATGTTTCAAAACATACCGTGCAAAAATTGAAAGAACTGGGCTACGAAGTTCTTTCCCACCCACCATATTACAGATTACCACCTGTTCAGGAATTTAGACAAATTCGTCAAAAGAAAACTTTTTGAAAATGATGATCAAGTGAAAAGTGCGTTTTCAGATTTTGTTTCACTTCAAAGCTAAGAGTTTTTCAGTTCGGGAATAAAAAAGTTGGTGTCACGTTGGGAAAAATGTGTAGAAAAAGAAGGTAAATACTTCGAATAAAATTATCTTGTTTTCATATCGTATTTTTAATAAAAATCCTTTACCTTGAAAACGGACATTTCATGTGACACTACCCAATAATAATAAAAGAAAAATCTCAATTTTTGCTTTTTTTTTCCTTTAGTTAGCCATAAAATTCGTTCAACTTGTATATTTAGCCGTTTTTTTTATCAATGCTAATAAAATATGGATAATTTTTCCGAATTTACAAAATTAACATACTTTAGAGAAAGAAATTTTTAAAATTTAGCATTTAAGCCCTGTCAAACTATTTCAATCAGAATAAAACCTACATGATATTAAAGCCCATTAAAATTTACATCAATGTAGCTAGTTTAATCAAAATCTTTCGAGCCGTTTTTGAGAAAAACTTAAAAATATGCAAAATGCACCTTATAAAGTGACTCTTCTGATTTAATATTTTATTTTATACAACATCGTTTTTGAGCTTGACTTACCACATAAACACGACTTTTTTGTTGGGCTTGGTCATTTGGAATCAAGAGACCCTACTAAAACGTGGGATCTCCTTTGAAAACTGGAATACGAAAATTTTCATGATCGCAAGACTTTCTCTTAATATTTCATATATAGGTAAGTGAAAGTAATAATAATTAGTCTGATAATAAATAATTAGGTACATTTTATTAATAAGGGTATAATATGATGACAGCACTGATGTTGGGGAAGCGTTGCACAGTGGGGAAAATCACCATTCTATTACTCTTGATCTAATTAAGATAAATTAAAAATTATTTTTTCATTTATGATTATGGGATGTCTTTTACTAGTGAGAGTCAAATATATATATTGGAGATATAGAGATATGAAATAAGAAACACACGGTTGTTTAGGTGTGTGAAACGTGGCCGCTTACTTTAAAGGATGAGCAACGGCTTAAGGTTTTCGAAAATAAGGTACTGCGTAAAATATTTGGTCCGAAGAGAGATGAGGCCACTGGGGAGTTTAGACGGTTGCACAACGCGGTATTGCGGAACTTGTATCCTGTGAATATAATTGAGTTGATAGCATCGCGGAGACTCAAATGGGCGAGTAAAGTTGTTGGGCTCGATGAGGAGCGGATTCCGAGAAAGTTGGTATTCGCTGATCCGACTGGTAGGCGTCCGAAAGGTAGGCCGAAGCGTCGATGGGAGGATTGCGTTAAGGCTGATCTCGGGGGCTTGGGCTTGAACGGTGAACATTGGACGAGTCTGTGTAGGCGGAATTTGGTGGTATCGGCATCGAACCTTCGGGTTCGCTAAGCCTATTATTATTTTTTTATTTTTTTTTTTTATTTATGTTTCTTTTGTGTAAATGTTCTTAATTCAATATTCCCCTCCATTCTTGTATAAGTATTAAATCAATCAATGTTATTTGTTTTTTTGTTTTAATTCCAAAAATATTTTCATTGAGTTGATGTGTCCTAATTAGGACATTTATAATAGTGATCAAGTACAACATTCATACAACATATACAAAACAGTAAATTTATAAAATAACATTACTATATATATATATATATATATATATATATATATATATATATATATATATATATATATATTATATATACACAATAAAGAATCAATAAAAATGTGTACAAACTCTAGAAGTCACTCATACCTATATACATATACAATATACATAAAATATATATAAAATTAAATCAGTAACTTTGAAAAATAATTAAAAATATAAAAACGTGACGAGTGTAGCTTTTTTCACACTCACTAATACAGGACATCCCATACTCATAAATGAAAAAAGAATTTTTAATTTATCTTTATTAGATCAAGAGTTATAGAATTTTGGTCAGTAAGTCGTGATTTTTTCCCAGTGTCCGTGGGTTGCCGATCCTTGCCGAAGGCGGTCGAGGCTGTAGAGAAAGGAAAGCCGGCAGTAGGCAAGCGACCGCCCCCAAGTAACCACCCCCAGGTACCCACCCCAAAGGGAACCCCCTTAGGACTGCTATATTAACACTCTTCTACAGATCCTTATTATTAAGGTCAGTCTTAAAAAAAAAAAAAAAAAAAAATCCCTAGTTGAAAATTAAATAGGTTTTTTTTTTTTTTTTTTTTTTTTTGTAATAAACTCAAAGAAAATTATTTTTTAAATCACCAAAAAAATATTTTATATAATTAATCTATTAATATTAAACAACTTTTATTCATTTTTAAATGTTTATTTTTTATTCTGAGAATGGTCATATTAAGAAACTCATAATTATGTACTTAAAAAAAAAAAAAATAATAAAAATCCCTAGTTAAAGGTTAAATAGTGGTTAAAGGTGTTTTTTTTGTAACAATAAACTAAAATAAAATACTTTTTTAAATTACAAATAAACTTATATTTTCTAGAATCAGTTTATTTTAATTAAACAATTTTTATTTATATTTATTTTTCAATGTTGGTTTTTTAATCTGAGAATGGTTATATTAAGGGAATCATAATTATTTACTTAAAAAAAAATTAAATCCCTAGTTTTTTATTCATAATTCATAATAGGTATTTTATTTATTTATTTTTTTTGGAACAATAAATTTTTATTATTATTTTTGTTGAAATTTTTGTTTTCAATTCTGAGAATGGTTATATTAAGGAAATCATAATTATGTACTTTAAAAAATGAAAATCCCTAGTTAAAGGTTAAATAAGAGTTTTTTTCTTTCTTTTTTTTTTGTAACAATAAAGTCAAATAAAATGATTTTTTTAAACTAAAAAAAAAAAAATTTAATATGATTAATTTATTATGATTAAACAATTTGTATATATATATATTTTTTTTTTTTTTTTTTTTTCTTTTTTTTTTTTCTGAGAATGATTATATTAAGGAAATTATAATTATGTACGAGGGATAATTATGTACGAGGGTGATTATGCACATGAAGATCGCATAATAGCTGGAACGTTGTGCACTGTCAAATAAAAAGTGATGGAGTATTAATTATTACAGCCTTAAATACCAATGCTTAAATCTTGATCTTCACCTTAAATTATCAACACTTGATTTTATTATATATATATATATATATATATATATATATATATATATATATATATATATATATATATATTTGGTAGGTATGAGAATAGGTCGTTTAAGGATATTTCTTACCGCTAGGTGATTCCTTTGTCCATATACAGATTTTTTTTTTGCACAAATTTTATTTTATTTTATTAGGAATAAAAAACACATATAACCCCAAATGTTCATGCTTCTTTCCTTTTATGATTTTAGTCTTTTTGTATGAACAATATAAAAATTATTTAGTCGTACATTTTTTCAAAAATAAATTATTAATGTTGTTGAATGACTGATAGCGCTTCATCGAACTTTCATCTACAGATAAGAACATCTTTTTTTTTTCTCACGATGTAATAGTAAATATAATGAATGTAATTGAACAATATTTAGTACATTCAAAAAATAATCAGTAAGATTGATAATTCGATGCAACTGCATTTGGGTTATTTTTATTCTAAAAATATAATTTGAGTAGATGATAATTTAATAAAAAACCTGGCGTGGAACCGTGACTTTCGCTGCTTGCAATCAGATTTTCTAATAAATGTAAAAAAATGAAATAAGGTTTATATGGAATTATTTAGATTAAATAATATGACAATACAAATTATTATTATTATTATGTTACAATTTCGTATAATAGATTAAAAAAAACAAAAAAACATTAGCTTACTGCAGTCTTACATCTATACAAAATTCTAGTTTGCCAAAAAATAAAATAAATAAATAAAGGTATCTAAGAAAAATATTTCTTTTCTCCTACAGTTTATTGCATATTATATGTATTCATAATGGGTTCAAAACTTAAATTATGTTAAAGCCCATTTAAGTTCATTGGTATAGCGAGTTAAATCAAAATCGCTGGAGCCTTTAATGAGAATAATCTGAAAAAAAAAAGGTGCAAAATGTATGATATAAAGCGGCTCTTCTAGTCAATTTTGTTAAAAAAATAAAATTCATAGTCAAAGTTTGGATAAGTTTTTTTTTTTTTTTTAATGGCAATAAACTCAATTAAAATTATTTTTTTAATAAAAAAAAACTAATTTATTTTCTCACTCTGTAATAGTAAATATATTGGATGTAATTGAACAATATTTAGTACATTCAATTATAATCAGTGAGATTGATAACTTGTCGCAACTGCATTTGAGTTATTTTGATACTCAAAATAAAATTTGAGATGTTAATATAATGAGAAATCTGCTGCGTGATTTTCAGTCCCATCTCTTCTTGAAATCAGATTTTTAATAAATGTAAAATTGAAATAAGGTTTATATTGTTTTTATTAAATTATTTGTTTTAGATTAAATCATATGACAATATAAATTATTATACATAACAATCATTTAATTTTAAGCCCTTTTTATCACTCCCTACTACCATCTACTATTCTAAATGTTAGATAATTTGTTTTCTAAATTCTTTAGCTTTTCAACGGTATATTATACATCTATATTTTCGCAAAAAAATAAAATAAACATTTGTTTATCAAATTCTTTTACAATTTATATTTCACCCACTTCTTATCAATTCTAACAAACAGAAATGGTTAATTATTTCTAATGAACAAAATTAAAGGTACTATAAAGGAAAAAAAATGTTGTCTAGGCATTGTCAGACTATTTAAAAAAAAAAATAAAAACATGGAATTACCGTCCATTTAATATTACATCAGTATAGTGAGTTTTATCAAAGTCGTTGGTGCATTTTCGAGAAATTCGTGGAAACGTGCAAAATATATAGTATTAGTGGCTCTTCTGGGTTTTAGTAAAACTTGCTGTAACATCCTAGCCATAAAACTGAAATAAATATAATGATGGAGTTTTGTTGACCGTAGAGAAATTAGATGAGGAAGATATCAACTCAAAATTGTTAATATTTAAAATTTTAATTGTTCACATATTTTTCCTTTATCATTTTTTTCATTTACTTAGTCTCTATTTATATATTCTCATTACAATATTATCATCTCAATTATGTTTACTTCCATACTTTATAACTATCATCTTAATTTTGTTTATTTCCATACTTTATAACTGTCACCTTATTTCCATACTTTATAATTGTCATCTTATTATCATTTCACATTTAATATTATTTATGTTCCCATAATTTATTACTGTCATATTATTATTATATACCTAACGCATTATTAAGTCTATAATTACATTGGTTGTTATCTTGTTTCTTTTAGCCCTGATGAAGGCCCACATTGTAGGCCGAAACGTCGGCACATAATTAAAATAACGCTTATTTTTAATTGTGTGTTTTAATTTATGACCGCACCCCCAACCATCTTCCTCATGAAATAAATATAGAATTACAGTTCTGTACGACTTTTTTTTTTTCGAGGTAAACATACCACACATACTGAGAGAGACCTTTTTGTGGGACTTCGTCATTTGTGCTCAGGGGACTTTTTAACGTGAATTTCCGTTGAAAATCGGAGTTTTTCAAGATCGCTATATTTTCCCTTAATATAGAAGAAGAAGAAAATAAGCTTTGTTTATATATTTACAAAATGAAAAGATATTTACAAGTGATTTCGGATGAGACATCTTTACAATCAACACAATGTATTTTTGTTTTTAGGTAATTATAATTGATGACTCATATGTTATAAATTGAAACTGAAATTATGTACAGTTGCAGGAAAAATTATACAAAATTCCCATATATAATCCCTTAATATATATTTCACATATAGGTAAGTGAAAGTAAAAAAAATAGAAGTAATGATTCTCGAATTGGGATAACAAAAAAATTTGAATGCTACCAATGTGTCGTTTCTCTGCAAGTGTATCATGTCTTTGCTTTATACTTTAGTTAAATTTACTAGATGTAATCAATACTACAGTTAAAATTTAAATAAATATAATTTTTTTTGTTAATGATGCAGTTTCCAATCATGGGCTAATTACTGCAACAGTGAAAGGAAAATCTCAATGGTTGATTTTTTCTAATTTATAAAATTAAAGGTACTTTAGAGTTAGACATTTAAAAAATTTAAAGTATTGATGATGATTGTTATTGTCATTAGCCTACTCAAATCAACAATTATCGGAGAATATAAAATATAGAAAATGTAATAAAATAAAAGTATTAGGAAAAAAATGGGATTGGCAAGAAGTATTCGAATTTTCAACGTCTTAATGGTCCCCTGATTCCAATTAAGAAAGTCTGGCTAAATGGTTTGTGTGTTTGCATGTGTTAAGTCCAGATTAAAAACGAAAAGTCGTACTAAACTGGAACTTCATTTTTATGGCAAGAAAACGGTTGGGATGTTAAACCAACTTTTTCAACAAAATCGACGGAATCGACCAGAAGAGCCACTTTACATCATACATTTTCTACCTTTCTAAGATTATTCTCATTAAGGCTCTAGTGATTTTGATTTAACTTGCAATACCGATGTAAACGTAAATGGGCTTTAACATAATTTAAGTTTTATTCCCATTATGTATATATATATAGAATATGAAAGACATTGCAGGAGAAAAGAAATTTTAAAAAAATATTTTTTTTTTAAATAAAAAAAAATA
Organism: Piezodorus guildinii; assembly: GCA_023052935.1. NCBI lineage: Eukaryota > Metazoa > Arthropoda > Insecta > Hemiptera > Pentatomidae > Piezodorus > Piezodorus guildinii. The sequence goes on from CM041295.1 coordinate 153,102,793, forward strand.
TTTTTTTAAAATTTTTAAACTTTTTTTTTTCGCGGTAAGAATTTTGTATAGATGTAAGATATACTGCGGAAAGCTTTTTAAAAGAAAGAAAAGATTTTTTGAAAGCGGAAAGATTTAAAAAAAAATTCTATTATACGAAATTGTAAAAGGTAATGGAGTGTAGCAAAAACGGAATTCGTATATACTGTTATGATGTAATTATTTCTTTCCCTACAAGAATTTAGAGAATCGTTAACAGAGATTTACAGATTAAAATATGTACAGAAGGCTTTAGTTTCAGAAAAAAATGTATCTGTATAAAAACTTAAATTATGATTATGGAACACATTATCTTGATGATAATAAAATAAACTTTAATGGGGTTAAATGGGTATTCAAAGTTAGATGTGAACTTCTTCATCTGAACTAAAACAGATTTTATTCAAATAGTTGTGTGATGTGTTCTTTGTGCAATAAAAAAGAAACAGAAAATACATTTCATTTCCTGGCTGTATGTCCGATTCTGTCTGAAATTAGAAAAAATTGTTTTGGAAAGTTCTCTAAAAGTTGACGATGTGAAAATGTCTCATTGGTGATAACTGGTTGTCTGTATACAATTTTCGTTAAATAGCATGACCTTATAGATTTTAATTATAATTAAAAAACAAAAAACTTTCTAGTGTGTATTGATTGTTTATTGTTATTTTAAATACTGTTATTTTATTTATAAGTTAATACGGTTAAAAGTTGAATAGAATCAGGGAGTGAACTTTTTGTCTATTATATAATTTGTGAAACTTTACAGATCGGCTCCGGACTGACAGTCTATAAGACCATAGTTCTACAAATGTTTATTATATATTTGTTTTGTTGTTGTAATATGCTTAAAGAAATAAAAAAAACAGTCATCTATCTATCTTTCCATCTATCCAATTATTTTTTTCATATTTTTTCAACTTTTCTTTCATTTAAGATTTATTAAGTTCATTGTTAAATTCGCGAAAAAATATATGTTAATACTTTTCTAAAAGAGTTTCAATAAACATTTTTTTATTTCGAAAACGTGATTCAAAATTTTTAGTTTTAATTTTTCAGTAATAATGTTTAAATTATGTTATATTGGTACACCAACAATTTTTTGCTAATTTAATTCATTGGAGGGTCCTGCACAATATATATTGTGAAAGTCGGTTGATCCGTTCAGGAGAAAAAATTGTTTATTTTATTTTTTACCATGGGGTACACTTGCGATAAAATTGAAAAAAATATGTTATGGAGGACCCTCCAATGAAATAAAGCAGCGAAAATTTGGAGGTGTACCAAACCATCATAAACCGAAAATATTTTTTTGAAAAGTTCAAATTTTTTTTTGTAACTAACATTTTCGTGAAAAAAAAATTAAAAAGAATATTTTTTGAAACCTATTTGTAAAATCCGTAACATATATTTTTTATGTGAAAATCTGTCGAGGAGCTAAAAATGAGCTGTTAAGGAGATAATAATTTTTTTTGTTTTTTATTTCCCGCTCCCATTAGGATTAAGGGGTTAAAAATTTGCGTAAGGTAGTTTCTCATAGGTGTGACTAAATGGTATAAATTTGGTTCAAATACACGTGGGGGCAGATTTCACATGCTTATTCCGCTTGGCCCTTTATATATAGACTGTGTTTGAAAAATACATTATCAACCAACTTGACCTCTAACGAAAATCCTGGGTACACCCTCGATTATAATTCTCGTGTTTCAGCAATTCTATTTTTAAATAAAAAAAAAAAAACTTCCAAATTTTAATAATTAAACAATAAACAATAAATGAGATGTATTAAAAATTCTGACGTGCGCATCAGAGACTATAAGATGTTTATTTTACATGGAAACTTCCTTCATTTTCCCTTGACATATTAATTTACATCAAGCAGAGTAACAATAGAAATTATTATTCAACACAATCACTTAGGTTTAGCCCTTTTCGTCGTTTTGACGGAGTAAGGTTTATTTTAATATAATGGTTAACATTTTTCAAAAATATATTTTCAAGTCTCAAATTTACCTACAGTCATCCCAAGAAAAACTCTTTAGGTATTCTACACCATTATTGGGATATACAGTGAGTGTCAAAAGTATTCCTAATTCGTATTTATTTTCATTTAATAAGTATTTTTCAGAACTATTAATTTATATCATTCTTCTTTACTAATAAATCTTAAAAAGAGACTTCCATAAAGCAAAATCACACGCCACATAACCGAAAATTATTTTGTTTTTAAAAATATCCCTTCAATAATGTAAAATTACGAGATCAGTTAGTGTCATAAATAATCAGAAATCGTAATATTCTGTTGTTTAAATGGTTTCAAATATTCATTTTCTCACTAATCTTCGACACGATTTTATGTTCTTAACGATTCTAATCCCTCATGTAACTAATACCCGACCTAGGAAAAAATGTTTTTAAAATACTGCGTTAACGTAATGATCGAACAGAGGTTTCGATTTTTTTTTTCAATAGAAATGTTTAAAAAAATTAATGAGAAAATGTGGACCGCTGGCTATAGTGTGGGGGATATTATAATAAAATAGAAAAGCATTAAAGTGACCGTCCAAGAAAAAAAAAAAAAAAAAAAAAAAAAAAAAAAATATATATATATATATATATATATATATATTTTTTTCTATTTTATTCTTTTATTCGTATGTATTACAATTTGTCACAATGGTCAATAATAATATCGCTAAAGTATCACATTCATACAATATAAACTAAAAGAAAAAACATAAAATGAAACCAAACTAAATAAACGTATACAATAACAAAATTTGTAGATAAAATAAATGAAGTTAACAAATAAATAAACAAAACATATCACATTCATAGGTATGTACAATATTTACAATCAGCTAGGGAATCCCGGACGGGGCTTGTCCCTCCCATTGTAGAAGGACAAGCAGAGTCCAAAGGATCCCAGCGCCTCCCTTAGCCGCATCACTGGCGAGAGCCAGCGGAAGCTAAGTGCGCCATAGGCACAATCACACCGCACTTGAGAGGAGAATCTGACCAGTGTCAGAACTCCAGCATACTTATTTACAAAATATCTCGGGGCCACTTCAACCTTCTAAGTGGGTTGTACGGATGAGTGGAGCTGGATAAGGATCGTGCTAGAGGATTAGGATGATGAATGAGGTTCTGGTGGAATTTGGAAAATTTGGATGGAATTAGGTCTGAAATAAATGGAACATTAAGGTCGTGGTGCAAGGTATAGTTGAAGATATAATAAGGAGCATTTACTATTATTCGCAGGACTTTGGATTGAAAGGATTGAATGCGTTTGATGTTAAAACGTTTAGCTGTCCCCAACAGTTCAAGTCCGTAGGTCCAGATGGGCTTCAGTACCAAAAAATATTAAATGTTAATAATGAAAGACTGATTTTAAATGATTAAGGAAACAATTCCTCAAATGAGTAAACCTTACCTTATTTCTGAATTTTTCAGAAGTTCTAGATGCACAATAAGTGTTTTAACTGTTTGCCACGAAAAAATATGACGAAGAGAAAAACATGGTACAAGTCTGAAAAACGTCTTTCAAGAGGCTAGGCAATAAGAGAATATGCTGACTGTTTACAACACTTTTTTTTAAAAGAGAAGATTGATGAATTAAAATGTTTACAGATGACTCCCATACTAAAATACATGGTTCATATGAAAAATTTATGGTTTGAAAGAAACTAAATAGACAAATTTAGTAAACCATAGTAAAACACCTCGGGAGGTCAGTGATAGTAAGGTCTGTTTTTCTTTGGAAAAGTTTAATAAGATTGAGTTCATGGACAGAATTGTTGATAGGTTGGTATATTTTTTAAGCATGAATAACCAGGATTAAAAGTAGAAGAAAAATGACGAATTAATTTAATTTTTAACAAATACGAGACCATGACTTTGAACATGTATACGTTATACCTATTCGGATTTAGTTTGTGTACAATTTTCTAAAAGTTTACGTAATCCCTCTTCCATTATTAATTTCAAATTTAATTAACTATTTCTAGGCCCTACTAAAAAAGAAAATCAGGAAAAATAATTTAATGATTTAATTAAATCATCATTAAATATCATTAAATTAATAATTTAATGATATTCAAAATTAAAATGACCTCAAGAAACGGTGCTTGAGTTGGACAATATCTCACACCCAACAATTAATTAATTAGTTAGATCAATTCCTAGGAGTCTAAAATGTGTAATTATTCAAAAAAGGTTTACCAACTGGATTTTTATTTATGGTCACTGGATTAATTTAATTAGGAAACCACCTAATTCCGAATACTTTTGGCACTATTAATACACATTATATTTAAATTTACTTTCACTTACTATATATAGTAAGGGGAAGTATTGCGATCGTGAAAATAACCAAATAACCAAGTCCCGCAAAAAGGTGGGTGTGTGTGGTAACTCCCTGGCGGAAACGGTAAGTCCTATGAAACTGAAATTTCATATTCAAGACAAATATACGCCCCTGACGTTACAAAACCTTTTTCATCAAAAAGAACTTACTAGAAGATCCACTTTATACCATGCATTTTGAACCTTTTTTTCGATTTTCTCGAAAACGGTTCCGACGATTTTGATTTGAGTTTCCTACTTTAGTTAGTACGAAAATTCTTTGATATTTTAAATAAATCATTTTTGTCAATTATATTATTTTGAACATAGCGACAGTAATATACCCGTATGATATACCGTCGGAAAGCTAAAGCTTTTAGAATAAATATTATCTAATGCACAAACTTGTAAAAGTTAATAAAGAGTGATGAAAAGCCGATAAAACTGATTATTTTAGATAATAATATAATAGATAGGGATATCTATATATAGTAAGGGAAAGTATTGCGATCGTGAAAATTTTCGAATTCCAGTTTTCAACGGAAATACACGTTTTAGGGTCCCCTGAGTACAAATAACCAAGTCCCGCAAAAAGGTCTGTGTGTGTGTATACCAAACTCGCTATATAAATGTAAAATTCAATAGGCTTTAACATCAAGTAGGTTTCATTCTGATTAAAATAGTCTGTCAGGGCTTAAATGCCGATATTTTAAATTTTCTTCCTCTAAAGTACCTTTAATTTTTTAGATTCTATAAAAATAATTATATTGAGATATTAATTATATTATATTAATAATGTTAGCATTGATGAATAACAGCTAAATATGTAAGTTGTGCGAATTTTAAAAACAACAAATGGAGAAAACTGAAAACATATTTTTTAAATGCAATTTTTTTGTTTTTTAACCTAAGAACAGTAATATACATGTATGATATACCGTTGGAAAGAGAAAGATTTTAGAAAAAATATTATCTGATACACAAGCTTTTAAAATTTAATAGATAGTGATGAAAAGCCGATAAAACTAAGTGATTATTTTAGATAATAATATAATAGATTTTTTAAATTTTCTATAGAAATTCCATTTAATTTATTCTTTAATGGTTTCACTCATTTTTTACAATATATCTTACTGTATTTGAAAATTCTTTAATCGATTTTAAAAACGGAGGTAAGTGAAAGTCGTGTGTTGCTCGCACCAGATTTGTTTCGTAAATAAACGTTCATAACGTTAAAAATAAAATTATTTTTGTCGTAATTTTTGGTTTTAGCTATGGTATACCTTTCTTCTAACATTATTAAGTGGTTAAAAACATAAAAAATAATTCAAAAGCAAGTAAATTACTGAATGGTAGTAAATTCCGAATACTTTTGTCACTCACTGTATTAATATCGGATTATGGCAACTTTAATTTCCATAAAATGTGAGCAGGTCGGTACGTATCTCCAAATATTTTTTTAATTGGAGGTTTAACTCAGTTACTCAACAAACCCGGATTCGTGAGAGTTGTCGTAAAAATTTTAGAAACCGGATATCGGATACTTGAGGTCTCTCAAGTTCGATTCAAAACTCATACCATACCATTCAAGATATATTGAAGTAAAAATTTTGGATAAAGTGGACTGAAAGCTGAAAATATCACTCTTTTTCCACAGTTAATACATATGCGTCTACAGTGGCAGGACGCTTTGACAGCCAATTGTGCTGCTGAATATCCTTCCAAAACAGCAATATCAAGTGACTTTTTACTCTCAATTGTTCGCATTTAAAGGCTGTTTTGTTTGTTTGCTTTCGTTTTTATTGTATTATTGTAAAGAATAACAAGATTCAATATATATATATATATTATATATATATATATAATATATATATATATATATTGCTGTTTTTGATCGGCTGCTTTTCTAAGGTAGCGGTACCTTCCAAAACTAGCTTACATGATATATTCAATCTATATATAAACTATATTTAATGATACCATTGGATCTCCTTTCCAAAGGTATCGTGTTTAACAATCCAAGAGGTGGCATGCAGGGCAAGATTAAAGTAAACAAGATTCAAATAATACGTTATTATAATTATTAACTTACACATATAAATTATATTAATACATTGCCTAGAACTTTGATTGAGAATACTGAGGGACATTTTCACTTCTACCTTGCCATGCAATATTACAAAAAGAAATACCTTTAAAAACTTAGGCAGCTGGCGAAGGTGGAACTGTTCTTGGCTCTTAGATCTTCAGCTGCTCTCTCTCTCTCTGACCAGACATCTTCTTGGGGATGGAATAAGACTGCCTCTTCTTGAGGATAGAACTTGACTGCTCGTGGCTGGAAAGAGACTCCCCTCATCTTGAGGATAGAACTTCACTGCCTCTCTCGATTTTTTTCCTCATCGTCGTCACCTCGGGCGGGGCTGATATGGGAAGTACCCCAAGCCGGGTGTCCTTTGTTCTAGGGTCTTGGAAGTTTCCCGAGGTATCGCTGGGGGCCCCCATGGATTTAGGCAAACACCTTTTGGTCTTTTCCCGACAAAGGCTTATTAAATTTTTTTAATTAATATAATAGTTATCTAATAAGGAATTTCCATCCCTCAGTATGCTCAATACATTACAATATATATATATATATATATATATATAATATATTTTTTTTTTTTTCAGTGGGAGGGCTATAGTGCGATTTACTTTCTTCTCACAAATAATAAGGGGTCTTTAAAATAAAAACATCCTGTATATCCCTTTTTACAGATATAAAGTACAACATAACCTATGATTAATATTTTTCATTAAACTTTCAATATCAATGGGCAACCTGAATTTTAATTCCATTTCTTTTAGGAATTGCACACCATACTAAAACCAAATATGGAATAACAAACAAGTTCGAATCTCTCTATCCTTTTTATTTTATTTTGTATTTAATATTTTTCTTCCGTTATATAGTTTTCGGAAACTTCAACAATTACTTGATAAACGGTCAAACCCTCCTCTGACTTTGACTACTAAGCATGACTATCTGCATGACTATCATAAGACCAATCTGGATTTAATGAATTTAGCTTTGGGGATCAGCTAAACCACCGAATTATCTCCGTATCAACTCCTTCTAACCGAAAATCCTCTACGCTTCCTACTTTGTCAGGAATAAATACATCCATAATGAGCTTAATGTTCCTCATGTAGCTGATTTGGCCCGAAGCAGGTACTATTCCTTTCATGACAAACTCCACCCCCTTTAACTCGTGCTTGCTTCCTGCTAACTGCCATTTGTATCAAGGAAATCCAGACATTTAGGAATAAGCTTTATAGTTGTTTCACAGATATAACCTTGTTTTCTCTCCCAAGTAAACCTAAAACATATGTTTTAATTAGTAATGAAATATACATCGTGCTAAATTGAAATCTATATTATTAAAATAAATTTATTATAAAATAAATATAATAATATTTACAAATATCGATATGTTAGAACCAAGAGAATTAAGATATTCAGGAAGAGGTTAGTTCCAAGAAATAGTTTATCTACCACGTCTTTACTCATTCATTTGCAACTGATTTTAATTCAATTAAATACTGAAATAAAGTATTGGGTTGTGTCACATGAAATGCCCGTTTTCAAGGTAAAGGATTTATATTAAAAATACGATATGAAAACAAGATAATTTTATTCGAACTATTTACCTTCTTTTTCTACACATTTTTCCCAACGTGACACCAACTTTTTTATCCCCGAACTGAAAAACTCTGAGCTCTGAAGTGAAACAAAATCTGAAAACGCTCTTTTCACTTGATCACCATTTTCAAAAAAAAGTTTTCCTTTGACGAAGTTGTCTAAATTCCTGAACAGGTGGTAATCTGTTGGAGACAAGTCGGGAGAATATGATGGGTGCGGAAGAACTTCGTAGCCCAGTTCTTTCAATTTTTGCACGGTATGTTTTGAAACATGGGGTCTTGCTGCCGCTCAGTGAGATCATGAGGTACCCACGTATCGAGCTTTTTTACTTTCCCAATACACTTTAAATGTTTTGAAACGGTAGATGCACTTGCATTTAGTTGTGCTGAGAGTCCTTTAACTGTTTGGTAGGGGTTTCCTTCTACCCAACTTAGCAAACAAATGGCGAATGGTCCGTTCATTAACACTCCCTTCCCCAAACGCCTTGCAAAAATTTCTAGCGGCCTCAGCGGCTGAATGCCCGAGTTTAAACTCGTACAAGAATATCACTCGAAAATCGCGTGTTTCCATGTTCATGTTTGGAGGTATACTAAAAAGTGGTAATTGATTGGAAGCTAATGTTTCAGAAACTATAAAAACGGACATTTTATGTGAAACAACCCAACAACAACAACCTTCTACTGTATGTTTGAGGACATCGTTGTCTATTACTGACGGAGGTCTTCTTCGGGACAAGTTTTCCAAGTCGGTAAACTAGCTCCGTTCATTAACACTCCCTTCTCCAAACGCCTTGCAAATATTTCTAGCGGCCTCAGCTGCTGAATGGCCGAGTTTAAACTCGTACAAAAATATTAGTCGAAAATCGCGTGTTTCCATGTTCATATTTGAAGGTATACTAAAAAGTGGGTAATTGATTGGGAAGGTAATGCTTATAATACAATGGTAGAGGATTAGTGTTAACTTTAAATATGTAAACATTCGGAAGAAAACAACAGAGACCTGCAAAATCCTTTATGCATTTCAGAAACTATAAAAACGGACATTTCATGTGAAACAACCTAATATTATAAATATCGATATTTTTGTGCCGATATTACACCAACGGTATCGATAAGGTTCACGGAAATTGATATAGTTATCCTATCCCTCATAGAAAGGTTTATTAAACAGAGCGCATGCGCCAGTCTAGAGCATGTTGGTGACGTTACCATGGTCACGAGCTTTTACTCCTGTCAAAAATCGCATAACGCGCCTAAAGAAGTTTTCACTTAAAAATATTTTTTTTTTTTGTGATGCAGACAGCAGCGTCTAGCCAATACCTACAGTCGTGTTCATTTAAGATATTTTCGTCGCCAAAAATTTACGGTAAATCATTTATTTTTATTATACTCATCTTTAAGAAGAGCTAAAAAATGAAGAAGAATATTGCATAGGATAATATTTGAATATTTTGTACAATAGAACAGTGTCTCTCTGCTTGATGCGCCCTTACCATTGCTGAGGCAGTGAATCATTCCGTTTTTGCCGTAGGATGTCATGCCGATTCAGTGGAGCTCCATTCTCTGGAGCTGTTTATGAAGGACTCGGCTCTAGCATGACTGATTCTCTCCTAAAAAACAAAACAACTGTTAATAAGAGTACATTTTTTCAGTGTAAAGTTTCCGACACACCATTCTCATGTTCTACACGTTCGTTTTCTATGTTATACTTAGTCTATGAATAATTTTTATAATTGAGACGTTGATTTCTAAATAATGCTGTTTACATTTATTTTTTAAATTCATGAAGCGCCAAAATTATTTATTTATTATTAGTGATCCAAAGGGTGCAATTTAAATGCTGTATCATTTATGTTTAAAAAAGTACACTTGAATGAATGAATAACTTTATTTGCTTTCCGGGTAATACCAATACAAATAGAGTTAACAAATGTAAGATACAAAACATATTTCAATACAAGAGTTAACAAGATACTAATTCACTACGTTATCTTCTCTGGGTACATTAAACAGTAATAAATTACAATAAAACTTATAACAAAATAACGCAAAGACAGTATACGGATAATATAATAGTTTCTAATACAATATATTATTTTATATAATACGGCGAAGCACGATAAATAATATAATAAAGTTAACAAATAATATCATTCATTCATTATAAGTAATTTAATATGGCAACATTGCCTGGCATAATATTAAATGTTTTTTAATTCCGATAAAATTTGTTCTGTTCATATTTAAGGTTATGGGTACGGAACGGTGCGTATATGGGACATCCAATGAAAATATGGAATAAGTCCTCTCTTTCGTTGAGATTACATTTTTCTTTTTAGGTTTAAAATGATAATATATATTGTTAAATGTTAATTTGATATTGTAGATTCCGGAAAGTCTTAATTGTGAAAATATGTTTATGATAGGAAACGGTGCATCTAATGATAGGTAAGCTTGAAAAAAGTTTAGTTAGACAGAGTAAGAGTTCATCGAAACGAAAAGTGCTTAGTAAGAAATATTTTGGTTATTTTATAACGTCCATTCATTATTATATTTAATCAGCAGAAATCAGAAATATAAATTGGTCAAAAAATATAAATTGCTTCAGTTTATTTGTTTGTTATGTCAAAGGGTTTATATTTTATTCGATTTATTACTATATTTTATTTTAAATGAATTATTTCTAAATACATTTTAAAAGTTAAATTTAGTTTCCACGGGGTTCTATTTAGTTTACAGTGGAACATCTGTTTTCATGAAATGATTTAAAAGTAGAAATAATCAATTACCAAGTAAGTTTATAGATTTATAACAACTTTATATTTATTTAATTTTTTTTTTTTTTTTTTTTTACTGTTTTTATTGATATTTACAACTGTACACAGTACAACAAGTAAATGAGCTATTTATAGAACATTGGCTTGAAAAAGTCTTGAGAAGAATCTACCCAGTGGTACTGTCTATGCCACTTCAGTGTTTCTTTGGTAAGCAGGTCTCGAGACCCCCGTCTTTTCAGACGCCTCCGAGGAATATCGGGAATAGATGCCGATGAGAGGATACGGACAAGCGGGTTTGTATGGGGGGGGGGATAATTTGGGATGAAAGGAGGAGTATCTTTTTTGGGCAATTTCTCCAACGAGTGGGATATTCAGATCTCTATGGATGAGTTTGTTGGTAACAAAGTAAGGAGCGTCTAGGATTTGTCGAATGATTTTGGATTGCAAGGATTGGACGCGAGAGGAATTTAGTGGTTTAGTGGAGCCCCATAGCTCTATGCTATAAGTCCAGATAGGTCTAATAATGGTTGTGTAAATGAGTTTTTTGAAGTAAAGAGAGAGTTTTGATCGTTTGTCAAGTAAGTGTTTTAATAGTCGATATCTACGAGCAATTTCTTGTCGTTTAAGTCTTGTATGAGGATTCCATGTAAGACGTTAGTCAAGATGAAGTCCAAGGTATTGTATTTTTTCTACAGTGATGAGTGGGGTATGATTAAAGGAAACAACTGGGCAGGAAGTCATAAGTTTACGTCGTAGAGTGAAGGTGATTTGGTGGGATTTATTTTGATTCTCCAATTGTGACACCATTCTGCAATGGCGGATAATTTAAAAAAAAAAAAAAAATTAAACGTACGATTTGGTACGTAACATTTTTTTCTAGTACCTTTAGCACTATCGTATGGTTGCAACACTGAATCACTGTAACCACCCTCATCACAACATAACAAATAATATACGAGTATGTTCATAAGTTTATGAGCTTATAACTTTATTTATTTATTGCATATTAAATTTTCCAAAATTTTTTTTCTTTCCAACGTTATATTACGAATCATAATTCAGGAATAATTTTTTGAAGACTTGATAACTGAAAATTTAATTTTTCTTTCAAAAGAAGAATTAAATTGCAATTTATTTCACCTTTAGGAAAGAATGTTCTAAATTATAGAGAAAACTATGGATTTTTGTTGACAGATAAGTCAAAATTCGTTTCGTGGTTCACATGGAGTTAGCGAAAATCAAGAATCGCTATATTATTGTATATATATAGAGAGAAAAGAATGGGACAATTTACTTGATTCTTGCTTTGTTGTATTTTTTACTTTATTAAAAGCATATTTTTCCATATAATTGCACTTTTCCCATGACTTTTTAACAGTATAATATAAATATAATACTGTTTGGAAAGAAATGTGGATGCAATACTCTTTGACAAGAACTGAAATGGATTGAGTAGTGTATTGGATAATATAACCTGCGATGTTCGGTGTGGTGGCAACACTGAGTCTCCATAACCTTCCTCATCACAACTATTGTTTATTATTTATTATTTTGATTAGATGATGTATGTTTCATAGAAATGTATTTCTTTGTTAGTTACATATGTAACTATATATGAAGTTTTTTTAAACTTTTATTTAATAAGTTTTGTGAATTTAGTAAATATGCTTATATTATCACTATTTAAAAACAACAGAGTCTGATAAATAAATAACTTTTAAGCTTCTCTTTTAGAATTTTTCAAATTATTTGTTTTGCTATTGGGTTAGATCAGGCACATTTATCCTCCTTATATTTAGCAAGACCTGAAAATGCAAATTAAAATCATTTTCTACATTAAATTCCATTATTCTATTAGAATATGAGAATTCTTGAATCAAATTTATTTGTTTACAATAATAAATACCATGAAAAAAAAAAATTAAATGATAACATTAAAGCGATGCAACTTAGTTATTTAAAGCAATTTAAAACATGATTATCAGATTGAACCTTTAATCACAATCATTGCGGAAGTAGCTAAATGAACCAATGGAGAGTCACAAAATGATAAAAGCAATGAATTAATGGTAAAACAATACGGAAGTTAAGTGCTTCTGCTGTCTCAGAGGAAATAAAGTAGTTTTTGGAAGAAACCAAAGGAACGATAATCTTTTGCTTTCACTTACTTACTTATATATGAAATATATAGTAAGGGAAAGTATTGCAATCGTGAAAATCTTCGGATTCCATTTTTCCACGGAAATAAATGTTTTAGGGTCCTCTGAGTCCAAATAACCAAGTCCCGCAAAAAGGTCTATGAGAGTATGTTTATGAGGTCAGTACAGTTCAAAACGACAAGGTCTATAAAACCTGAATTTCATATTTAAGACAACTATATCCCGAGATGTTACAGCAACTTTTTCATCAAAATCGGATGACCGAAAGAGCCACTTTATACTGTGCATTTTGTACCTTTTTACTGTGTTCTCAAAAACGGCTCTATCCATTTTGATTCTAACTCACTATATCGATGTAAACTTTAACGGGCCTCTGAAGTATCTTTAAATTTGTGGATTTGAAAAAAATAACCATATCATCTTGTTAACATAGATAACAAGATAATCTGCGTCAACAAATTTTGCGTCAAGCAAAATAATCCCATTGGTAAAAGACCCCGTGGCCGACCAAGAATGTCGTACCTGGAGTACGTAGACCGTTTATGCAAGAAACGAAATAAAAATATTCGCCAAGCCAGAAATCTAGCATACAACAGGGAACATTTGCAATCCAGGCTAAACGCTCCCCTACGCTGAAAGGCACTACAGGGTGATGCAAAAGAAGAAGAAGATAAAACTAACTGAATGTCGTAGTTGATAATATAATAGATTATTTAATGAAGTACATCCTTTCTATTGGATTGTTTCCCATGAATTGTCAGTTTTTATAGTTTCTGAAAAACATAAAGGATTTTGCAGGTCTCTGTTGTTTTCTTCCGAATGTTTACATATTTAAAGTAAACAGTTACTAATCCTCTACCTTTGTGTTATAAACATTAGCTTCCCAATCAAAAACCCACTTTTTATTATACCTCCAAATATGAACATGGAAACATGCGATTTTCGAGTAATATTTTTGTACGAGTTTAATGAACGGACCATTCGTCGTAGGTTTTCTAAGTTTTCAGCTGGGGATACCGACTTGAAAAACTTGCTCCGAGGAAGACCTCCGTCTGTAATAGACAACGATGTCCTCAAACATACAGTAGAAGGAAACACCTACCAAACAGTTAAAGGACTCTCAGCACAACTAAATGCAAGTGCATCTACCGTTTCCAGACATTTAAAGTGTATTGGGAAAGTAAAAAAGCTCGATACATGGGTACCTCATGATCTCACTGAGCGGCAGCAAGGCCCCATGTTTCAAAACATACCGTGCAAAAATTAAAAGAATTGGGCTACGAAGTTCTTCTGCACCCACCATATTCTCCCCTCTTGCCTCCAACAGATTACCACCTGTTCAGGGAATTAGACAACATGTTCAAAGAAAAACATTTTGAAAATGATGATCAAGTGAAAAGTGCGTTTTCAGATTTTGTTTCACTTCAAAGCTTAGAGTTTTTCAGTTCGGGGATAAAAAAGTTGGTATCACGTTTGGAGAAATGTGTAGAAAAAGAAGGTAAATACTTCGAATAAAATTATCTTGTTTTCGTATCGTATTTTTAATAAAAATCCTTTACCTTGAAAACGGACATTTCATGTGACACAACTCAATAATAATGAAAATCAATTTAATTAATTATTTAAATTTATTTCATCGCTAACCGTATTTGAAAATTCTTAAATTAATTTTAGCAACTGAGGCAGGTGAAAGTCGTGTGTTGCGCGCACCAGATTGCTTACAAATAATGATACAGTGCGTTATGGATAGAAATATTTTTAGTATGTTTTGGAATGAAATGAAATATATACTAGGTACTTTTTGGAAATAACTGCAATTTACAGACGCGTTATAAAAAGATTTGTGTGTTTTCTAATGTAACGAATAAAGGAAAGAAATGAAAGGAAAGGTTATCTATTTACAGAAGATATAACGTTTTGGAAGGGAATGTAATTTTCAAATACGTCTTTAAAGGATTTGTACATTTTTTTTAGTTATGATCCGATGTTCCTCGCGCGGATCTCATTACTGCGTATGGGGAGCGTCCCACGGGTGGTGGATGTGGGGATGGTCGGTGGAATTTCCTCGGAAGCTCCTCCCGGCTAAGTCCGATGGACTCGCTGACCAACAATGAGAGCGGCCCCCCAGGCTTGCTGGAGGGTGTGACGTAGGTTCGAACGCCCTACTCACATATTTTAGTTCACAAAATATCACCAAAAGTCTTGGATTCCTCTGAGGTAAAACGCTCATTATCCGGAGGTAAACTAGTCCCCCGTTCGGGTCTCCGGGTAGACCAAAGATTTTCCTTACGTCAAATATTAGAGAAAAAATTGGAATACAACGGTCTAGTCCATCAACTTTATATCGATTTTAAAAAGGCTTATGATTCAATAGACCGTCAGAAGCTATATAACATCATGATTGAACAGGGAATACCTAGAAAGTTAATAAACCTAGTAGAGATGTGTTTGTCGGAAACATTCTATAAAGTTAGAATCGGTCATAATTACTCCGAGAGATTTGAGGTGCGATCGGGTTTGAAACAGGGTGACTCCCTTTCACCTGTGTTATTTAATATAGCTTTAGAATATGTCATAGAAAAGGTGATGTGTACCGAGAAAGGCTTAAATATGGGTGACAAGATTCCGGTTTTGGGGTATGCCGATGATCTGGTAATGCTAGGTGAAGACACGGAAACCATACAACTAAATACAAGTGTGTTAATAAAAACCGGTAAAGAAATAGGACTCGAATTAAATACGGATAAGACGAAGTATATGATTAGTAGCAGAAACGGTGTCGATCTTGGTGATATTGATGTATCAGGTCATACTTTTGAACACGTAGAGAAATTCAAGTATTTAGGTTCAATTATAACTAGAAAAAATGAAATCCAGGAAGAAATAAAGTCCCGGTTAAAGGTGGGAAATGCGTGTTATTATTCAGTTGCTAAATTGCTTAGCTCGCGGCTTCTGTCTAAAAACTTAAAGGTTAGAATTTCTAAAACTATCATTCTTCCAACGGTTCTTTACGGATGCGAAATGTGGCCGCTTACTTTGAAGGATGAACAACGGCTTAAGGTTTTCGAGAATAAGGTACTGCGTAAAATATTTGGTCCGAAGAGAGATGAGGCCACTGGGGAGTTTAGAAGGTTGTACAACGCGGAGTTGCGGAGTTTGTACCCTGTGAATATAATTGAGTTGATAGCATCGCGGAGACTCAAATGGCCGCGTAAAGTTGTTGGGCTTAGTGAGGAACGGATTCCGAGAAAGTTGGTATTCGCTGAACCGACTGGTAGGCGTCCGAAAGGTAGGCCGAAGCGTCGATGGGAGGATTGCATTGAGGCTGATCTCGGGGGCTTGGGCTTGAATGGTGAACATTGGACGAGTCTGTGTAGGCGGAATTTGGTCGTATCGGCATCGAACCTTCGGGTTCGCTAAGCCTATTAGTAGTATAGTAGTATAGTATGATCTGATGTTGGATTTAGATAAAGCTAGACCATTAGAATGCAAATATTTCAAAATATCAATTTCGAAAAAAATGTCCTTTAGTACCTTTTGGGAATCAACGTCTCGATTGTCGTCTACTTATCTAGGTATCTACGTGCCAATAAAAACGTACAAAATAAAGAAAACAATAAATTAATTTTAATATATTACGGAGTTAGGTGCTTCTACTATATAATAAGAAATATGGTACCTTTTGGAACGAAATGAAAGGAAAGGTTATCTGTTTATAAGGGATATAGTACGTTTTGGAAAGAAATGTTTTTAGTACGTACGTTTTGGAATGAAATGTGGATTTAGTACATGTGTTTGTCCATGTATGCGGGGGTTGTCTTCGACGTCTGGTTGTATGCTTACTTTGACAGAAAAGATTTAATATTTTTAAATTTTCCTGCTAATAATTTTAAGGAAACTTATTGTAAGGCTAAGACAAAAGATGAAAATGTAGCAAACTGGAGGAGTAATGAGATCGCCGAATCCAAATGTCAATCATTGTTTTTGCTCATTAGAGCTTTTAATCAATGGATTCCATCGCCCAGCATTTCTCAATACCTGCCATGGATAGAAAAGGCAACCAGAGGCTCTTAAATCAATATCCCTAACTTATACATCTATTTCTATAGCTAACTATAATTAATATTATGGGATGAAGATATATTCATGTATATGTTACCAGTAAAATATGAAATTCTGGTATTGAATGGCTACCTATTACATACAATGCTACGAACCTCCTATACAATGCTGTATACCTCCAATATATATGTAAAATATATCTTTACATATACATATACCTCCAATATATATATTGGGTTGTTTCACATGAAATGTCCGTTTTTATAGTTTCTGAAATACATAAAGGATTTTGCAGGTCTCTGTTGTTTTCTTTCGAATGTTTACATATTTAAAGTAAACAGTTACTAATCCTCTACCTTTGTATTATATACATTAACTCCAAATATAAACCTCCAAATATGAACATGGAACACTCGATTTTCGATTAATATTTTTGTACGAGTTCAAACTCGGCATTCAGCAGCTGAGGCCGCTAGAAATATTTGCAAGGCGTTTGGGGAAGGGAACGGACCATTCGCCATTGGTTTGCTAAGTTGGGTAAAAGGAAACCCCTACCAAACAGTTAAAGGACTCTCAGCACAACTAAATGCAAGTGCAACTACCGTTTCCAGACATTTAAAGTGTATTGGTAAAGTAAAAAAGCTCGATACATGGGTACCTCATGATCTCGCTGAGCGGCAGCAAGACCCCATGTTTAAAAACATACCGTGCGAAAATGAAAGAACTGGGCTACGAAGTTCTTCCGCACCCACCATATTCTCCCGACTTGTCTCCAACAGATTACCACCTGTTCAGGAATTTAGACAACTTCGTCAAAGGAAAACTTTTTGAAAATGATGATCAAGTGAAAAGTTCGTTTTCAGATTTTGTTTCACTTCAAAGCTCAGAGTTTTTCAGATTCGGAGATAAAAAAGTTGGTGTCACGTTGGGAAAAAATGTGTAGAAAAAGAAGGTAAATACTTCGAATAAAATTATATTGTTTTCATATCGTATTTTTAATAAAAATCCTTTACCTTGAAAACGGACATTTCATGTGACCCAACCCAATAAAATGCTAAAAACCTTGCTATTTCGTTGCCTAACCAAAATTTTGTTTTTTCTATTCCTTCGAAGAACCTAAGTACCCAAATCGTCCGGATGTTCAAACGTTATAATTCTACTATGTAATTCACGTTTTTTTTTTATTCCAAGCTCTATTTCTTTACCAGTTTTCAATACTGTACTTGACTAAGTACTTGTGTTTACTTTGACAGGTTCTGGTATTGAATACAATTGCTACCTATTCCATAAAATGCCTTAAACCTCCACCCTGCAAATTCCCTTTTCTCTGAGAAATATATTTTCAAGATTTCCTTCAAAGCCACGGAAAAATGATTTTGTATGATAATTTGAATTTCTCCATCTTACAACTTCTGAATTCTGAGACCTCTTCTTCAAATTGAAACCCGTCAGATATTGGTTAGTTCCTTAATATTTCCTAATTTTGAGTACGGCTGTACGGTGTATGGAAGTGTCTCTGGGGATCTTGAGGCAAAACTAAAACAAATTTTAAACAGCTTTAGACGTTTCATCTTTGGGATTTGCAGAGATGCCTCTGCTTCTGTCCATTTAATTCCTTTAAAGAATCTTAAGTTGATTGGCTTATTTCAATACAACAAATAAACACAAGGTAGAAACGTTTATTTATTCATTTTATTATGCATAATTAGCACCAAGTATTGTTTGGAATTAATAACTTTTCAGACAATAAACTCTTGTTTATCAGTTAAGATGTATGATTAACCTATATATTATTTTATCCAAAATTTCATTGTAAAGTATTGTAAATATCTTTTTATATTAAAACTGTATAATTTCACTTTCACATGTCTATATAAGGAATATATATTCAAGGGAAAGTATTGCAGTCTTAAAATTTTCAATTCGAGTTTTCACCGAACATACATCTTCTGGAGTCCCCTGAGTCCAAATGACGAAGTACCACAAATAGGTTTGTGTGTATTCTACATCTATATTGCGTGGCCAAGTACCTACATGGTCTGTCAAAATAATAACTAAAAATAAGTGACAACAAAGCATGTCATTTGGTGAAATCCGAGAAAATGATATTTCATCGCGCATTGAACGTAGCAGAAACTTAAAAAAAAAAGTCCAAAAAATATTCTTGGTCTGTAGGAAAGACGTCTTTTTGAATAGAGCCTTTTTCTATTTTAACCTGGTGAAATCCGGAACATAAACCCATTACCGTCAATATAGAAGCAAGACCTAGCTATTCGAGCAAATCTTCAATATTGGAAGAAAAGGCTTATCAGGGATGGTCTATTAGTTTAGTTTCCGATATTCAATTTCTATTTCTCGAGGCTTCTATCTTTTTGGGGCAATAAATGTCGGCGAATAGTGAGAATTGCTGAAGGGGTGTATAGTAGTAATTTAGTTAATTTTTCCTTAATTATTTTCGTGGGGTTAGGAGAAGGTTGGACATTTTTTGAATATGTGGTTTCTTTGGTTTTCGTTTCAATTTTATATTTCAATATGTTTTATGTGAAAATTAATGGTTTTCAGTTTTGAAAATTTCAGGGTGGTTCTTTACCGAAATATCCGAATTTTTTTTTTACCATAAAAAAGATTAGATTTCCTCAGATTCTTTACAAAGTAACATTATTGTTTCAACGGATCATTATTATTAAATTATCCATTTACTGTTTTAATTCGATTTAAAAAAAAAATCCTTAATAATACTGGATGTTTTTCACCCCGTAAATGCAAAGAAAATGAACTATACATAGCAATAAACATCTCTTTAAATTATATTATATTTAATTACCCGTATATAAAATATAAATAAAGGTAACCATTGCGATCGTGAACATTTTTTGATTCGAGTTTTTTTAATGGAAATACACGTTTTAGGGTTCCCTGAGTCCAAATGACCAAGTCCCGAAATAAGGTGTGTGTGAATGTGGTGAGTCGAAAACTCGAAAGCAAAAAGTAACTCGGACTGTAATTTCATATTTAATAAAATTATATGCCTGGGATGTTACAGCAACTTATTCACCAAAATCAACGAACTAGAAAACCCACTTTATACAAGAAGCTAATTCTTCGTAAGGCGCCAGGATGTGATTTCAATCCTTAAATCCTTCGATACTGGGATTTTACTGCAACTTTTTCACCAAAACCAATCAAACTCATTTTCGACGTACATTTACACTTTTTTACGATTTTCTAGAAAAACGGCTTCAAGAATTTTTATTAATATCTCTTTAAATTTGTGTAAGATTTAAAGGGATTTAATTAATGTAAGTTTTATCCTCTTTGAAAGTCTGACAGGGTTTAAATCATTAATTATTTTAATTTATTCATCTAAAGTTCCTTTAATTTTGTTGGTTAGAAATAATTTACCTTTTGTACTTTTTAGCATAGGTAAAAAATGTGATGCGGCCAATACACGACTTTGGGTTGTTGATGTCGATTAAGAACAATTAAGTAAATTTAGCTAGCGTTAGTTAGTTAGAAGAGGAAATGAAGTTAGAATTGAAAAATGTTATTATTATTATTATTATTATTATTAGTCAATATTTATATCAAGTTTTGTTGGAAACCTATGTTTTAGATTAGTTAATTTTATGTACAATATTGATTATAATAAATAAGTTAGAATTGAAGAAGTTAGAATTGAAAAATGTTATTATTATTATTATTATTATTATTAGTCAATATTTATATCAAGTTTTGTTGGAAACCTATGTTTTAGATTAGTTAATTTTATGTACAATATTGATTATAATAAATAAGTTTATGCCCTATTCGTCACTTGACATAACTTCCACAACTTTGTATACAAGATATTATTTTTACTACAATCTTTACCTTTCCAACGATACATCTTATGTTCGGAAAAAAACAAAAACAAATTGCCTACAAAAATATGTTTGCTCTTTTCTTTTATAGTTATCAAATTCGGTTAACTTTTATAAATAGCCGTCCTTTCATGATTGGTAATAAGATAATATGGTTAATTGTCAGGACTTTATAGGAAGAAAATTTAGAATATCGGCATTTAAGCCCTGTCTGACTATTTCAATCAGAATTCGTGATGTTAAATCTCATTAAATTTTACCATCAAACTCCGCCTACAAAGACTCTTCCAATGTTCACCGTTCAGGCCCAAGCCCTCGAGATCAGCCTTAACTCAATCCTTCCGTTTCGACGTTTCGGCCTACCTTTCGGACGCCTACCAGTCGGATCAGCAAATACCAACTTTCTCGGAATCCGCTTTTCACCGAGCCCAACAACTTTACACGCCCATTTGTGTCTCCGCGATGCTATCAACCCAATTATATTATATCCGCAATTCCGCGTTGTGCAACCTTCTAAAGTCCCCAGTGGCCTCATCTCTCTTAGGACCAAATATTTTACGCAGTACCTTATTTTCGAAAACCTTAAGCCGTTATTCATCCTTCAAAGAAAGCGGCCACGTTTCACATCCGTAAAGAACCGTCGGAAGAATGATAGTTTTAAAAATTCTAACCTTTTTTTTTATACAGAAGCCGCAAGCTAAGTAATTTAGCAGCTGAATAATAACACAGATTTCCCACCTTTAACCGGGACTTTATTTCTTCCTGGATTTCATTTTTTCTTGTTATAATTGAACCTAAGTACTTGAATTTCTCTACTAGATAAAAATTATGCCCTGATATATCAATATCACTACTGTCTCGACACCTTAGGCATAGAGAAGACAGTAATTATGTTCAATAGATGTCTCCGTAAGACTTGTAATATTTTATTTTGCAAAAATTTACATAAAACGTCTCAAAGAATAGTTCCATGGTGGAATGAGGACCTGAGCCACTTACGGAAAACAACCAGGAATCTTAGGAAACTCTACCAAAAAACGAAAGACAATACTTTAAGAAACGCTAGGCGGGACGCCTATCTACAGCAAAGAAACCTATATAAAAAAACAATAAAGTTACAGAAATTAAGTTCTTGGAAAGAGTTCTGCAGCAGCATTGGTAAAGGAAAACCATGGTCTTTTCCTTATAAATATGCTTCCGGTAAAATAAGGTTACCCACAATGCTACAAACGATTGAAAAACCAGACGGTTCCTTTACAGAAAATTTGCAAGATACTCTAAATTACTTAATCGAAAAATTCCTGCCAACTGATGATCGAGAAACAGAAACAGACTACCACGAAACTGCAAGAACAATAGCCAATTCAATCCCGGAAACTGATTTAGACGATCCATTAACAAAATTGGAAATTGAAACTGCCATTAACCAATTAATCGAAAACAAAGCATCAGGGATAGATGGAATTTCACCCTTGATTTTCAAAAAAGTATACAACATTTATCCTAAATTTATTTCAGAATTATTCAAAAAATGTTTCGATACAGGTGCTTTTCCAAAACCATGGAAAGTCTCTAAAATAGTTCTAATACCTAAAGGTTCTAGTTGCAACCAGTTTAGGCCAATATCACTCATTCCTGTTGCAGGTAAAATTATGGAAAAACTCGTTGGATCTCGATTATTATTACATCTAACAAGAAATTTTCCTCTCAATGAAAATCAATTTGGGTTCATTCCTCAAAAAAACACAGTAGGGGCGTTATATAAACTCGTCAATTTCGTTGAGACTTCGTTACAATTGAAATCAAAAATCCTAGCCGTCTCGCTAGACATTAAAGGAGCTTTTGATCATGCCTGGTGGCCTTCGATTCTTAAAGCTTTGCATGAGAAGTCATGCCCTCGAAACATTTATTTGATTATAAGAAATTACTTATCCGATAGAAGAAGCCAGATTCAGGTTGGTCACACAGTTTCTAGTAAATGGCAAAGTAGAGGCACGCCACAAGGCTCATGTTGTTCCCCGTTGCTTTGGAATCTAATAATGGATGGAATTTTCAGTGTAGTTTCTCCGGAGGAAGCTGAGATTATCGTATTCGCCGATGACATTCTTCTCCTCTTCAAATCAAATCTATTCTTTCACCTACAAGTACAATGCAATGAAGTTCTACGCAAACTAACTATTTGGGCACATAATAACAAACTCACTTTTCAACCTGAAAAATCAAAATTTATTGTATTTAGTAGAAAACATCGAGTACCAGATCTACATATTGTATTAAACAATAAACCCATCATTCAAGTTAATCAAATAAAATATTTGGGATTGACATTGGAGAGAAAGCTAAATTGGGACCTACATATTAATAACCTAAAAAATAGGCTGTTAAAAATAGTCCATGGCTTATCAAACTCCGCAGCACTAACTTGGGGTTTGAACTCCGAAGTATTGTCAACAATTTACAAAGCTGCTATTCAGCCAACTATGACATACGCAATAGAAGTTTGGCATAAAGGACTTTCTCACAAAAAGAACTTAAAAAAACTAGAATCAGTTCAAAGAATGATAGCTATCAAAATTATTAAAGGATACAAAACTATTTCATATGACGCATCTTGCCTTCTCGCTAACATTACCCCTATTTCCATACTTTCCGATGAAATACTAAATAAATTCGAAATTATAACATTAGGCAAAAATCTATTAAGCTTTCCGATTCATGAATTTGAACACAAAATTCCGTGTAAACTTTGGATTCACCAAAAAGATATTTCGAAGCCTAACATTACAGACACCAGCCCGAATAGCGGCATCAACATTTACACTGACGGTAGCAAGGATCAAGACAAGGTAGGAGCTGCCTTCCTTGCTTTTGAAGGACAGCAGCTGGTGCATTCAGCGCGATTTAGGTTAGGCCCTTATTGCTCAAACAATCAGGCAGAAATGTATGCACTATTACAGGCTGTACTCTACATAAAAAATTCTCATTATACCTCTAACTTCTGTATCCAGACAGACAGTCAAACAACACTATCGAAATTAAGGAACATGAACATACACGAAGGGCTCTTAGAGGAAATCAGACATGGACTAATAGTTTGTCATAATGAAGGTATGAACATCAGCTTTAAGTGGGTTAAAGCCCATGTTGGCGTTGTTGGGAACGAACTAGCGGATGAAGCGGCTAAAGCGGCGGCAAGAGACACCGCTCTCCCGATAGCATACGACAAGGCACCGATCAGCGCCATCAAACACTTTCTGTCAATGAAAACAAGGCAGAAATGGAATACGAAATGGGCCATCTCAACAAAAGGTAGACACACCTATGACTACATAAAAACAATTGACGATCGAACTAAACTTAAAAAAATTTCCTACAAACTGACACAATTCCTGACGGGACATGGAGGAGCCAGAAGCTATTTATTTCGATTCAAACTAACTGACGACAAAATCTGTAAATGTGACGGTAAAAGCGAACAGACATACGACCATCTTTTATTCGATTGCAGTAAACTGGACAAACATAGACACAAACTGATCTCAACAGTCCTACTAAACGGAGACCAATGGCCGCCTTCGAAGTGTGACCTCCTTACAAAATATTTTTCAAAATTTTATGAATTTGTGGACCGGGTGGACTATGCAGAATTAGAGAAATAGAAACAGGCAATAACTCGTTATTAATTTTATTTAATTTAATTTCACTGTTACTAACACTAATCAATTGGTTAGTTAGTTTTTATTATTTCGTTAAGTATTTATAACAAATGAATTATTTATTATTTGTTACTGGTTTCTTTGTTTAGTCAATTAGTTAGTATTATTTTGTTAATTTGTTACAACAAACGATTAATTTATAAGTTTATATTTATTAGTTTTATTTGACTTATTTAATTTTTTATGTAACTTAATGTTCTGTAACATAATTTATATTATGTAATAAAAATACGCGTTGTATCGCAAGATGGTACGCGTAGAAATAAATGCACCCATTGCAGGGTTACTGTAATGAGGAAAACCGTATCAATATCACTACGATCTCCCCCGTTTCTGCTACTAATCATATATTTCGTCTTATCGGTATTTATTTCGAATCCTATTTCCTTACCAGTTTTTATTAACACACTTGTATTTAGTTGTATGGTTTCCGTGTCTTCACCAAGCAGTACCAAATCATCGGCAAACCCCAAAACCGGAATTTTATCACCCATATGTAAACCTTTCTCGGTACACGTCACTTTTTCTATGACATATTCTAAAGCTATATTAAATAAAACAGGTGAAAGGGAGTCACCCTGTTTCAAATTCGATCGCACCTCAAATTTCTCGGAGTAATTATGACCGATTCTAAATATATATATATATATATATATATATATATATATATATATATATATATATATATATAAGTATAAGTAAAAATATGTGGATATAAAATGAGAAGGAAATTGATTACCAACTGAAGAGATAAAACCGGAGAAATATTTTTTTTCTCGCTAATGAATAGTTTATAATATAATGTTCGTCCATTGTTTTATTTATAAAAAGAATACCATAGTTTGGACTGAATATATACATGTAAAATTTCATTTTGAAACAATTTAAAACAGTATGCAAACATAACATGGTTGAATATGTTAATTATGAGTATGCAACAATGTATATTACGAAGCCTAACATTGTCGTGGGAGTAGAACAAGTATTGTCAAACAAAATATATTGCTTTATGCTAAACGAAATACGATTTATCTACTAGGGATATTGGCAGGATAGAAAGAGGCTCTCTCAAATATTTATAAGCACACGTATTTTTTTTCGTGAAAAAATAAAAATCATATAAATATATTGGATTTAATAGGAGTACTCACAATCATAGTTAAATCATGTTTTTTTGTAATACTCAACGTGTGATAAAAAAACACTAAATAATATTGGGTTGTGTCACATGAAATGTCCGTTTTCAAGGAAAAGGATTTTTATTAAAAATATGATATGAAAATAAGATAATTTTATTCGAAGTATTTACCTTCTTTTTCTACACATTTTCCCCAACGTGACACCAACTTTTTTATCCCCGAACTGAAAAACTCTGAGCTGAAGTGAAACAAAATCTGAAAACGCACTTTTCACTTGATCGTCATTTTCAAAAAGTTTTCCTTTGACGAAGTTGT
The DNA here is from genome assembly GCA_023052935.1 of Piezodorus guildinii. NCBI lineage: Eukaryota > Metazoa > Arthropoda > Insecta > Hemiptera > Pentatomidae > Piezodorus > Piezodorus guildinii. The sequence continues at coordinate 153,128,858 of CM041295.1, forward strand.
CTAAATACCTGAACAGGTGGTAATCTGTTGGAGACAAGTCGGAGGAATATGGTGGGTGCGGAAGAACTTCGTAGTCCAGTTTTTTCGATTTTTGCACGGTATGTTTTGAAACATGGGGTCTTTAACTGTTTGGTAGGGGTTTCCTTCTACTGTATGTTTGTGGACATCGTTGTCTATTAATGGTCCGTTCATTAACATTCCCTTCCCCAAGCGCCTTGGAAATATTTCTAGCGGCCTCAGCTGCTGAATGGCCGAGTTTAAACTCGTACAAAAATATTACTCGAAAATTGCGTGTTTCCATGTTCATATTTGGAGGTATTCTAAAAAGTGGGTAATTGAATGGGAAGCTAATGTTTATAATACAAAGGTAGAGGATTAGTAACTGTTTACTTTAAATATGTAAACATTCGGAAGAAAACAACAGAGACCTGCAAAATCCTTTATGTATTTCAGAAACTATAAAAACGGACATTTCATGTGAAAGAACCCAAGTTAGTAGTTGTTTCATAGAGATAACCTCCGTTTCTCTCCCAAGTAAACAAAAAAAAAATGTTTTAATTAGTAATGAAATATACATTGTGCTTAATTGAAATCTATATTATTAAAATTAACTTAATTTTCAAATGTCATATTTCTATGCTTATATGATCAATATTTTCTTTTCGATTTCGCTTTACTACGATTTAATGTTGACCGTAAGATCATCATGATTTCGCTTCGTATTTTTTAATGTTTTCATATAAAGTAATGTTTTAATAATATTTACAAATATTCATATTCTAGAGTCAAGAGAATTAATATATTCATTATATTAACTTTATATACAGTAAGAGGTAAGTTTCTAAGACATAGTTTATCTTCCATGTCTTTACTCATTTTATTTGCAACTGATTTTAATTCAAGAAAATACTGAAATAAACTGTTATAAATATCGATATTTTTGTGCTTATATTACATAGATATCGATAACCTTCACGGAAATTGATATCGTTATCCTATATATATATAATAGACAAGTATACACAGAGCGCATGCGCTAGTTTAGAGCGTGTTGGTGACGTTAACACGGTTACGAAATCAAAGCTTTTAACCCTCCCAAAAATCGAATAACGCTCCAAAAGAAGTTTTCACTTCAAAAATAGTGAAGTAACTTTTGAATATCCAACATAACAACACGTTACGGGTCTTCATCAGGGCTGAATAAAAAATATATAAAAAAACAAGAAGTTAAAAATAATAAGTTGAGTAAAATGATAAGGATAGTAATGAAAATCAAAAGTAAATATAAGTATTAAGGATATAGTATATAAATTGAACATGAAAAAACCTAATAGCATGATGCTAAGTGATAATAAGAATGACAGAGAATAGAAAGTTAAATAAAAGAAGGTTGTGACCTCTCCACAAAGTGCGGAAGCTGAATGATGCGAATTTTAACTGCTTTGAAAATAAACAAGGAGGGAGTTGGCGCATCCGGCACGTAAACAGTTCGCCGTATAAACAAAAATCTGAGACTATTGTATACAGTAAAAAAATTGAAGACATTTAGCATAGTCTATCTTGTTTTTTGTGACCGGCGTGGTCTAAGACCCTTCATGGGTTGTAGAAGTACAGGTTTTTATTTTTTTTTTTTTTTCCATGGGATACATTTAGTTTTTTCTGTAGAGGTTAAAATAGAAATATCTGAAGCTATATTTTTTAACATTAATTTAAGCGAAAGCCTAAAATATGCCTCACATTTTATAATTTGTTTATTATTTGTTTTATTGGAATTAAAAAAAAAATAATTCGCAGGATAAGTATTGAAACATATTATTTTTAGTTAATTTTTTAACAATAATTATTTATAAATATATCATATGTAGTAAATTCCAGAGGAAGGCAATTTATTATAAATAAAGAAACCTCTCTTAGAAGTGGATGATAGGACATTTCTTTCAATTTGAATGTATACAAATTATATAGAATAAATTTGTCAAAAAAATGTATAAAATCATTAATATTTAAAAAAAAAAAATTAAATATCTACAAACATAATGGAAGTAATTTGTACTATCACCAATAAAGAACATTACTTACTCATAAATGAAAAAATAATTTTTAATTTATGTTTATTTATTTATTTAACGTCACTTTATGCTACTATGGCTAATCGGACGATGCTACAGTGGGAGTCCTAAATTTTGCCTATCCAGGTTTTATTAGGATAGGGATTTTTAACGAGTACTTGACATCGCACAGGCTCGGGACCACCTTTTAACGTCCCCTCCGAAGGACTGCATAACTAAGGATTTTTTACTCCCATTAAAAAATCCTAGGACCACCTGCGGGCTTGAACCCGTGACCATATAAAAGTATTCATAATAACCAGCATAAAAGCATCCATGATAAAAGCATTGGATGCTGTTATGCTAGCCACCTAGCTACAGGTGATCCCATTTTAATGTATGTTAATTAGATCAAAAGTTACAGAATTTAGAGGCCTATCCTGCTTTCAATCCTGATTGCAAATAAAGAGGCTGATAAATTGGCCAAGAATTTATTAATTATTGGATTTTACAGGCAAAGTTGAACATTTAAAATTTCACAAAGTGATATTAATAGTACAAAGTAATAATAATCGTATGAAGTAATAATGATACAGTAAAGTAATAAAAGGGAGCCCGTGGCTGAGTGGTTAGCGCGCTAGCCTGCCACGCTGAAGTTGTGAGTTCGAATACCAGTCCCAGGAGGACTTTTTTCAAGCATACAAATAAATGTGGATTCACTCACAATCTCCCCCGGGTATGTGGGACCCGTCAGCTAATTTATAGCCACCCACAATAATAGGCGTAGGGAGTGATGACCCTACCCTATAAAATGTCATCAAGTATCGCGGTGTGGAATATAAGCCATACCGCGCGGCCAAGGGCCTCCAAGGCCTGTCACGCCAACCGAAAAAAAAAATAATAACAATAATATATTTTTTTAAAACGTTTTTTTGGTATTTACAACTTTATTAAAAAAAAATACATCAAGTAAATGTGATAGTATAATACAATGCCATTAAATAAATGTAGAGAAGCTTCCCATTGGAAGCACTCTAAAAATATTCTGAACTAGAAGGATCTCCTTTTCAGGCGCCCCGGAGGATTATCAGGAATTGAAGAGGAAGAAAGGATCGAAACTAGTGGGTTAGAGTTAGAATGGATTTTGTCATGAAAGGATTGATACCTGCTCCGGGCCAAATCAGTAACAGAGGGAATATTAAGGTCTTTATGGATGAGTTTATTCGTGACAATTGTAAAGATTGGATGCGGGAAGAATTTGATGGTTTAGTAGAGTCCACAACTCCGTGAGTCCTGATTGGTCTTATAATAGTCATGTAGAAGAGCCTTTTGTGGTTAAGAGTCTATTTTCTATTAGTTTTAGTTTACTGGTTTATATTACTCTAAGACTCTGAAGCAAAAATTTATTAATTTTATTCTAAATGGACTTGTCCCAGGATAATAAAGAATTTATTTATTATTGTAAGAGAGCACTACTCAAAACTAGACGAAGGGAAGCAAGGGGAATCCTTTTTAAGTGAAGGCTGCGTACTCTTGTCGTTGCCTGGTGAGCAAGCGCTAGTCCGCTTCTCAATGCTAACTGGCCATGAAACTTTGAGAAGCATCTCCATAGCATTGGATTTGTAGATGGTCCAATATGTGATGGCTAGGGGCCCTTAGTAGGGGATGACAGCTCATCACCTTCACACATGCCCTGCTTTGAAGGACGAAAGAAAGTCTATTCAAACTGAGAATAATTTCTCAAGACACTATAATATTTATTAATGATGGAGTTTGGTTGACCGTTGAGAATATTAGATGATGATGGTTAGGGGTGCGGTTATTAAAAAATTACACACTAATAAGTAATGTTTATTTTAATTGTGTGCCGACGTTTTGGCCTACATTGTGGGCCTTCATAAGGGCTAAGAGAAACAAGATAAAAACCCAATGAAATAAGAAAATTAATAATAAGTTAGGTACAGTAATATGATGAAAGTAATATAATATGGAAACAAATATAAAATTAAATTAAATTGAAATGATAATTAGATAACAGTAACAAAATATGGAAGCAAACTTAAAATTAAGATGATAATATTATAATGAGAATGATAAGGTGTAGGTTCTTTAAGGAGAAGGTCAAATTCTGTGAATAAAATTGGAGGCTGATTTATACTTCACCATTCTTTTATTAAAAATTAATGCACAACTTTTCGGCTAAAATTCCATGTTCAGGTGCAAAGGAACAATTAGAATATTTAAAGACGATAAATAGAAACAAAGCAAATAATCAATTTAAAAAAAAAGAATTATTTAAAGAAATTTACAACTGTATTAAATCAATACAAGTAAATAGGATTGATATATGGTTAAGACATATGGTAGTCCTGTGAAGAAACTACCCATTGGTAGCACTCCAGTGTCTAATTTATGGTAGGAGGTCTCTTGGCCGTCTTCTTTTAAGGCGCGTCGGTGGATTGTCAGGAATAGGTATGGAGGAGAGGTCCCGGATAAGCGGGTTTGAGTGGGCAGGGAGTTTGGAATGAAAAGAGGTATATTTGGCTAAGTCATTAACTGGTTGGATATTTGGGTCATTATGGATGATTTTATGAATAATAAATGGTAATAATAAGGAGCTTGAAGGATTTTGGATTGCAAGGATTGGATGCGAGAGGAATTTGATGGTTTAGTAGACCCCCATAGCCCAATGCCGTAGGTCCAAATAGTCTTATAATGGTTATAACAACGATTTTTTTGTAGTAAATAGAAAGTTTTGAACGTTTGTCGAGTAAGTGTTGTAGTATCTACGTGCAGTTTCCTGTCGTTTCAGTCTAGTATGAGGATTCCATGCTAGGCGTTTGTCGAGGTGGAGTCCTAAGTACCGGATCTGTTCAACAGATGAAAATAGTGTTAAAGGATACGGTGGGGTAGAAGGTCATAGGTTTACGACGTAGAGTGAAAGTAATTTGATGGAAATTGTTAGGATTTATTTTAATTTTCCAGTTTTGACTACATTCTTCAATGGCTGATAAATCAAAAGTGAAAAGAAGAACAATTAAACTTTGAACAGTTTGGAAGTGATATTTGACGGTAGTATATGAAAAGAACATAGTCATTAGAAACGATAAACAATGTGGATTATTATTATTATTTTTTTTTTTTAGCCTTATTGTTTATCGTTTCTAATGACTAGTAGGATTTTCATGTAATTAAAAATGGCAAATATGTAAGTATATGTGTATTGATTTTGATACAAATATGGAAATAATTATGTAAAATTAGTGAAATATGTAAACAGTAAATAGCCTTCTAAAACAGGCTATACTCTAATTATATGTCAGGAGATGTAATGGAAAAATATATGAATATGGAAAGAGGGAGAAAGAAATAGGCGATGAAAAGAGGTCATAATCAATAAGAATAAAAGATACATACTTGACTCTGAGACGGTGTCTAAAGAAGTGATATTGTTTTCTGTTTAAAAAACGCTCATTGCGTGGAACGGGAAACATGGGAACTAGAATGTTCGTTACAGCTTTTCCAAGAAGTTATGTTATGTTTACTGATTCGATTGTTTGTTGAAGAAAAAACTAAAGGAATGGCTAATGATTTTTAATACATATTAATAATATAGTGAAAATATATAGTGAAAAAAAGCGAAAAATATATAAGTATGACTATATAGAGGAAGATGTAAGTAATATTGACGAGGTACAGATTAGAAGATTACGAATGACGATGATTAATCATTAATCATCATATAGTTCTTAGGTTCGAAAAGAGGATTATAAGATGAATTACTTTATGGCGGCGAATATGAGCATATGAGGAGAAGCAATACTGAATTAAGAAAAATATATGGAGATGTGAACGGATCTACTATAATTAAGGTGTCAGGGTTTCGCTGAGCTTGTCATTTGGTGCTTAATGTGTGAAATGAAATCCCTTGTAAAGTGTTGAGCGATCATCTTTATGGGAAAAGAGTTGGGCTTCCTAAGCTTGGCTTGGAGGATGCAGTGGACAGCCAAGTGAGAACCTTACTTGATCTAATTAGAGATTGGATGACATGGGCAAGAAATAGAGAGAGCTGGTGATATATGCTAGGGCAGGCTTCGACTCAACACCTTTTCAAATAGAAATACTAAGATGAAATACCTGAAATTAGACTGTGAATTTCCCTGATATTATCAGATCTGTCCAGAATGCTATTTAAATGCTAATAGATTGTAATATTGAGCAAATTGAATCCCTCTCTGCTATCTGAATTTTTTTTTTAGACTTCAAACTAGTTGAACCTGTTACTCATAGCAATATATCATGATGGGGTTTAGTTGACCGTTGAGAATATTAGATGAGGAAGATGGTTGGGAGTGCGGTCATCAGGAAGAAACACACATTAAAAGGGGTGACTCTGAGACGTCTTTTTTCATTCTCATTGTAATATTATCATCTTAATTTTAAGTTTGCTTCCATATTTTATTACTGTTATCTAATTATCATTTCAATTTAATTTCATTTTATATTTGTTTCCATATTATATTACTTTCATCATATTACTGTACCTAACTTATTATTAATTTTTTAATTTCATTGGTTTTTATCTTGTTTCTCTTAGCCCTGATGAAGGCCCACAATGTAGGCCGAAACGTCGGCACACAATTAAAATAATTAATACTTATTAGTGTGTAATTTCAATGTGTTTCTTTCTGATGACCGCACCCCCAACCATATTCCTCATATAATAACAAAATATGAAGTAGTAGATTACAATTTAAGTAATTTAAAATAAAAACAATTTTTCCCATGTATGAAAATACAATTTTGAGTGTGAACATAACCGTCTACGCCAGCTTTTTAACTAAAAGTTATTATTCGCAATCTTTTAATAATATTTTTCTTACCTCCAATTCATTATTAGCAAAATTAATCCAAAAATTGGCCGACAAGAATCACACTAATAGTTAGAAAAAATCAGATAATGACTATTTCAAAAACACGACAGAGAGAAACATTCGAGAAGAAATAAAAATAGCGAAACATCGTGATATAGACAGTAAAAAATAAACCTAAGGACCAAAAAAGAAATACGACAGCCAGCCAATCAGAATTGAGTTATGGAACGGCGTCATCACCTGGCCAATCAGATTTATGGAAATACAGGCTCCGCCCCCGTAACTGGATTGGAGCAAAGAGAAAACACCTTATTTCTACAGCAGTGCTTCCCAACATTATTGGGTTGTTTAAATATAAACAGGATTCATATTAACATCTTTTTGTGTTTATATATTTTTTTACTTACCTATATATGGAATAAAAAGTATTGCGATCACGAACATTTTCGAATTCGGGTTTTCAATGGAAATAAGCGTTTAAGGGTTTCCTGAGTACAAATGACCATGTCCCGCAGAAAGGTAAACCTAGCTCGAAAATGAAATTTAATATTTGAGATGTGTCCATTTCTAGTATGTTACAGGCACTTTTCCACTAATATCGACGAACCTATAAAGTGGCACTTGACTTTATGCCATGTAATTTGCTCATTAGTACTATATATCTATATAGTTTTGCAAGGGGCCTTCCGAATGTAAGTTTATTATACATTGCAAACAATATTGAGAAATTTACAATTCACGTTTAATATTTATAGTTATGAATAATTAAATATTTTACCATTGTTGGCTGTTTACATGAAATTTGTTGTAATATTCCTCCCATGATTATTATTTTGTATAAATTCGAATGATATATACTTATTTACATTGCTCAATGAGACACTATTGACTTCTACTGAGTCTGAAGCGGATGATAAACCTGTTTATAAAATTCATCTTCGGTACCTCCAAGTCTCCAGTGACCCACTTACACGCCAAGTTGAAGTGACTCCATCCCTACATACGCAAACAATATTTTCTCGAATCATACCTGTACCAAACCATTAACTCCCAGCACCCTCTATACATCACCAATTTAAATCCTCAGCCCACTCTCTTGAAACTAGAAAACGCCATTCTAAACTTTACATTTTTTAAATTTCATTCTTGCCTACCCGACTGCCCTCTGGAATTCCCTACTTACTCATATTCGCCATGTTTCTTCCCTTCCCTCATTTAAATTCCATCTCTTTCAAACCAAATGTGAAATTTCTTCAATAGTGGAACCTTTTAAAAGGTTTATTTAATTTTTTATATTCTATATTATAACTATATATATAAAATTTATTTAACACCTTTTTCAATAATAATTAATTAATTTTATTGGTCTCTCGGTCAGACATATTATATCTAATTCTATTTATTGTACAAGATTGAGATTCTTAAGGGACTTAATCCCAAAATAAAGGTATTTCTAACCTATATATGAAATATATAATAAGGGAATGTTGAGCGATCTTGAAAATGTCCGAATTCGAGTTTTCACCGGAAATACAGGTTTTAAGGTATCTTGAATCAAAATATCATAGTCGTACGAAAAGGTTTGTGTGTGTGTCCGTGTGTGGAGAGTCTTCTAGCACGATAACGAAAAATCATGCGAAACGAGATGTTACAGCAGCTATTACACCAATATCTGCAAGGCAGAAGTACCATGCATTTCGCACTTATTTAAGATTTTCTCAAAAATGGCTTTAACGATTTTGATTAAATTCGTAAATAGTATAAAATGACTTAAATCCCGAATGTTTTGATTTTCTTCCTCTAAAATATCTTTAATATATATGATTGGTTGATAACTAACCAATATATATATAAATGTTTAGCAAAACAGTAATATAGATGTATAACGTACCGTTGGAAAGATAAGGTTTTAGAGGATATGTTATCTTATTTATGAAGTTGTTTTAGGTAAAGGAAAAGTGGTAAGAAGGTGATAAAACTAACTTATTGTCGCAGATAATAATATCTATTTTTACATTATACGATCATGAATAAATGTTTCGATCACAACTCAATGTAATTCTTTATATTGGGTTGTTTCACATCAAACGTCCGCTTTTATAGTTTCTGCAATACATAAAGGATTTTGCAGGTCTCTGTTGTTTTTTCCCGAATGTTTACATATTTAAAGTAAACAGTTACTAATCCTCTAACTCTTTATTATAAACATTAGCTTCTCAATCAATTACCCACTTTTTAGTATTCCTCCAAATATCAACATGGAAACACGCGATTTTCGAGTAATATTTTTGTACGAGTTTAAACTCGGCCATTCAGGAGCTGAGGCGGCTAGAAATATTTGCAAGGCGTTTGGGGAAGGGAGTGTTAATGAACGGACCATTCGCCGTTGGTTTGCTAAGTTTTCAGCTGGGAATACCGACTTGGACAACTTGCCCCGGGGAAGACCTCTGTCCGTAATAGACAACGATGTTCTCAAACATACAGTATAAGGAAACCCCTACCAAACAGTTAAAGGACTCTCAGCACCACTAAATGCAAGTGCATCCACCGTTTCCAGAAATTTAAAGTGTATTGGGAAAGTAAAAAAGCACGATACATGGGTACCTCATGATCTCACTGAGCGGCAGCAAGACCCCATGTTTCAAAACATACCGTGCAAAAATTGAAAGAACTGGGCCACGAAGTTCTTCCCCACCCACCATATTCTCCCGACTTGTCTCCAACAGATTACCATCTGTTCAGGAATTTAGACAACTTCGTCAAAGAAAAACTTTTTGAAAATGATGATCAAGTGAAAAGTGCGTTTTCAGATTTTGTTTCACTTAAAAGCTAAGAGTTTTTTAGTTCGGGGATGAAAAAGTTGGTGTCACGTTGGGAAAAATGTGTAGAAAAAGAAGGTAAATACTTCGAATAAAATAATCATGTTTTCATGTCGTATTTTTAATAAAAATCCTTTATCTTGATAAACGGACATTTCATGTGACTCCCAATACTTTGTTCAACTTTAATTAAAAGTTCTTTAATTGATTATAACAATGGTGGTAAGTGAAAGCCGTGTGTTGCACGCAATAGATTTATTATTATAATATAACAAATTTTTATGATATATAATAATAATAAATAAATTTTTTATTATCCTGGGACAAGTCCCTTTAGAATAAAAAAAATACAGAATTTACAAAATGTGCTTTGCAGTCTTAGAGTAAGTTAAATACATATTAACAAGTTAATAATGACTTACATAAAATTAGACATATTCAAATAAGAAGAAAACAAAAACAGTGACAAAAAATAAATAATGATAATAATAAATTATTTACAATTTTATTGAGCCTGGGTATTCATTAAATGATTAAATATGCGGGATTTAAAGGTTGAAAGAGAGTTGGAGTGACGGATGGAAGGAGGGATAGAATTCCATAGGATTGAGGATCGAATGAGAAAGGATCTGTCGAAATGTGCAGTTCGGTGGGCCGTACTGTATAAATCCGAAGGCCTGGAGCGTGTACAACGAGGATAAACAGAGGATTTGAATTGAAGGAGGTCAAAAATGTATGATGGACGGCGGGATTGGATAACTTGGTAAAGGAATGTCGCAAGGAAATACTTGCGACGATTGGAAGGGTAAAGCCACTTCAACTCGCCATAAAATTGAGACACGGAGGCGTACCTGGAGACCCCGAAGATGAATCGGACAAAGCAATTAAATAAGCGTTTTATTTTTACTTCGAGATCCCCAGAAACACCATCGTATACCGTACAGCAATAGTCGAAGTGGGGAAATATTAGAGAGGTAACGAGGAGTTTTCGGGTTTCATACGGAAATAGGTGACGGAGGGAATATAGTCGCTTTATGGTTGAAAAGGTTCGACGGGAGATTTCGGAAGTATGTTTTTTGAAGGATAGAGTTTGGTCGAAGGTTACTCCCAGGTTTCTAACAGTCGGGTGGAACTTTATAGGATTACTATTTAGGAATAGGGTTGGGATATGTGGAACTGTTTTCAGGAGGTGATGGGATCCTATTACAATTGCTTTTGTTTTTTCAGCATTAAGTTTTAACTTATTGACTACAGCCCAGTGACTTATTCGATTTAGGTCCTCTTGTAGTCTTTTTGTAGCTGGTAATAGGTCGGAGGGTGGGAAGGAAAGGTATATTTGGAAATCGTCAGCATAGAGGTGATATTTAGAGTCATGGATAAGGTGAGGGAGGTCATTAATATAGATAGCGAATAGAGTGGGGGATAGAGACGATCCCTGAGGGACACCACAGGATAGTGGCAGGGTAATGGAAGGAGGTTGATCTGGCACTACTACATACTGAGAACGATCGGAGAGGAAGGATTGAAACCAGCGCAAAGCACTGTTGGATACTGGAAGATTTTGGAGTTTGGTTAGAAGGATACTATGGTCAACCGTGTCAAACGCCTTTGAGAAATCTAGGAGGATAAGTATAGTTAATTTTTGGTTATCAATGGCATTTTGGAGGTCTTGTGTTATTTTAAGGAGAGCGGATTGGGTAGAATAATCGGGTCGAAAACCGGATTGGAGAGGACTAAGGAGAGAGTTTTTTTCAAGGAAATTTGATAGCTGGGTTTGAACAAGGCGTTCGAGCGGCTTTGATAGATTGGAGAGAATAGAAATAGGACGGAAATCTTGCGGTGATGTAGGATTGGGAACTTTATTTAGTGGTCGGACGAGAGCGGTTTTCCAGGAAGAAGGAAAAGTGGAATTTTGCAAAGAGAAATTATATATATGATATAGTACCGGTATGAGGGATGGGAGGCTGGATTTTATTAGTTTCACAGGAATTTTGTCTGGTCCATAATCGTTAGTACGTGATTTCAGAATTGCAGTAAGTAGTTCATCGTAGGACACGTGAGAAAAGAAGAAACTGTCTGGATTGAAGTTTTGGTAATTAATACCAGGAGTTGTCGAAGAATTAGGAGCTGAGGATATAAAATGGTTATTGAGTTCGTCAGGCGTGACTTGGAAGGAACTAAGGTTATTGGGTTCAGGAAAAGACAATTTTCGAAGGATTTTCCATTTAGACTTAGCATCAGGAGCATCGGAAAGGACAGAATGGATATGGAGGGATTTAGCACGTCGCACTGCGCATTGGGTTTCATTACGGAGCTTCTTGAAAGACACATAGTCTTCCTGCAAACGGGTGCGTCGAAATTTGCGTCTTGCCGCTTCCCTTCTCTTCATCATATCCTTTATCTCGGGGGTGAGCCAAGGCGCAGTAGGACGGCGTAAGATTCTGGTTTTCAGGGGAGCGTGGATGTCTAGTATGGATCGTAGGTTTGAGGTAAGAGTGGAGACCATAGGATCAATGGAGTTGTCGGAGTATATCGTGTCCCAGTGGATAGAGTCCAGATCAGGTTGAAGAGATTCATAGGAAAGAAGGTCCAAATTACGATATGATATGACTCTTGGATTGAAGGATTTGACAGGCAGATCATAAGTAATATGGATAAGGTCGTGTGATGATAGGAAAGGAACGGGATGCTGCGATGAGGAAATAATTTTTATAGGAGAGTCAGAAATATGAAGGTCCAACCAGGTATCAGTATGCTGAGAGTGATGAGTAGGGTGATAAGGAACGAGGTATAGATTGAGGGAGTATATTAAATCGGTAAGGAAGGATTTGTCGCTGGACTCAGATAACATATTTGTATTAAAATCACCAGAAATAATTATATTATTATATGCTGAGACCAGTTGGACAAGGGAGGATTGGAAGATGTCATCAAATGGAACACGAGGAGGTCGGTAGACGACGGCGTATATAACAAGGGTGAGGAGATGGTTGAAATTTCAACAAACATATATTCTATGTATATATATATATATATATATATATATATATATATATATATATATATATACATAGTTCAAAGAAAAATTCAATTTTTTTACTCTGACTGGTGCAGGAGCCCGAAAGCTTCTTGAAATGTTAATAAAAACATGAAACCAATGAATGTAATTATTATCATATCTTTGAAATCTCTTTACCGGTTTTTATTAACGCATTTGTAATTAGTTGCGTACATTCCGTTTCTTCCTCTAGCAGTACCAAATCATCGGCGTATCACAGAACCAGAATTGTATCACCTAGATTTTAACTTTTCCCGGTGACGATTACCGATGACCAGAATAAACTGAATCTAGCAGGAAGTCGCGGTTAAAGGCGGAAATGTGTGTATTATTCAGTTGTGAATTTTTTTAGCTCGTGGCTTATATCTAGAAACTTAAAGATCAGAATTTATAAAACTATTATTCTTCCGACGATTCTATGCGGATGTGGAACGTGGCTGTTTGCTTTTAAAGCTGAACAGCGCCTTATGATTTTGAAAAATAAAGTGCTGCGTAAAATATTTGGTCCAAAGAGAGAGATGAGGCCACTGGGGAATTCAGGAGGTTGCACAAGTATCACACAGAAGTAACAGCCATCCCTTAGTGTCTCTCTGACTCCCCCACTTTGACTATGGATGCCTAGTATATGGGTGGTGAAAATGAGAGGAGGTTAAAAAGATTAATGAATAGGTTTATATGATTTAGGTACGGCCTCTCCAGATAGTCACACGTCTCTCACTGGTATTCTGGTCAAAGTTGGCTCAATCAGGAATCCTGGAGAAAATACCTACTTGGCATCTTCCTATTCTAATCTTTGCGAGCCAGAAAACCTTCCTATATCTTTGACATCCTTACTCCGCATACCCTAAATACAAGATCTCTACCTACCGATCTATACCTACTCTCTCATAGAACAATATCCTTTGAAAATTCCTTTCACATCCGTGCCACCAAACTTTGGAAATCTTTACCCATCTCCCTCCGTATAGTGTCATCACTATACCACTAAACACCAAATACCAATTATTTATAGACCTCCTCAAAAATCAATCTTTCGCACATATGTGATAAAACCTGACTTTGATAATACTTAACTAAACTCATTCTATGTCGTTATCTGTTTTTATTTGTATGTAAATAATTATGTATCAAATGAAAACAGACAAATCGGTCTTCCTCTGTTAACTGTAAATTATTCTTAGGGGACGAAATGTCCCATAACGAAAATTATTTTTAATCCGCGGTATTTCGGATCTTGTATCCTTTGAGTATCATTGAGTTGATAGCATCGCGGGAACTCAAATGGGCGTATAGGGTTGTTTTGCTTATTGAAGAACGAATTCCGAAGAAGTTGGTATTCGTTTAACCGACTTGTAGGACTCCGAGAGGTAGGCCGAGGCGTCGGTGGGAGGATCGTGTGAAGGCTGATCTCGGGAGCTTGAACGGATAACCGTTTAATGATCATATTGGAATAATCTCCGCCTTGAAACAGGATGCTATGAGCCAATATTATCATAATCAAGAAAATTATTAACTATTGTTACTGTCTGAAGATAGGTTGCCTAAACAGTGTTTTAATAGGCTGATTTGTCTTGATTCAATGAAAGGGGATGGTAAATACAACTGGGTATCCCAAGTAAAGCTACTAGTCGCACCTTCGGGTTTTACACAGATTTTATACGCTTGTCTCCGATAGAAATAAAAAACAAAAGTATGACGTAATAGAAAAAATGATAAATCACACCCTATCGCTGGACATTAGCCGTGCTCTGAACCCCAAATAGACATAATAATAAAGATTAATATCAGATTTTAATATTAATACTCCAGAACTTGTCTTAGAGGGTCAGCATAAAAAAAGTAAGATCTGTCAGTCGTTTAAGAATCAGCAGTGAAGAGAACATTAAACTTTATTTGGAAAATAAAACATTATTACTTACAGCAAATCAACTCTGCAATAACTGTTACCAATTTATATCCAACAGTTTGTATCATGTAATTCTCCGCTTTACAAAATTTAATAAATATAGAGAGAAATATCTGAGACAGTATATAACAAGTGCTTGTGACCAACGAAACATAGGGACCATTCTTAATATGATATGTTGATTAAATTAAACAAAATATATTAATTATATATCTCAATGTATATATAATTCTTTGTAAATTAGAAAAGAATTAGTTCATTTTTATATTATCATATTATTTTGTTCACTTTTTGTCAATTGTGCATAATTATGTTGTTTCCTAATTTAATGTTAAATTTCTAATGTAATGTAGTAATTTTGTGTCAATTGTCATTACTACTATTTCACTTTGTTTGTAATTTTCAGTATAATTTATTTATTTTTTTATCATATTTACATATTGTATTCCACTACTGGTTTTCATCTTTGTTTTCTTTTGGTTTTCTTATAGCCCTGAAGAAGGCCTGTAATTTAGGCCGAACGTCGGCACCAATAAATTTGTTAAGCTTAATTGTGTGTTACATTGACTGCACCTGAACCAACTTCTCTCATATATACACACATTTAACCATTGTCAATTCATGATCATTTATTATATTTTTTTATTTTTTATTTGTTATTTGTTTGATAATATAATTAATATTTCATTGGATGTGCCAGACTCTTAAAGCATTGTATGAAGTTTATTTATTATTGATTATGTATTTGTACAAGAATATTTCTTTGACAAATAAATTCATTATCTATCTATCTTTCTGGTCATATTGGACTAATCTGAGCCGGCAGTATTTAGTGGTTGGCATAGAACTTTCAGGTTAGGTAAGGCTATTCTCTCCCTACACGACCATAACAATTAGTAGTGAAATAGACTTAGATAGTCAAATAAAAAGAAGAACCCTTTGCTATAGCTATATAGGATAGAGAGCATTCTGACCTGTGTCGAGTGAGGCTGTTTTAAGGTCCTACAACTCTAGAGCCAATAAAAGGGCTTCATTGATTGGCCTTTGGCAAATAGTTAGCCCTTTATATGTAAATAAGGTTTCTCTTACCCCATCCACCATGATCCTAAGTAGATTCCCAACCCTAAATCCTAATAACACCACAACTGATCCCTTCACTTATTTGCCCTTGATTCATTTTATACATGGCATTGATACTGGTGGATGCCGGCCAACTAAGCGTCAATTACTTTAACATCCTCTGTACTATGAATATTACATATAAAATTGGACGCGAAACACACGTCTTTCATTACTCCGTGTTAATAATTTAAGATTTTAAATACTCTCTGGGAGCGGCATGGTCTAGGGAGAGCACTACTGTGTGTCGGTCTGGTTCGATCGCCTGTGCAGAATATTATTTATCTGTTATTCCGGGGGGTGACCTAGGTTGGAACCCTCTGGCAGACCAGCTATAAGGGGTACCAATTATGGGAAACTGCGGGTGAGCTGATTAAGGCTAATCACCTCATTGCATGCGTTGGCCTAGAAACAGTACGAATCTCATATTACGAGCCAAGACCTTCATGGTTTATGGTACGGTTTTTTTTTTAAATATTCTCTACAAAGAGTTTAAGGTATGATAATAATTACATTCATTGGTTTCATAAAATTAAATAGTAGATTTCTATTATCTTCCAAAAAAAAGTTTTTCAAAACGAGTCCAACGTTTTGGTGGCCTTCCCCATCATCAGGACTCACTGAGATGTCAAACAAGCCAAAAATCCCTTTTTTAAATTTAAAAATGTTGTCAAAAAAGTCTTTAAAAATAAAATTATATTGCACAGGGAACAACAATCATACCACCTCACATATTCAAATATGATAAGGGGCCAAAGAATATGTGAGGTGGTATGATTGCTGTTCCCTGTGCAATATAATTTTATTTTTAAAGACTTTTTCTACACATTTTTCCCAATGTGACACCAACTTTTTTATCCCCGAACTGAAAAACTGAGCTTTGAAGTGAAACAAAATCTGAAAACGCACTTTTCACTTGATCATCATTTTTAAAAAGTTTTCCACGCCACTCCCACTACTAGAAACATACCCTAATTTATGTCAATTGAATTTCGATAGTTTCCTCACCCTACATTTTGTCTTAACAAAAAGGTCGAACACTTATAGAATAATTTTTTTTGTAAAAATATCCAATATAAAATGATTTATTAAAATATAGCGTACAAGGACAATTTTTCGGACCACCGCCCTTTTTCATTAAGTAATAAATATCATGTTCCTTTATATCGGGGTGGATATTGAGTCACAAAGGATATTAACGGGACTTGATAGTCCTTAAAATTTAATCTAATGAAACTTTAAACATACAAAAAGAAGTAGAATGAAAATGAATATTTTTGGAAAAAGGAAAGTTTTTAGTTAGAGGCAAATGTAGCCATTATTCAACTCCTTTATTCCTTGTTTGTTTTTCTTTCCCTTTGATGCTTATTGCTATTTGATATTCCTTTACACAATCGATTTTAAATGGAACGATTAATCACCAAAATAGAATGTAGGAACGTGGTGGGAGCCTTGGAGTGGCCCAGGGGAAGATCCAACCAGTTAATTTATATATTTTTTCCTGGTAACTTAGTGCTTGAACTTTTTTTTTATTTAACTACAAAAGATAAGTGAACAGAAGAATTTCCTTTTGGCCGCAGCTGCCTCAACAGCATTGCTGGAGCAACGTTAGGCCTCAAATTCAGGCATCGACCAGTCTGTTGATGGATAGGTAAAAGTGTTTTATAAACAAATTTTGTTCTTTCTTTACAATATTTATAGAACGCAGGTAATAAAAAAATATTAGCAGAAAATCAATATTCTACTTGACAAAAATCTATAAATCAATCTTGAGACACAAATTTTTTCCTACCAATTTAAAAACCAACAAAAAATTTGCTATATCAAAACCAAATAATGACTCTAGAGAAATTTCGAATTACAGACCCATTAGGCTATCAAATGTTTTATCAAACATTAAAAAAAAAGAAGAAGATTTTAAAGAAATTTACGACTGTATAGTGCAATAAAATACATTAAGTAAATGTGTTAATTAATCATAAGGGCTTGATACAGGCATGTGAAGAAACTACCCAGTGGTACTTCAGTGTTTATTTAATGTAGTAGGTCGCGAGGCCATCGTCTTTTCAGCCGCCTAGGGGGATTATCGGGAATAAATAGAGATAAGAGGTTGCAGGCGAGTGGATTTGAGTGGGCTGGTAGTTTTGAATTAAAGGAGGTATATCTGGTTTGAGCTAGGTCTGGGACTTATGGGATATTTAGGTCTTTATGGATTATTTTATTGGTGACAAAGTAAGGAGCATTTAGGATCATTCGTAGGATTTTGGATTGCAAGGATAGAATGCAGGAAGAATGGATGGTTTGGTGGATCCCCATGACTCAATGCCATATGTCCAAATAGGCCTAATGTTTTGTGGTGAATAGAAAGTTTTGAGCGTTTGTCGAGTAAGTATTGTAGTAATCTGCATCTACATGCAGTTTCCTGTCGTTCCAGTCTAGTGTGAGGATATCAAACATTTTAGAAATACTGATATTAAAAAGAATGAATCGGCATATTAGACAAAACTAAATAATAATAGATGACAATTTCGGTTTCAGGAAACAACACTCTACTGTAGATCAAATATCAAGGTTTACTGATTACGTAATCAAAGCTTTTAACGATAATAAACTTACCTGTATGCTTTTAATAGATTAAGAAAAGGCTTTTGACACCGTTTGGCAAACTGGACTTATTTACAAATTAATTAAGTGCAACTTCCCTCCTTGCCTGATTTATATTATCCGTTCATTTCTTGATGATAGACGATTTTATCTAATGTAAATAAATTCACTTCCAGTATACTTCCTCTTACGGCTGGCCTTCCACTAGGCTCCTGTCTTTTGCCTACTCTATTCAATATATTTTTTTTTTAAATTTATTTATTGAAATTTATAACTGTATGTTCATACATCAAGTAAATATGAAGAGAAACTGCCCATTGGCAGCACTCTAGTAGTGAATCTACACAAGAAGGTCTCGAGACCATCTTCCTTTCAGACGCCTCGACGGATTGTCAGGAATTGAAGTGAAATCAAGGATTGAAACTAGTGGATTAAAGTGGGAGCGGAGTTTTTCATGGAAGGAGTGATACCTGGTACAGGCGAAATCAGCAACATATGGAACATTAAGGTCTTTGTGGACGATTTTATTGGTGACAAAGTAAGGAACGTTAAGGATTTTGCGAAGGATTTTGGATTGTAAGGATTGGATACGGGAAGAGTTTGATGGTTTAGTAGAGCCCCAAAGCTCAACTCCGTAGGTCTTTTGTAGTAAAGTGAAAGGTTAGAGCGTCTTTCAAGTAAATGTTGAAGTAACCGAAATCGGCGACTATCCAATATACATATCCGATTTTCCAAGCTACCCGCATGTTATAAGGTTTCTTTACGCCTTTTACACATCTATTTGGTAATATTTGGAAATTAAAAATAAACATCATCAAGTCAGAAGCCATGATTTTTACTAATCGCTGACCAAACATAAACCATCACATTTCTTTAAACTCAATACACATTCCCTGGTACAAAACAATAAATTACATAGGAATTGCACTAAACAAATCGTTGATATTTACAGAATATATCAATGGAAAATCTAAAAAAATAAAACAAAAAATTCATCTACAAAATGTTCCCATATTTTAATAAAACGCGATTAAGCGCTCAGAACAAGCTCTTACTCTATTACTCAGATCTGTTACGCATCTCCCGTCTGGAGCTCAACGTGTAATACTAATTACAAAAAAAGCGAAGCAATACTTCCAATTGTTGGAAATAACAAGTCTGTATAAGGATGACTTCCTGACCATATCCCTATATCAGTCTCAGGAAAGGGGGTAACATGTGATCACCTGTAGCAGGGTGGCTAGCATAACAGCCTTCTATGCCAAAGGTCACGGGTTCAAACTCGCAGGTGGTCCTATGATTTTTAAATGGGAGTAAAAAATCCTTATGCTCTCATGCTGTTCTTCGGAGGGGACGTTATAAGGATTTCCGAGCCAGTGGGATATCAGGTATTCGTTAAGATCCCTATCCTAATTAAACCTGGATAGGCAAAATTTAGGACTCCCACTGTAGCATCGTCCGATTAGCCATAGTAGCATAAAGTGACGTTAAAAAAAAACAAACAAAAAAGCAAGGGAGGTATTCATATCTCAAATTAATGGAGCAAGCACAAGGAATGGCTTTGCTGCTCGGGACGGTAGGCTTGTCGTACAACGCTACCTCGGCTCTAAAGGAGGTTGCGGGGAAAATGTCGATTTACTGCTGATAAGATGATATAGGTAAATAAACGATAAACAGAAGATTAAGCTGCCAAAGTGGTTAATACGATAATGTTACTCAAAATTCGTGCTAACGGAATTGTAGGGGAGGTGAGCCACCTCCAAAACCAGCAGGATGATACATTAATTCCTGCCTCATGTCAGCTTCCGAAATCAGAATCAAAAGAATTTGCGTAGAGACGGATTTCTGAATCGTCCATCTCATTACGTGCTACAGTGGCATAAACTCAAATCTCACCTTCTTCCATAAAAGCTGGAATTATTGGACAATGGTGTAATGTTCCATGAAATCCTCAACAGGGTTTTTCTAGAATGATTTCCGAGTCCCTGGGCAACTGCAGATGTCTGAAATATTTACTGAATCAATGTGGGTGCAGCTCTGCTAGCTCGGAATATGAAAAATGCCTGAGCTTAAAATGCAATAAAATAGTAACAATTTTACTAGAATGGTAATATCCAAAACTCTGTCAGTGACACTGAACTAAAGGATTTGCACACTATCGAGATCTATCAGAATGAAAACTAAAACCTCTCAAAAAGGAAAGCATATCTAAAAAAGTTAACTTGTTAGCATAAAAATATAATTTGATTCGTGCAGCGAAAGCAGGCCTACTATATCTGTCCATTCCCGCTGTACACGCTCTAGGCCTTCAGATTAATACGCAACGGCCCCCAATCTGCACATTTTTACAGATCGTTCCTTATCCGATCCTCAATTCTGTGGAATTCTATCCATCACTCCAACTCTCTTCCTACATTCAAATCCCGCTTATGCATTCATCTCATGACCATCCAGTCAGAACAAAATTGTAATTAACTCTATTTTATTTTAATTTCTACATATTTGCGTTATGTATGTTTTCTATTAGTTTCAGTTAAATTGTTTATAAATAATTAATTGCTCTAAGACTCTAAAGCCCAATTTATATATTATGTCGATGTTATTCTAAAGGGACTTGTCTCATAATAATAAAGAATTTATTTATTTATTATATTGGATCTAAAAATTCAATTTAGTATATTTATAGTTCAGTGTTTGAATATTTGTATTTTTGAGAAATTTGATTCCATATGTGAAAGGAAAAAAAAATATATAAAAAAGTTATGGTACTGAGCCTTTCAGAGATCCTTTTCGGTGTCTCTGCTTTAAAAAACTGTTTATTATTTATTAAAGTTGTGTTGTTTCAGGTTACGTTACCTGAACGGTTTTTAAGGTATTTTTAAAAATGCTTTTTGACTTTCCTTTCTCTTCTGTTCAAGATCAACGAAGCCAATCCTTTTCCTGCTTAAAATACTTAATGTACTTTATAATACCTACATACTTAATAATATCTTCGTTAGTCCAATGCTATATGGTTCAAACATTGACGGTAAGAGCACTTTATTCTCAGTTAATTATTGGCAGAACCTTTTGGACATTCTATGCACTAGCTGATTCTTTGTAATTTTGTATCGGCTATTATAATAAACTTAAATATTAAAAACTTTATAACAAAGAGTAACTGAATACCTCCACCTTGTTCGCCTAACAGTCTACTACGAGCTTTTTTTAATGAAATAATATTTGAGATTTTAATATATAAGAATATTAAATATTAATTTGTATACAGTACAACCAGAGCTAGTGGATCTGAATATACCGGTGCAAGGTTTTGGTATTAATAAAATATCCTAGGCGATTTTTCCGAAACTATGATATTATAAAAATAGTTTATATTGATTCTCCTGATAAAAAGGTTCAACATAATACTGCAAGCTTTGGTTGGAATATTTTTATAAATTTAAAAAAAATCTTTTGTTACAGTTTCAGTACTACAAGCTTTGGATTAGAACTTCCTCTTTTTTTAAATTATTATTTATGCAAATTAAAGATCATAGCTTAACCATTTAATTAAACACAATTAATTGGAGTTACTAAAAAATAAAATACCGTGTTAAAACACATTGGTTGACTCTCGTGACTGGACAGCATTTCACTACGGATTTTTAACTATAAAGACACGAATTTAAGATATTAAAATATTTTTTTTTACATGATGGCTTGGATGGCAGTCAATAAATTATTTTAAAAAAAATTATCGTACAACCGACTTGTCGGTCCACATCTCAGATCTTCATCCAAAGGCTTTATTAAAACTGGAGTTAGGAAGGAATCGACCAAACTCAATACATTCTTCCCAACTCTCTGATGCAAATGAAACCGATGCATAAAAGACACCTAAACTAATCCTTTTTTAGAATATGTAACATTATTGACCAAGTAAACATGATTTTATTGGGTTGTTTCACATGAAATGTCCGTTTTTATAGTTTCTGAAATACATAAAGGATTTTGCAGGTCTCTGTTTGTTTTCTTCCGAACGTTTACATTTTAAATAAAACCAGTTATAATCATCTACCTTTGTATATAAACATTAGCTTCCCAATCAATTACCCACTTTTTAGTATACCTCCAAATATGAACATGGAAACACGCGATTTTCGAGTAATATTTTTGTACGAGTTTAAACTCGGCCATTCAGCAGGTGAGGCCGCTACAAATATTAGCTAGGCGTTTGGGAAAGGGAGTGTTAATGAACGGACCATTCGCCGTTGGTTTGCTAAGTTTTCAGCTGGGGATACCGACTTGGAAAACTTGCCCCGAGGAAGACCTCCGTCCGTAATAGACAACGATGTCCTCAAACATACAGTAGAAGGAAACCCCTACCAAACAGTTAGGAGGAATCTCAGCACAACTAAATGCAAGTGCATCTACCGTTTCCAGGCATTTAAAGTGTATTCGGAAAGTAAAAAAGCTCGATACATGGGTACTTCATGATCTCACTGGCTTTCAAAACATACCGTGCAAAAATCGAAAGAACTGGGCTACGAAGTTCTTCCGCACTCACCATATTCTCCCGACTTGTCTCCAACAGATTACCACCTGTTCAGGAATTTAGACAACTTCGTCAAAGGAAAACTTTTTGAAAATGACGATCAAGTGAAAAGTGCGTTTTCAGATTTTGTTTTACTTCAAACCTCAGAGTTTTTCAGTTCGGAGATATAAAAGTGGTTGTCACGTGGGGAAAAATGTGTAGAAAAAGAAGGTAAATACTTCGAATAAAATTATCTTGTTTTCATATCGTTTTTTTTATTAAAAATCCTTTACCTTGAAAACGGACATTTCATGTGACACAACCTAATACAAACACAGAGAGAATTAAACTGAAATATTGAAAAAAACAACTAACTTATTTTAAAACCCAATACAATAATCAGTAATACCCTATTCGCCCCCTTACATTATCTTCTAATCTTATATTTTTAGATTTTCAACGGTATGTTATACGATAGATCTATATTAATATTCTTACGTTCGGAAAAAAAAAAAACTATTTTCTCCTTTAGTTAGTTTTTGGTTCGACTTGTATATTTAGCCATCAAATCTACAACTTAAAAAGGATGACAGATTTAAATGTTGGCATTTAAGTCCTGTCACTCTATTTTAATCAGACTGCAACTTTACATATAATATTATATATTATGTATACATAAATATATATACAATTTTACATCGATTTAAGCGAGTTTAATCAAAATTTTTGACGTTTTCGCAAAAAAACGTTAAAAAGGTGCAAAATTCATGGAAATTAAGTGTTCTTCTAGTTTGCGATTTTGTGAAAATAGTTGCCTTACAATGGGCATATACTGTTTAAACGACTTTTCGTTTTAGTGCTAGACTTACCACGCATATATGACACGACACACATTAATATCTTCATTCAATGGGCTTAGGTAGAAATAATCCGGAGTCAACGTTTTTTGGAATATTTTAATTTTGCCGAAGTTTCGGCCCAAAACATTGTGAGCCATTCATCTTGGACATTACTGAGCCATGGCAAGCTATAAATTGCAGTTTATTTTATTTATGCCGAAAAAGACGGAAAAATTAAAATATTAAAAAAAAAACGATGACTCCGATTTTTTTCTACCTACGACAATTTCTACAGTTGACTATTACATCCTCATATTTATGGGTTTTGTGTCACATGAAATATCCGTTTTTAAAGTAAAGGATTTTTGTTAAAAATACGATATGAAAACAAGATAATTTTATTCGAAGAAATTTTACCAACTTTTTTATCCCCGAACTGAAAAACTCTGAGCTTTAAGTGAAACAAAATCTGAAAACGCACTTTTCACTTGATCATCATTTTCAAAAAGTTTTTCCTTTGACGAAGTTGTCTAAATTCCTTATACAGGTTGGTTAAGTCGGGAAGTCAGGGTGAGATCATGAAGTATACCCATGTATCGAGCTTTTTTACTTTCCCAATACACTTTAAATTTCTGGAAACGGTAGATACACATTTAGTTGTGCTGAGAGTCCTTTAACTGTTTGGTAGGGGTTTCCTTCTACTGTATGTTTGAGGACATCGTTGTCTATTACGGACGGAGGTCTTCCTCGGGGCAAGTTTTCCAAGTCGGTATCCCCAGCTGAAAACTTAGCAAACCAACGGCGAATGGTCCGTTCATTAACACTCCCTTCCCCAAACGCCTTGCAAATATTTCTAGGGCCTCAGCTGCTGAATGGCCGAGTTTAAACTCGTACAAAAATATTACTCGAAAATCGCGTGTTTCCATGTTCATATTTGGAGGTATACTAAAAAGTGGGTAATTGATTGGGAAGCTAATGTTTATAATAAAAAGGTAGAGGGTTAGTAACTGTTTACTTTAAATATGTAAACATTCGGAAGAAAACAACAGAGACCTGCAAAATCCTTTATGTATTTCAGAAACTATAAAAACGGACATTTCATGTGAAACAACCAATAAAATCATGTTTACTTGGTCAATAATGTTTACATATTCTAAAAAAGGATTAGTTTAGGTGCTCTTATGCACTTTTTTTCTGGTTCTCACACATTCCAAAAATATTTATTATAAGGAATCTTTTAGGGTGGAGGGCAATGAATTAAATAATTAAGTAGTTTTAACCATTTATTTTCTGCCAACGTTTCGACCCCATTGTGGGTCATCATCAGGGCTAAAAAGATAGATTTACAATAAGATTAAATACACTATTTTAAAAACTATTGAGCTAGAGGATGTCATATTTAAAACATAAAAAGAAACTAGATGTATAAAGAAAATCGGATTAATTAATTTACAATGACTAAGGTAATATAATGAAGGGCTGTACAGAGAACTAAAGATATAAAAATATCATTAAATAAGAAACATTTGAAATATGGAGTAGAGTGGGGATAATGGAAACTAGGCACAATTTGGTAGAATGGAATAAGTTAGGTAGATAGAAAAAGTACGTATGAAAGTTAGGTCGTTTTCGTTTTATGGAATGGTCGTTCGTATTATTATTGAATGGAAAATATGAAAATCCAGCCACCTTTTCCCTAATTGTTGGGAGTAGTCAGTTTTATCCATATACTTCATGTTTCATCATCGGTTTTTACTATTTTATAAATTTTTACTTTACGAATATTTGTTTAAACATTTTCTAGTACTTATGAATAATTACTAGTATATGTTTAATCTGATTATTCATTTTTATGATAGTGTTACAAATTTTACTCATTGTTGCAGAATCCGTAGAAAAATGCGGTACGTATTTCAATTTCTACCTACCTTTCGTACGTACTTTTCTATCAACTACCCACATTCGTTCAACAAATTGTTAC
Source organism: Piezodorus guildinii (assembly GCA_023052935.1). Classification (NCBI taxonomy): domain Eukaryota; kingdom Metazoa; phylum Arthropoda; class Insecta; order Hemiptera; family Pentatomidae; genus Piezodorus; species Piezodorus guildinii. The sequence continues at coordinate 153,154,619 of CM041295.1, forward strand.
TAGTTTCATTTCCTACAGAAAGGTTATTACCTCTACCTTACTCATATTTCATGTTTCATATTTCAAATATTTTTATTTTAGTCATTATCTGCTCTGTATAGCCCTCTCATTATATATTTAGTCATTGTAATTTAATAATCGATTCTTTACACATCTAGTTCCTTTTTATGTTTAATATTGACATCCTCTTGCTCAATAATTTTTAATCTTACTGTAAATGTATCTTTTTTAGCCCAGATGATGACCCACATGGGTATCGAACGTTGGCAGAAAATAAAAGGTTAAAACTACCATAATTTTGTTTCATTCACTGACCGCCACCTAGGGATTGGCAATCGGAAACCGGATCCGGTAATCCGGCGGATCTCGCTCATTATACGTTAACCGGACTCGATATAGCAATTTTTGGCCAAATAGTACAGTTTAATAAAAAAGTACTTTAAATGCGTTAATGTATGGTGGTGTTGTTCGACGATAAATTACATCACGTCATCAGTTCAGTCCAGCATCATTCGTTGCTTCACCTTTTGTTTGTCGGTGTCGGTGCTTCACCTAAATGTAAGTTAACAGTAAATTATTATCTTGGATATACGCGAGCTATAGCATTCTATAAGTTGTTGTAGAAGGAACTTCTGAAACAACTTTAACTTTTTTTTAGAGAAATGCTCAATCAAGTACTGACTCACTCAGTGTACTGAATATATGAAAAAACTGCTTACAAAATCAGAAGAACTGAGTACGTTATGTCAGTCTCCCTATACTTCACTTTATCAGAAAGCTCAATTAATTTATTAAGTTTACTTTATAAAATCCTATATAATTATCCTTGCGTTATTGACTCAGATGGGAATTGTGATAACAATAATTTTAGATTATTTGAGAATGCTATCAATCACAAACAACTCTTATATTAATGATAGACACAATCATATTTTGATGAATATGTCTGATGAATGGCAAAGTTATCACAATAATGAGTTTGTATTTATGAGTATAAATCTTTAAATTATTCTACTGACAATATTTGTTTTTAAATAGTACGTAAGTACTAATAACTTTAGTATATATTATCAAAAATCAATTTTGATTTTGGAAAAAGGGTGGTAGAAAATAGTCTTTATTTTCAGCAAATAGTAATCAATAGCCGACTGTTTTAATAACCATTAAAATTTTACTAGTTACCTATACTACTAAACTTTAATTTTTTTGCTCCATATCTAATACTAACATAACTTTTATTTTATAAACTTCCTATTATGAGTACAATTATACACGAATAAAAAACTAACAGTTCATCTTGGATTGATGAAATTTGGGACCGGATCCGGCCGGATTGGAAATGACACCGGATTGCAATCCCTACCGCCACCCGGACTAATTTCTTCTAGTAATTCTATACGGTCAACTAATTATATCCACTATGACCAAAATATTTATGGTCGATTATGCATTAGAAGTTTTCAAAATCTTAGAAACTGAGGAACATTTTAATAATTTTTACAAAAGAAACTACCTAAAAAGCAAGCTAAAACTGTCGATATGATTTGTTTGTTTATTTGTTTATTTATTTAACGTCACTTTATGCTACTATGGCTAATCGGACGATGCTACAGTGGGAGTCCTAAATTTTTCCTATCCAGGTTTTATTAGGATAGGGATCTTTAACGAGTACCTGACATCGCACAGGCTCGGGACCACCTTTTAACGTCCCCTCCGAAGGACGGCGTAACTAAGGATTTTTTACTCCCATTAAAAATTCCTAGGACCACCTGCGGATTTGAACCCGTGACCTTTGGCATGGGAGGCTGTTACGCTAGCCACCCAGCTACAAGTGATCCCTCGATATGATTTGTACTTCACTGTAATGAGTATGTATCGAGAAATTGAGATAAGAAAAGGTAGAATTTTTTTTTACTTTAACTTACCTATACATGATATATAAAGTATGGGAAAGTATATCCATCGTGAAAATTTTCGAATTCCAGTTTTCAATAGAAATACGCGTTTTAGGATCAATTAAGTTATCTTCTCCGCGAAACACAAAAAAAAAAAACAACTTTTTTTTTGGCAAAAGATACAATAAGCAATTGAGACGTTGATTTCCAAAAGGTACTATATCTACTTTAGAAAATTTTACAGGAAACGCAAAAATCTGTCATTTATTTATTATTGGACCAATTTACGTGATTATTTTTATATTAAAATCAAAAGTTGATTTTTAAGTGTGTTGCCTACTCATTTTTCCAAATTATTGCACTTTTCCGATGATTTTAAACAATATAATATGGATATAGTACTTTTTGGAACGAAACATGGATTTAGTACTTTTTGGAAAGAATTAAAAGGGATATAGTACTTATTGGAAGAATATAACGCGAGATAAGTTGGCAAAAGTCACTATAAGCTTCCTGATACAACATAACCGATAACTAACGTCTTTATATTGTTAATTACTAAATTATGTATATTTCCTTATTCTCCCTCTGAAAAATATCTTTATTTGTTGGTAATTAAATTGATTATCTATTATTCATAAAGAAATTGAATATTCAAAGGACAATTTACCTATTTATGGCACTATAATAAGAAAGTGTGTAATTATGAAGTTGGTTTTGAACTTTACTATTTGTGTGAATTTAGCAAATTTAACTATATTATTAACGACTTGTAAACAATATTTAACCATAGATACTGATAAATGATAACTTTTGAGCTTTTATTTTACATTAAAAAAATCGACTACTAAGTTAGATCAGGGTCGGATTTTTCTCACAAATTTAGGAAGTTAATGGAATGCTAATTTCAACTATTTGCAGCATCAAATACCATTATTCTTTATACATTATTATTAAAATGTGAGTTTATGAAAAATTTTAAACCAAATTTATGTTAAAATTAGGTTAAAATCAGTGATCAAAATAATAGCTGTGATTTAAGACTTGCTGAATGAAACAATAAACATGCATAAAATGATGAAAACAATGAAGTAATGGTGATATATTACGGGATTAGGTGCTTCTGCCGTATAGTAGGAAATATAGTAACTTTTGGAAGGAAAGGTTATATCTGTTTACATAGGATATAGTACGTTTTGGAACGAAACATGGATACATTACCTTTTGGAATGACATAAAATGTGGATTTAGTACCTTTTGGAATGAAATGCAATTTTTAAATACTTTTTTAAAGGGTTTTTATGTTTTTTAGATAAAATTTGATGACGGATTTAAATAAAACTATGCCATTAGAATACAAATATGTGAAAATATCAACTTTGAAAAAATGTCCTTTAGTACCTTTTGGAAATCAACGTCTCAATTGTTCACGAGACTAACACTAAGAATCTTCTAAATAATAAATCACTACATGACTAAGACAAGACTAATAACGAGACTAATGAAGAATTACATGCGAGAGGTGAAATTTAATGGAATTTAATGTCATACAGGTTTTATTCTGATTGAAATAGTCAGAAAGGGCTTGATATATACAGACTGGAGAGGGGGAGTCAGCTATTTGCTGACATTGTAACTTTTCTATAGTTTTATTGACCATAACTGTCCCTTGAGACCAAATAACAAAGTCGCACAAAAAGGTCTGTGAGTCCGCGTGTCTGTGTATTCTTGTCCATGTATGTGAGGTAAGTCTACACGAAAGTCAAAAGTCGTATGCGCCTGAGATGCTACAAAAATTCTCAAAAACGACTTCAACAATTTTGATTAAACTCGCTATGCCGATGTAACATGTAACCCTTTTAGTGCCGGACGACGATTTATCGTAGGGAGGGTAATGACGCCTTATTCTTCGGAACGCGAGAAACATTTATCTCTAAATAAATTTAAAATGTTCTAATTCGATTTTAAGTGATTAAATTTCGATGACAATAAATTTGTAAACCGGTGTGGGTCTATCATTTTACACATTCTATCCCGGAGTGTGCTGAGACTCAACGCTGGAGCGATAAGGTGGACACTCGATAACAGACACTCTTCAAGGTCCAAAGTCGAACTGTTTATGATACATAAAACTTAATTTTTTTATTATTTATAATTGAGTTATTCATATTTTTTTCGATTGATATTGGAGAATCGTTATCATTGCTTTATTCTCAATTCGTCCCGAATACGTGGCATTTTTAAGCATGTATCATTTGTAGTTTGGTTTTTATAAGCGTTTTTCCAAATCGTTGCATATTTGTCAAATTCGGCCGGTTATCTTCGCATAGGCACTTGAACTGAAATGGTTAATGGACTTTAATGTCAAATAGGTTTTATTCTGATTAAAATAGTCTGGAAGGGCTTAAAAGAATGTTTTAAATTTTCTTTCTCTGAAATACCATATTTTTTTTTTTAACTTCTTTATTTAAATCAAAATACAGTGCAAGTAGAAGTCACTATCCCACTGAGGCGAGCCCGTGTGTGGGAAAGGAGTTCACATTCAATGAAAGTGCAATTCAATAAAAGTACAATAACAAATAGTAACAGTATACAGTAGGTTAATTAAAGGCATAATTTTGCAAATTAAAAAAAAAAATAATCATATCGTCTTATTAGCATCGATACAAAAAGGGCTAAATATACAAGTTGAACGACTTTGATAACCAATTTAAGGAGAAAAGAGTAAATATATTTTTTTTTTGGCAATTTTTTTTTCCTCGCAAGAATAGTAATATAGGTGTATAATATACCGTTTGTTTGAGCCTGAACATTATATATGTATTTTTTTTACCTGTATATTTTGTATGGAATATAAAAATTAAATTAAATTAAAAATAGTTTTTTTTGAATGAGGAAAATATTTTTATTCTTTGTTAGTTTACGTCTTCTAGTGTTTCTATTCAATAGTGTATTTAAGGATTAGCCAGATAAGAGTGCCCCTCTCGCCCTCAAGCGAGTACCGATCGCACTAGTGAGCTGAGAGCACGCTTTTCTCGATTGGCGCCTTCAAACAATTATTTTGATCAGGACTTCGTATTTTCTTCTTGAAGATCACCGTCCTTCCAGAGGATCACTGTCCTTCCAGAGTCGCCTACCCGTCGTGCGGAACTAAAGAATTTATGGACAGTTATCTATCCTTGATATTTCTTTCTCATTATATTTGTCCATTTTTTTTTTTTTTTTTTTTTTTTTACCATTCGTAGTAGTACTAATCCACTAATCCAATTTTTAAACTTTTTTTTTTACAGTTTGGTTAATCGAAGAATTTTTTTTATTTTTTTATAAATCTTTTTTATTTTTATTTTTTTTATTGGACAAACAACAACAATTTTTATTGAGTAAAATTACAATCTGTCCCAATTTGGACATTAATAGTAGTGCTGAAAGATATCATACATACTACATTCATACAATATTTACACGGCATAAAATTACAATAAAATATATACACAATAATGAATCAATACAATAGTCAAGAATTCACTTATACCTATATACACATACACACACTCATACGTACATCACATTGAGCGGAGAATCTAGCCAGTGCTAGAACTCCAATATATTTACAACAGGTCGCGGGGCCACTGCCGTTTCAACCTTCTAGGTGGGTTGTATGGATGAGTGGCGCTGGATAGGGATTGAGCTAGAGGATTAGGATGATGAATGAGGTTCTGGTGGAATTTGGAAAATTTAGATGGAATCAGGTCTGAAATAAATGGAACATTAAGGTCGTGGTGCAAGGTATAGTTGGAGACATAATAAGGAGCATTTACTATTGTACGGAGGACTTTGGATTGAAAGGATTGAATGCGTTTGATGTTAGTACGTTTAGCTGTCCCCCACAGTTCAAGTCCGTAGGTCCAAATGGGCTTCAGTATTGTCTTGTAGATTAATAATTTGTTGTCAACTGTAAGTTCAGATTTTCTGTTGAGTAGTCGGTATAACTGTCCGAATCGTCGGTTGAGTTCTTGTCTTTTAAGTCTTGTATGTGGGTTCCAAGTCAATCTTTTGTCTAACAGTAAGCCAAGATACCGGACTGTATCTGAGAGAGGAATTGGTAATGAGTTGAAATAAACTGGCGGACAGGAGTTTCGTCGAAGAGTGAAGGTTACGTGTTTGCATTTGGCTTCGTTCACCTTTATGCGCCAAGCATTACACCAGTCTTCGATAAGAGAAAGGTGTCTTTGCAGGTTTAAGGATGCTGTTTCAGGATTGGAACTGGATGATAAGATGGCGGTGTCGTCTGCAAAAGTTGCCAGAAAGGTATCAGGATGTGTAGGAATATCAGCAGTGTAAAGGATGTAGAGGACGGGTCCCAAGACGCTGCCTTGAGGAACACCGGCCTCAACGGGATAAAGGTTAGAAAATTCTACACCACAGCGAACGCGGAAGGAACGGTTTGAGATATAGGATCGGAGAATGAGATATAGAGACTGGGGTAAATGGGTTTTCAGCTTGAAGAGTAATCCAGTGTGCCATACCCGGTCAAAAGCTTGCGCAATGTCCAGAAACGCACCAGAACAATACTCTTTGCATTCAAGAGCTGAGGAAATATGGTCTACAACTCGGAGCCCCTGTTGAACTGTGGAATGCTGAGGACGGAATCCAAACTGATGGGAAGGAAGATTTTGAGATTCTAATATGGGTAGGATACGTTTAAGAAGAAGCCTTTCGAAGATTTTTGAGAGGATGGGGAGTAGACTAATAGGCCTGTAGGATGAAGTGTTGTTGGAAGGTTTGCCTGGTTTTAGAAAAAGAATGATAGTGGAATGTTTCCATAACAGAGGAAAATAGGTGGTGCGTAGGATGCAGTTGTAAATATAAGTAAGGAATATAATAGCTTTCTGCGGAAGTTGTCGGAGGAACTGGGGAGTAAGGAGATCGTGTCCAGGAGATTTACGGAGGGTCAGTTTTTGGAGAAGATATTTGACCTCAGAGGGATTAATAGCTTTAGGAGGTAGGGAAAGTGGAATTGGTGACATAAGAAAGTCTTGCACTGTTGCGGTGTGATTGGCGTGGGATTCGGGTGAGGAGTGAAAACTTTGGAGAGGTGTGTGGCGAATTCCTCGGCTTTATCTTCATCAGACGCAGCCCAGGAGTCATCACCACGTCGGAGAGGATGGGAAAGTTGATGGTATTTTAGGATCTTTTTCGTGATATTCCACAGGGAATTATCACGAGCTGATAGAGAGGAGAGGTAGGAATTAAAGGACTGGGAACGGAAGGTCGCCAACTCCCTCTTCAATTGTCTATAATAGAAGTTATAGGAGCGGCGATCTGTTGGGTGTCGGGTGCGCTGCCATAATGATCTTGCTCGGCGTTTGGTATGGATGAGGTCTATAATATGTTGTGGAAAATGATTTTGGTGAGGATTTATATTGGAGTGTTTAGGAGAGGAGGCAGTCCAGACAGCTTGTTGGATGGCGGTGGTAAAGGAATAGACGGAATTATCTAGGTCATCTGGGGTTTTGAGGGTTACTCTGAGGTCAATATTATCGGTCAGGATTTGGCGGAAAAGGTTCCAGTTGACAGGGCCTCGGATGAAAGATGGTGGAATGGGTTTTGGAATTGGAGTGAGAGATACTTTTAGGATCAGTGGACTATGGTCTGAGGATAGTTCATCAAGGCGAGTTACAGACATGTTGAGGGAGCCTAATCCGCTGTGGATAAAGAAGTCGAGGATGTCAGGATTGCGGTTAGGATCGGTTGGCCAGTAGGTAGGGGAGTCAGGAGGCAGGATATTAAAATTTCGGGAGTTGAGTGCAGACAGCAAATTTCGTCCTCGAGAATTCGTGGTTCTGGAACCCCACTGCTGATGCTAGGCGTTTAAGTCTGCACCCAGAATGAAGCAATTTCCTAAGGAATCCAGGAAGGATACAAATTCGGAATTGGAAATGGAATGTTTAGGAGGGCAATATGCAGATGTGAGGGTTACCGGAAAGGAAAAAGTCTTGATTACTATGGCTGTGGCTTGTAGGAAATCATAGGTGGGAAGTGGGAGTAAATGATGAGAGAGGGATTGGTGGACAATGATAGCAGAACCGGCATGGGCTTTGCCGTCTGGGTGGTCAGTACGGTATGTCATGTATTGCGGTATTTTGAAGTACTGTTTAGTCGTTAGTCTTGTTTCAGTTATAAGTGCAACATCGATTGTTTTGTCTTGCAACAACGCTGTCAGTTCGTCAGTATGATTTCTAACACCATTCGCATTCCAAAGGAGAATGGATAAGGAGTTAGGTGAATTCATTTAAGGATTTTTCAAGGCAGGGATTAAATTTGATACTAGATTTGTAAGGAGTGATATAAGCGGCATAACAAGAGATTTGATTTCGGAGATGAACGATGTCATTAGACTGGTAAGATCTGTGACATTTGATGGTGAAGGGATATGAGAAATTTGATGTTGAGGAGTTTTTTGAAGATTAGGTAAACTTTGAGAAGTAGATTGTTGTACAATAGATTGAGATTGTTGAGGAAAACGTTGTTCCGGCAGTGCCTCGACTTCATGATTCTGGTTTCCACCTCCAAGCAAGTGGGCAAATGACACGTTAGAATTTACAAGTTTAGATGGTTCTCTTCTGCTTCTGGTTGGTGCAGCTGCTTCATTCGTATCCTGAGGTTTTTGGTATCTGGTTCGGAGTTTCTTGTAGATTTCACATCCTTTGTAGTTAGCCGGGTGGTCCTTGAGGCACAGAGCACATACAGCGGGTGTAGATCTTGATCTTGTACATTCTTCTGTTTTATGCTGTTCACCGCATTTCACACAGCGTGGTATGTGATGGCAATAACTTTTGGTATGGCCATATGCCTGACAGTTATGGCACTGAACAATGTCTTTCTTTGTGTAAGGTTTTTCAACCTTTACACGGGTATAGTAAAGTCTACTGAGGTCATAGATATTTTCGACTCCTGCTGATGGTTCCAAGTCCACGAATAATAGAGGCAGTGGACTTTTATCTTTTAGAACGTTGGTGACTTGCCTCACTTGGAATCCTAGTTCTGTCAGTTCTTCTTTGATAGCTTCAACGGGTGTTGAGGAATGTAGGTTTCTGATTACGACCCTTAATGCTCTCTCCTGGCGCAGCTGATAAGTATGAAAGTCAGCTTTGGTCTCAGTCAGATATTTCACAATCTTTCTGTAGGTTTCAGCAGTAGTCGGAGATATTTTAGTATCATTGGTTCTACTTATACAATAATAACTATTAGGATCAGTTACTTTGTTTAAATGCGCACACATAAGTTTAAAATTTTTAATATTTTTGACAAATATTTTTTTTTTTTTTATAAATCAAATGATTTTTATTTTACTGTAAATTTTCCTCATTTTTTTTTATTAAACTTTTATTTATTTCGTTTTCTTTCAATTTTTTTATTTTTTTTAATTTAATATTACCTAATTTTTTTTTTTAATGTTAAGTACTCAAGACCAGCTCTTTTCGAAACGGGATCGAGTCTACGTTAGCCCATCTTTCTTTTGTTTGGTTTTAACGTCACTCATCCCAACATAAGTTTGGTCCTCCGGCAGCCAGATTTTGAGTACTTAATTGTTAGTTTAATCGTATATTAAACAAATAATTTAGAAAAAATGTTATCTTATAAAAAGTTGTGGAGGGAATGTAAAGTGACGAATAGTGCATAAACTTAAGTGATTATCGTAAATAACAATTTATATTGTTGTATTATTCTATCTAAAATACATGTTTCCAACGAAAGTGAATGTAATTATTTTAACTTTTTTTAACTCTAACTTAATTAAAAATTTTCATATTCATTTTATCAAACGAAGTAATTGAATTAGGGGTGGGCATAGTCGAATGATCGTCATAATCGGATGATCGGAATTCGATAATTTAAATAATAGAATGATCCAATGATTAATATGCATTCTGAGAGGCAATATACCACAATTCCCGTCTCTATGATGGCTGAGCCTATGTGGGATATGTATATAATTTATGTGATGAGCAAAAAAAAGGGTCGTTCGATTATCCAAACTCCTTATATATCCCTCGATTATCATTAAACAATTCAGTTCGAATGATCATTCGTTTCTCCAAACCGATTAAACCGATAATTGATTAATTCGAATGATTGAAATAATGGAATGATCCGATAATCGTCTTTCGATTATGCCCACTCCTAAATTGAATGTCAAGTGCGCGCACCATTTTTTTTTATGGTATAAAATACAATATTGTGATATAAAGCTCTATATTTTATTAAACTTATCTTATTTCCTAAGTACTAGATAGAGAAATAATGATAAAAGTCCTCTAAGGCTGAGGATAGGGTTATCTAAAAAATTATGGGATAGTTTCATATCGCCAAATGTCCACCATAGACCATCGTGTGCAGTTCACAATCAAACTACATAAATTTAACCAAAGAGTAGATAGATACTCTAATTCAATAGCAAAGCTGGTGGACCCTCGTGTTAGGTCCTATATCCTTGCTAGGATATTTTTCATTCTCCCAGGAAAATCTTAGGCATTTCATGAACGCTGGCTATTTTCTTTCTTTATTTTTTTAGTTTGGGGACGGATTTTTTGAGAGAGAGGTAGGGTTGAAAGCAATTTATATCTAGAACAGCCGAGGTTTTCCTTTTACCTAATGAATGATACAAAAAAAAAAAAAATAAATAAAAATACATAAGCTCAAGATTATCGGAACTTTTTGGTATTGAATACATTTCGTAATATTCTAAATTAGCCATCATTTATTGTTGTTTTCTTGTTTCTGAGAAAATGTAGTTATTCCGGGGAAAGACTTTTCTCATTTCCCTTTCTTTTTTATATTCACCACAGATCTGACCTAATTTTGAGGAGAGAATAGATATCTTAGTCTCTTTCCAGGAATTAGGTATGTAAATATTTTTAATCTAAACCATCTTTCGAAAACTTGGGTATGGGTGAATCCATAAGATCATAAAAAATATATATTATAGCATATATATATATATATATATATATATATATATATATATATATATATATATATATAGCACGTTAATAAGACAAACTTATTTTGTTTTTCTGCCTTCATAAGGGCTAAGAAAAATAACATAACTAATACAATTAAAAGAAAAAAATCTGGTTCGGGCAATACACGACTTTCACTTACCTCGAATGTTAAAATAAATTTAAAAACTATCAAATATACTTCAATATGAAAAATAATTTAAGTTGATTTTAATAAAACGTGTATTCATTTTCGTTGGAAACAGATGATTCCGATTAAATAATATAACTACATTAAATTGTTAATAAGTAATAAGTTTATTCCCTATTCGTCACTTTATATTACCTTTTAGAACTTTGTGTATTAGATAATATTTTTTAAAAACATTTTCTCTTTCCAACAATATATTATACGTCTATATTACTGTCATTAATAACAAAAAAAAAATTACATTACAAAATAGTTTTTCTCTTTTATCCTTTAGTTGGTCATCAAATTCGTCCAACTTGTATATTTGGCCGTCCTTCATCAATGTCATTAAGATGATATGGTTAGTTGGAATGTGCAAGATTAAAGGTAGTTTAGAGGAAGAAAATTTAATATATCGGCATTTCAGCCATGTCAGACTATTTTAATTATAATAAAACCTACATGATATTAAAGCCCATTAAATTTTACATTAATATAGGGAGTTTAATCAAAATCGTTAAAGCCGAATTTGAGAAAATGCATAGTATAAAGTTGCTCTTCCAGTTAGCTGATTTTGATGAAAAAGTCGCTGTAACATCTCGGGCGTATAGTTGTCTTAAATATAAAATTTAATTTTCGTACGACTTTTAATTTTTGCGCTAGACTTGCCACACACACAAACCTTTTAGACTCTGGGGACCCTAAAACGTGTATTTCCGTCGAAAACTGGAAATCGAAAATTTTCACCTTACTATATATTTCATATATAGGTAATTGAAAGTAAAAATATATTATGTTCAGTAGAAAAGGAACAATTTTACTACTTCGAAGGATTTGTCCGATTTTAAAATGTTAAGGACTATTATAATTTTTTTTTTTTTTAATTCTTAGTTAACTACCAAACCGCTCCTTCCGAGTTCGCTGTTAAGTTTCCATTGTCGTTGAAAGGATTCTCAACAGATACGTCTTGCAACTGGGATACGATTCAAAACCATTTTGACTCGATTCTCCTTTTAAAAATATACGAATCGAAATAGTTCAGTGGTAAGGATTACCAGACTAAAAAAAGGACTTCTTTTAATATTACAACTCTCTTCCTGATATTTAAAAAGAATGCCCCATTTCAAATTATTATTATTTTTTCTTTAAATTGCATTGGTGTTATCTTGTTTTCGTTAGCCCTGATGAAGGCCCACAATATTGGCCGAAACAGCGGTACACAAATAAAAGAGGTTCGTCTTATTATCTTGATTGAGTCACTCTTAACCAACCTCTTTATCATATATTATATCTCTCTGGCTGACAATAACTTCATCATTATTCAATATATATAAATCATTTAGAACACGCCGCTAAACATTTTTGATTTCTATGAATTTTTAAACCGATTATTCTCTTTTCTTTTTGAGTTTAAGAACGTGGATAAAATGTTTTTATTTTATGACGTATTGAACGAGGACAACCCGGTTGATTGATTAGTTCTGATGTTCAGTTCTGCAGTAATCCTAAGTCATCTTCGAGGCTGAAAAAATGTATTGGAAAATCTTGAGTAATTTTGCAGACATCAAATCAAAACAAAAACTAACTTTATAAAGATGTGGTTTATATTTTTTGTCCTTCTGGAACATTACCTAAAATAGTGGGAGAAGTTAGTTCAGGGTGCAGTCAAAAGAAAACACAATTAAGATATAAACTTCATACACTACTGCCGACGTTTCGGCCTAAATTAAGGCCTATTCAGAAAGTTTGAACAATGAAGCATTAATCATTATTGCTTCATTGTTGTGACGCTCTCCTTCAAACGCCCTGAAGTAGGCCTATAAATTAGTCCGAAACGTCGGCACCAATGAATTAAGTTTATATCTTAATTGTGCGTTCTTTTGGCTGCACCCTGAACTAACTTCTCCCACTTACTCACACAGTCAATATTATAACAACATTATTAAAAGAATAAATTATATTATTTTCAACAGAAAAGGATCAATTTTACTATTTCGAAGGATATACCCGATTTTTAAATTTTAAGGACTATTATAATTATTCTGGTTGAAAGGATTCTTAAAAATTGATATATCTTGTAACTAGGATACGATTCAAAATGGAAGAGAACACCCATATTTGATTCGATTCTCATTTTGGAAAGATACGAATCGAAATATTTCAGTGGTAAATAAAAAAAAAAAGTCAAAAATTAACAAAAAACGAGACTCATTTAATTCAGTTTAAATATATTCTTTAAACTCAGGAATGAATAAAGAATAACTGGAAATAAAAATAAAAAATGTTGAGCGGAAAATTATTTAAAATTGGACGATTTCCAATGTGTTTTATTCACTGAATGCTTTTAGAGAGGTTTATCTAGTTGGTCCTAGAAAAATACTGTTTTTCACCTGCAAAAAGGGTTAAAAAGATCTAATACATTGTTATCATTTCAGGATGATCTGTTGAGAAACTGATTCTATATATCCTTTTTTCTTTGGCAATACCTATTATTCAGTAATTATAACGAAGTTAAAATATTCATCGGTACTTATTGTAAGTTAGTCGGGTTCTTTGTACTTTTACTCAATATGTATGGAATATATTGTTAGAGCAGGTATAGCACCGATCGTGAAAATATCAACGTAAATACACATTTACCGAGTCCAAATGATCATTTTTTTTTTTTATTTGAGAAACAGTTCTTTATTAAGTAATATTACAATCACTCCAATTTAGGACGTTTTTAATAGTGTGAAAGTACAAGATTCATACTACATTCACACGATATATACAAAACAATAAATGTATATAATAATAATACAATATACATATATACAAAACAAAATCAATAAAAATATTATAAAAAATAAAATCAATAAATATATTATACAAAAAAAAAAATCAATAAAAATATTATACAAAACAATATCAATAAAAATATTATAAAAACAAAAAATCAATTAAAATATTATACAAAAAAAATTCAATAAAAATATATACAAAAATCAAAATGATCAAGTCCCGCAAAAAAGTCTAGCTTGAAAACAAAATGTTTTACGGAACTGTGATTTCACATTAAATATAATTTATGCCTGGGATGTTAAAGCAGCTTTTTCACCTTTTTACGATTTTCTCGAAAACGGCTCCATCGATTTTGATTTAACTAGCTATATCGATGTTAACTTTAATGTGCTTTAACACGTTGAGCGCTAAGCCGATTTTCGAGGATGTCCCCGCCAGCCCACGCAATCTACTTAAAAGCACTATACAGTTAGAAACTCTTGATCTAATTAAAAATCTCGTTTTTACTTTCACTTACTATATATAGTATGGGAAAGTATTGCGATCGTGAAAATTTTCGAATTCCAGTTTTCAACGGAAATACACGTTTTAGGGTCCCCTGAGTCCAAATAACCAAGTCCCGCAAAAAGGTCTGTGTGTGTGTGTGTGTGTGTGGTAACTCCCGGGTGGAAACGGTAAGTCCTATGAAACTGAAATTTCATATTTAAGACAACTATACGCCCGAGACGAGACAAATTTTTTTTCATCAAAATGAGCTTACCAGAAGAGGCACTTTATACCATGCATTTTGCACCTTTTTTAGATTTTCTCAAAAACGGTTCCGACGATTTTGATTAAACTCGCTATATTGATGTCAAATTTAATGGGCTTTAATATCATGTAGGTTTTATTTGGATAAAAATGGTCTGACAGGGCTTAAATGCCGATATTTTAAATTTTCTTCCTCTAAACTACCTTTAATTTTGTAGATTATATAATAATAACTAGATTATCTTGTTAACGCTGATGAAAAACAGGTAAATATATAAATTGAATAAATTTGATACCCAACTAAAGGAGAAAACAGAAAAAATATTTTTTTTTAATGCAATTTTTCGTTTTTGAACATAAGAGCAGTAATATACATGTATGATATACCGTTGGAAAGCTAACAATTCCTCCGAGGTACTTAATGGACCTACCAGTAAGGAAATAGTACTTTCCTCTTCCTTTAAATCACCATCTCTAGTGATTTGTAGGTATTTGGTTTGCTCTTTCAAACTCCTTAAAGTGCTCTTGCCAATGCTGGTGGTGATCTTGCAGAGATTATGAAATCATCAGCATATGTCTTATACTGAGATTATCTGTTGAAAATATTTCTTCCGGCCTTAATTCTAATTTTTCTGTTGGAATATTGCAATGCTAGATTAAAAAGTACCGGGAAAAGAGGTTTTCCTTAACGTAAGCCACGTTCCACTTTGAATATGTAGGACATGTGTGTACGAACTTTGGACTTAGACTCTGCATTTTGATATGTAAGAGTCATTTTATCAGGTTTATCAGTTTTTTTGACATATGCCTCTTAGTCAGTGACACCAGCAGTTACTTTCGATCAATACTATCGCACGCTTGCTTAAAGTCTATAAATAAGTGATGAAGCGTTCATTATATTTATATGACATTTCCACCACTTGTCTAAGTGAGAAGAGATGATTAGTCGTAGATCTTTCTGGCCTAAAACCACTCATTCTGATTCTGTAGGTAAAAATGCGTGGATATGAAAATGAAAGAATTTGATTACTAGCTGAAGAAGAAAACAGCTGAAATATTTTTCAGGTTAAATGTATTTTTCCGCAAATAAGAATAGTAATATTGATGTATAATACATTGTTGGAAAGCTAAAGATTTGGGAATAAACGTCATCTAACATACAATTTTGTATAAGGTATTACTGAGGGACCAAAGGGGATATTACGTTAAGTGGTTGTTGTAGATAACGAAATTCGAATTATCAGACCCATTCAGGTATTCTGTAGAGTATTTTTTGTCTTTTGTACGAATATCCTAAAATGTTTATACAAAGGGAACTAAACTGACAGGTCTGTAGGACGAAGGAGAGGACATTTCTTTCCTTGCCAGGCTTGTGTATCATGAATATGAATGAGTCCTTCAATTGAAAACACTCGAGATTCACAAAGAAGAAAGAAGGAAATGGAGTTGATTGCTAGATGAAACTTCAAAACAAATTGAAAAAGAAGTCCTCAAATGTGGTTAAAGACGTCAGAATGAGGTGTAAAATATGAACAAAGAGTAGACATTTTCCAGACACGGCTCAAGAACCACCCTCTTTACCAACCATTGCTAAAACCTCCTGATACATATGAAGCTTTTTGATTTTGTGAGAACTTGGTGAAATATTTAATATATATATATATATATATATATATATTATATATATATATATATATATATACTTTTTTTTTTTTTTTTTTAAATAAGCAGTTAAATATAATAACTCGGATTAAATGTTTTATAATTGATTGAATTTATATCTCTAGAGGAGTAACTATGAAGGCGTGGGTACGTTTCACTATTTGCTGATAATAAAAGACAATAGCAGATGAAAAAGCATTAGTAGATGTACTAGGTAGTTGTCGGTCCTTCATAAAATGTTACTACAAAATATACTTGTTTTATATCTCTGGTTTTTATTAAGCTCTAAGTAATTTACTCAATTTATCAACTGTAAAGCTTGTCTATTTTACTTTATTTCCTCCATTAAGATCCACTTCTGCTTCAATTACATTCCCTATTTATGCTTTGGATTTATTTATTCCTTTAGCGTTATTATTTATTTTATATATTTTTTAAAATGCATATTCTCATTTTTCTAGCTCCTTGAATCTTAAAGTTAGGGGCGAGAAACACACTTAAATCAAGTTTTTAATAAACTTTTTTTTTTAACATAATTTATTGAAATTTACAACTGTACTAAATAATACAACAAGTAAATATGATAAAGGAAAAATGACATGAAAAAGACTTGTAGAAGAACTACTCAATGATAGCACTCCTGTAACTATTTAAACTAGAAGGTCTCGAGGTCATCTTCTTTTCAGACGCCTCGGAGGATTGGCAGGAATCGAAGAGGTAGCTAGGATTGAAACTAGTGGGTTAGGGTGGGAGTAGAGTTTATCATGGAAGAAGTGATATCTGGTTCGAGCCAGACCAGTTACAAATGGAACATTAAGGTCTTTATGGATGAGTTTATTTGTGATAAAGTAAGGAGCGTTGAGTATTTTACGAAGGATTTTGGATTGTAAGGATTGGATACGGAAAGAATTTGATGGTTTAGTCGAGCCCCAAAGCTCAACTCCGTAAGTCCATATAGGCCTTATGATAGTCATGTTGAGGAGTCTTTTGTAGTAAAGTGGGAGGTTAGAGCGTTTAATAAACTTAAAATTTAAATAAGAATTATATTATTTCGATAGAAGTATTTATTTTTAATTAAATTATATAACAATATGAAGCGGCGTGGTCTAGTGGGTAGAGCGCTAGTCTACTGGGTCCTGGGTTCGAATCCCGGCTGTGGCGGAATATTATTTATTCAGTTATTTCAGCCGGGGGACGATCCTGGGGTATGGAGACCCTCCTGGGGCACACGTGGGTACCCAAAATGGGGAAAAACCTGGCGGCTGAGCGTGATCTCGGGCGAATCACCTCATTGCACGGCCGTTGGCCTAGAAACAGTACGAATCTCTACATGTACTGAGCCCAAAACTCTTCATGGGTTGTAGTGGTACAGGTTATTTTTTTTTTAATATAACATAGACATTGTTATCTACAAATATTACTTAATTTTATGCCCGTTTTGGTCGCTTATCATTACCTTTTAGATCTTTTTATGTTGGATTACAATTTTTCAAATATCTTTCGCTTTCTTACGGTAAATTATACGTCGATATTACTATTATGCAATAATTTACAGGGAAAATAATCGATCCAAAAAAAATATTTCTTTTTTTTTCCTTCGGTTTTTAATCAAATTCTTTCATATTTCATATTCATCTATTTTTTATTAATGTTAAAAAGCGAATGGCTAATTATTTCTAATCAACAAAATTAGCGATACTTTAGAAAAAGAAATTTTTTGAAGTTCGAATTTTGAATAAATTTCAAAATTTGGTGGTTCAAGCCCTCTTTTAGTATTTCAATGAGAATAAAACCAACATAAAATTAAGGCCAAGTTGATTGTACATCAATATAGGGAGTTTAACGAATAGTCGTTTTCGAGAACATCGTTAAAAGGTGCAAACATTATGGTGTAAAGTGGCTCTTCAGGTTTTATGAAAAAGTTCCTATAATATCACAGGCCTATACTCATTTTAAATATGAAATTTCAGTTTCGTGCGAATTCTTGTTTTGGAACTAGACTTAACATACATACAAGCAACACACACACACACACACACACACAGACCTTTTTGCAGGACTTGGTCATTTGAATTCAGAAGACCTTAAAGCGTTTATGTACATTGAAAACTTGAATTCAATAGTATTGTGGTCATGAAAAAGTTCGAATACGAACATTCAACGAAAATACACGTTTTTGGGTCCCATGACCAAGTCACATAAAAAATTCTTGAGTTAATGTGGTAAATCTAGATGGAAAATATAAAGTCATAGGAAACTGAATTTACATATTTATGACAAGTATTTGTCTGGGATATCACTTCCAAACGTGTATTTATGTTGAAAATTCCAGTTACAAAATTTTCACGACTGGAATACTTCCCCGTTCTATATATTCCATATATCGATAATTGAAAGTAAAAATGATATAATATTATAAAATATAATTTATGTATTTTTTTATTCTGTTCCTCGTCCAGATCTCATTACCGTGTAGAAGATCGGTTGAAATCCGATCGTCGGTCCGATGGACTAACAATGTGTGCGGCTTTCCAGGATTACTGGTTCTGAAAGCGCCTATGTGTTTTTGTTTCATGAAATACAGTGATGGATCTATCTCTTGCAATACGTTGGTTATCCGGATATTTATTTATCTACTCCACCGTACAGGTCTCCGGGTGGGGACTACTTGACTAGCTTCATGGCAATTAGGGATTGCAATCCGGCCGGATCCGGCACAAATTTCATCTATCCGGACGGATCTGGAGTTTCTCCCTTCAGTCCAAGATAAACTATTAGTAAGTTATTCGAGTATAATTTTACTCATAATAGGGAGTTTATAAAATGAAAGTTATGTTGAGATTAGACATGGAGCAAAAATTTAAATTTAGAAGTTTAGGTAACTAGTAAAATTTTAAAGGCTATTAAAATTACAGTCGACTTTTGTTGATTATTTGTTGAAAATGAAGCCAACAAGTGTAGAAGCTAAAAGGGCCTTTTCGGCAGCAGGCTGTGTTTGTAGCTCCATTACAAGTCGATTGGCAGGTGACGCAATTGTTTCTATTTTTTTCAACGATACTTTTTTCAAAATCAAAAGTGTTTTTGGATAATTTATACTAAAGTAATTAGTATAAATACTATTTAAAAACAAATATGGTCAGTTGTGATAATTATGCCATTCATTAGACAGATTCAACAAATAATGATGGTGCCTATCATAAATATAAATCTTGATTGTTAGCATTCTCAAATAATTTAATAATAATATTAATAATTCAATTCCCATTTCATTATATTACTCGAGGTTGATTATATTAGATTTTGTAAAGAAACTTAATAAATTAATTGAACTATCTGAGAAAGTGAAATTTAGGAATACTTGAGCAGTAACGTAGCTCAGACTTACTAGATTTTAATAGATTTGTACGCAATGTTTAATATATTTCAGTATATAATGTTACGGGCTACGGGGTGTGAGAAATGAACTACTTCAGTTTACAAATTACAAATATTTATTAAATACAGAATGCACAAATACAAAGGGATTACTAACCACTATACTTACAATCATAATTAAATTGCTAGCTTAACTACTAAACAGTCTACATATAAAATCAGGCATTCCTAACAAATAAACTACTTACGTAAATTTATACAATCTGCTAGACTTATTCTAAAACTTACAACTATAAATTATATATAAACTAAATTATATATAGTGTTCTAATTTCCCACCGACCGGTTATCACAATATTGACACACAGTTTCACTACACTGCCACACTGTCACGAATTGTACACTGTCACTGATACATCCACTTTAGCAAGATCAAGACTGCCCTCTCAGGCGTAGTGGACCGGTATTTGTACCATTACAGACAAGCCTAGACACGGCAGGCAGGTAAACGCCGAGGCGGATGGGCCGTTCTAGGTACTTCGAGGTCCGTCCAGGTCCAGAAGTCTCTAGCCAAATCCGGATCCCTCCAGGCGTGGTTTACCTGTCATTGTCTTGACCGTATCAATAACACCATGTCATGAGTAAGCGATTTCTCTGAAACAAATTTTAGGATTGTTTCAGAAGTTTCTCTACAGCCAACTTATAGGATGCTATAGTTCGAGTAAATTCAAAAAAATATTATCTGTTTACTTACATTTAGTAGGAGCACAGACAAAACCAAAAACATATTTATTGTCTTGAGCGAAGCGAACGAATGATACTGAAACTGAACCGATATTGTGATGCAATTCGATGAAGTCGCGTCGAACGACTCACCACTCAACATTTCCACCAAATGTAACTCATTTAAAGTACCTAGTCATTAAACTGCGATATTTTTGGACATAAATTGGTATAATCCGATCCGGTTACCCGGTCCGGTAGATTAGCACCGGATCCGGTAAACGTTTGATGATGCCATATCCGCTGGATTACCGGATCCGTTTTTCCAGATTGCAACTCCTAATGGCAATCCTTGAAAATTAAGTGATTTAAGTGTAGGGAAGTAGAAATAATGAAGAAGATACGCGAATGCAGAGGTGTCTAGAGACGAGATATATTATTATTTTTTGGATGATTACATATTATTCAGAGATAAATAGATTAGAAAAACTACAGTAATGACAATTGGATCCGAAAATGCCATAAAATAACGTCGATAAGTATGTCTGAATACGACTGGAATCACAATCTCAAAATAGAATCGTCTTGGTACATGGTTATGTAATTGAATCGAGATCTAATCATGGGTGGAATGGAGATGTGATCAGGAAATAGTCGCGAAACGTAATAGAGATGTCTAATATCACACTACTGTGACCTCCTTATTTGAAATAAATTATTAAAGTTTGCATCTAGCTTTTTGGAAATGCCGTTTATTTTCCGTTCAATAATATTATAATAGAAATTATTATATTTATCAATCACTTCAGTTTATGTGTTTTCTCTACTCTTTATTATCTCTATGGCTTTATATGTTCGATAATGTTTTTTTTTCTTCTAAATTTTCAATGGTATATTATACACATATATCTAATCTTATTTCCGAAAATATTTTCAACCTGGGAAAATTGGCCTCGTTTAGTTGATAACCAATTTTTTCGCAATTTATGTTCATCCTTTTTTCAAGTATCAAGAAATTTCAAAAATAGGCATTAAATTCAAATGTTAAATAATTTAAATAAGGATAAGATATTTTTTTAAATCTTTAAAAAGTTAGAGGGTACAAAACTGTTATCCTTGGATATGAAATATAATATCTAGTTTTGAAGTGAGAACCAGCTTAAAATTGAAAAAGAATGTGATATGAAGTAGAATATTTAGTCTGAGGAAGAGTAATCTACAGGTGAAATTCGGAAGGATACACAACACGGAATTTCAGAGTATGCTGTCTGTATTACAAAAAATAATATCATATTATACAGAAGAATCCCTAATTTACTAATTTACCTATGTTAATTTACAGAGGGATGACTTTTAAATATTGGGTTGTGTCACATGAAATGTCCGTTCTCAAGGTAAAGGATTTTTATTAAAAAAACAATATCATAACAAGATAATTTTATTCGATGTATTTACCGTCTTTTTTCCCAACGTGACACCAACTTTTTTATCCCCGAACTGAAAAACTCTGAGCTTCCATGTTCATATTTGGAGGTATACTAAAAAGTGGGTAATTGATTGGGAAGCTAATGTTTATAATACAATGGTAGAGGATTAGTAACTGTTTACTTTAAATATGTTAATATTCGGAAGAAAACAACAGAGACCTGCAAAATCCTTCATGTATTTCAGAAACTATAAAAACGGACTTTTCATGTGAAGCAACCCAATATCTCAGGGATAGACCGAGGGGTAGGTGGGAAGATTGTACAAAGGCAGATTTGAAGGGTGGGGTGTGTTTAGTAGTCGATGGATGGAGGTGGTAGTAGTTGGTAAATGGAATGTGTATATTAGTCGATGGATGGGGATGGTAAGTAGATGGTGATTGGAAGTTGTGTGGTAGTTGATGAGTGAAGTATGTTTAGTAGCTGGTGGATGGAAATAAGGAAGTCGTTAGATGATTGGATGTAGTAGTCGATGGATAGAGTTGGGTAGTTAGTCAGCGGATGGAATGTATGTAGTAGTCGGTGGTTGGGGATGGTTAGTAGATGGAAGTTGCAAGGTACGTAGTAGTCGATAAGAGAGTATGTGCAGTAGTCGGTGGTTGGAGATGGATATTAGACGGTAGTTAGAAGATGTGCAGTAGTCGGTGGTTGGAGATGGATAGTAGACGGTAGTTAGAAGATGTGCAGTAGTCGGTGGTTGGAGATGGATAGTAGACGGTAGTTAGAAGATGTGCAGTAGTCGGTGGTTGGAGATGGATAGTAGACGGTAGTTAGAAGATGTGCAGTAGTCGGTTGATAGCTTGTGTGTAAAAGTCGGTGGATGGAAGTGGGTAGTAGTTTGTAAATAGAGTGCGTGTAGAAGTGGATTGGTGGAGGTTGCGTAGTTATCGGTGGACGGAGGTGCGTAGAGGGCGAATTATCTGTAACACCTATAATTATGATAACTAAAAGAAATACATAATATATTTCACGCAACAACCCGTTAGCGGGCCAAGGCCTCCTCTAAAAGCTTTTTCCAGTTAGCTTTATCTGTTGCTGGAGCTCTCCAGGTTCTAGCGCCTTGGAGAAGACGCGCATCAGTTGCGACGGAGTCATGGCCTACCCACTCTTCGTCTGCCGTGAAGTTCTTCGACTAATATCTTCTTGGAAATCTCGCCTTCCTTCATCCTTGTCACGTGACCCATCCCCACCGAAGTCTCTCATTCTCAATCGACTTGATTATATCAGCATTGCTATACACCCTTCAAAGTTCCTGGTTCTTCCTTCTTTTTCAATTATCTCCCTCCCGAAATTTTTCTCAATATTTTCCTCTCAAATACGGATAGGAAAATAATACACAGACAGGAATATAATAATAAAATGTAGTGTGAAAACGTTTATATTACAGAACATAAGTAAATAATGCTAAGAGTAATAAAAAGCTCTTAAGGATTTGTTTTCATATTTTACCAATAAATATTTGGTCTATTTTGAATCTGATTAGTAAACGTTTTGATTGCAGATGAATGACAGCCAAGAATTCAATGACACATTGGAGAAATGCTCTAATGACTATTGCATCTCCGATGACGACTATTGGGGACTCATCCAATCTCACATAATGCCCAAGCACTACGAGTGGCTACTCATAGCGCTACATGGGATCGTCTTTCTTGTTGGACTTATCGGAAACGCCCTTGTTTGTTTGGCTGTATACAGGTGTGTATTAAGTTCTCTCATTGTAGCTACCATTATCTAATAGCTTCTTATAATAATTAATTCTTTATGTTTTTATAGTGTAAGACTGTTAGAAGTATTTAAACAAACTTTTAATAAAAAATCTGATGAGCTCAACACACGACTTTCACTTAGTTAAGAACTTTTAGCGATGAAAAAAGTTAAAGAATTATATTGAGTATTGATTTTCAGCTTTCCACCGTTATATTATACATTTCCATCACTTTTCCTTTAGTTGGTTATCAAATTCGTTCAAATTATGTATATATATATTACACACACACACAGCATATATATATATATATATATATATATATATATATATATATATATATATATATATATATATATATACCATATATACCCGCTTTTGATAAATTCTCAGAACATGATATGATTATTTTTTCAAACCTACCAAAATAAAGGCACTTTAGAGGAAGAAAATTTAAAATATCAACATTTAAGCCTAATAAGACTATTTCAATCAGAATGAAACCTACACAATATTAAAGCCCATCAAATTTTAATCAAAATAGTTAGAACCGTTTTTGGGGAAATGTTAAATAAGGTTTAAAATGCATGGTATAAACCGGTTCTTCAAGTTTGCCGATTTTGTTGAAAAAGTTTGAAATCAGGCATACACGCTTATAAAATATGAAATTTCTGCTTTATACACCTTACCACATACTCAGACGATTTGGCGGGACGGGGTCATTTGGACTTACGGGCCCTAAGACACCTAATTGCCGGTGAAAATACTAGTTAGAAAATATTCATTATTGCAATACTTTCATTTACTACATATTTCATATATAGGTAAGTGAAAGTAAAGAAAAAATTCCTATATACGTATGTAAAATCCAGTATTTTTTATCATTGTAATCAATTTTTTGCAAAATCTCCGGTTGACATAAGCAGCTTATTTTTTACTTTTGAAGATTCATTTATACTTTCGTGTTCAGAAGATTTGGGTAATATTATGGGTCAGCGTCTATGAAAGTTATTAAAATAAATAAAATTGTATGTTTTTTGTTCTCCCATACCTCGCTGTTGTGGGCTATACTATGGGTGTTTCCCGGGTCAGTGTGATATTGATGTTTTTGACCGGCTGCCTTTCTAAGGCAGCGGTAGCTTTAAAAACTAGCTTATTTGATTAATTTAATGTATATATATATATATATTATATTATAGACTAATATTTAATGAAACCATTAGATTTCCTTTCCAAAGGTTTCGTGTTTACCAATCCCAGTAAGTGGCATGCAGGGTAATATTAAATTAGACAGATTTCAATAGATGACATTATTATTTACATTAACTTAAACATATACAATATATTTACACAATGGTTGAGAACACTGAGGGACATTAACGTTAACCTTACCAAATAATATTACAATAAAGTGATACCTTTCAAAAACTTAGTCGGCTGGCGAAGGTGGAATCAGTCTTCGGCTTCATTCTCCAGCTGCTCTCCGACCCCCGAAGAACATCGCTTCTTCTTGAGGATGGATCTCGGCTTTTCTCTTCTCGTGGATGGAACTTGACTTCTTGAAGATAGAACCCGACCCCCTCTTCGAATCTTCTTTCTTATCCTCGTCATCTCGGGCGGGGATGATGTGGGAATTCCAGCCTAATAGCTGGGGTCTAGAAAGCTCTAGGGGTATCACGCGCAGCCCATGGGAAATATCATGGGGGCTAGGTACAAGCCTTTTAACTTTTGCCGACAAAGGCTTATAAACATTTACTTGATAATTTCAAACTTATTTAATAATGATCTTACTCCCCTCAGTACCCTCAATACATTACAATATTTATACTTAATATTAAGTTTGAATAAAAAAAAAAATAAAATAAAAAAATGCTTGTTTGCCAGTTGCTAGAACATACCAAAATTATATTCTCCCAAAAGCCTCAAATATATTAAATTCATCAATCAAGATTTATTTTCAGAAATGACGAGGCTAGGACAGCTTAAGATATAAATGTATATGTATTAATTTCAATAATTTTTTTTTAAATTTAAAAACTGAATTTTTGTATCAATACAATTTTTTTTTTATGGTAATTAAAAAACAACAAAAAACAAACTTTAAACGAAATTTTTAGTGCATGTTATATTGAAACTGACTAATTATTATTAAATATAGTTTTACCGTTTTCGTTATAATAATGCAACTTCTATAGCTCTATATAGACACTTTATATGGACTTTATAAAGTAAATTAGCTGTATGGAGGTATTTAAGATGAGTTTGCATCCTACCGAAGTCTCCCTCGCCGTTCGGCACCCAAAAGCTTTAAATGCTTTTCAATGATGTATAAGGTACAATAGACTTTCAGAAGCCTAAAAAAAAAAAATTAAATATGGAAGCTAGTAAATAGCTTATACATTAGCTAAAATTTAAATTATATATTTTTAATCTAGTTATCTTGGAAATATGAGTGGCGTGGTCAAGTAGATAGAGCACTAGTTCAACTCTAGAATTCCGGGTCCTGGGTTCGAATCCCGGCTGTGACTGAATATTATTCATTCTGTTGTTTTTAATTAATTCTTGTTTTAATAATAAATTTTGTTTAATTTAATTCAATCGTGGGGCGACCCTAGGCTATGGAGACCCTCCTGTCTTACCCAGCCTCTATAGTGTGGGTACCCAAAAAATTGGGGAAGATAAACCTGGCGGCTGAGCGTGATTAAGGCCTAATAACCTCATTGCACGCCTGTTGACCTAGAAATAGTACGAATCTTTATATGTACTGAGCCCTAGACCCTTCATGGGTTGTAGTGGTACAGGTATTTATTTTATATAGTAAATATCGTTGCAGGATTAGCCCGAAATAATTTTTTTTTTTTTTTTTTTTTTAGAAACAATTCTTTATTGAATAATATTACAATCTGTCCAATTTAGGACATTTTTAATAGGGATAAAGTACAACATTCATACTGCATTCACACGATATATACAAAACAATAAATAAATAAATTAATCAATTAAAGTAGAATAAATAAAAGAATATAAATGATTATATCCCTATGATGTATGGATGTATGAATATTCATGTATTCAATCGCTTGGAAACATTCTCCAGCATTTGAAATTCCAGTGATGATAAAACAATATCTTATAATATCATATTTGGTTTGTGGTTTCGAAAATATGGAAAGCAAAAACCTCTCATTTATTGATCCATCAGATAAAGCTTTTGTACTCATAGATATCAGGAGAAACGACTTACTATTGTACTGCTAGTCCTATCCTTTCTCCATAGGCGTTCCCAATCCTTCACTGTGTGCGCTCTCGTAAGCTTTATACATACATACCTAGTATATATTTCATTTCATTCCAAAACATACTAAAAATATTTCTATCCATAACGCACTGTATCATTATTTGTAAGCAATCTGGTGCGCGCAACACACGACTTTCACCTGCCTCAGTTGCTAAAATTAATTTAAGAATTTTCAAATACGGTTAGCGATGAAATAAATTTAAATAATTAATTAAATTGATTTTCATTATTATTGAGTTGTGTCACATGAAATGTCCGTTTTGAAGGTAAAGGATTTTTATTAAAAATATGGTATGAAAACAAGATAATTTTATTCGAAGTATTTACCTTCTTTTTCTACACATTTTTCCCAACGTGACACCAACTTTTTTATCCCCAAATTGAAAAACTCTGAGCTTTGAAGTGAAACAAAATTTGAAAACGCACTTTTCACTTGATCACCATTTTCAAAAAGTTTTCCTTTGACGAAGTTGTCTAAATTCCTGAACAGGTGGTAATCTGTTGGAGACAAGTCGGGAGAATATGGTGGTTGCGGAAGAACTTCGTAGCCCAGTTCTTTCAATTTTCGCACGGTATGTTTTGAAACATGGGGTCTTGCTGCCGCTCAGTGAGATCATGAGGTGGTACCCATGTATCGAGATTTTTTACATTCCCAATACACTTTAAATGTCTGGAAACGGTAGATGCACTTGCATTTAGTTGTGCTGAGAGTCCTTTAACTGTTTGGTAGGGGTTTCCTTCTGCCGTATGTTTGAGGACATCGTCTATTACGGACGGAGGTCTTCCTCGGGGCAAATTTTCCAAGACGATATCCCCAGCTGAAAACTTAGCAAACCAACGGCGAATGGTCCGTTCATTAACACTCCCTCCCCCAAACGCCTTGCAAATATTTCTAGCGGCCTCAGCTGCTTAATGGCCGAGTTTAAACTCGTACAAAAACATTACTTGAAAATCGCGTGTTTCCATGTTATAATACTAATGTTTAATAAGCTAATGTTTATAATACTAAGTTAGAGGATTAGTAACTGTTTACTTTAAATATGTATACATTCGGAAGAAAACAACAGAGACCTGTAAAATCCTTTATGTATTTCAGAAACTATAAAAACGGACATTTCATGTGAAACAACCCAATACATACATACATACATATATATATTTAACAGATGTGTCAGTGACAATGACTCCGTGTTTATTAATTTATTACCACGTACTAACTTTATTTAGGACTGCAGTTAATCAGTAAGTTAATATCTTTCAGAGTTAAAAAGTCCCGAAACCATGATGATGTTTTTTTTATTGTTTTTTTTATAAAACATGAGTCGCATGAAAAACAAAACAAATACATCTGAAATATTGTATTATCTCCAATATTCACAATGTAGTTATTTAAACGACTATTAAAAAAAATACTTAAAAAAACAGTCTGGACATATAAGGTAATAACCAGTTATTGTAAACAATCATATAAACAGTATTGACATGAGAATCGATAAGCATTTAATAATATTTCTAAATATAACTACAACACTAAAACTCACTCTAACTAATTATAAATTCCTCCACAAAACATGGCCTCGGTACTGAACTTACTATACTTAATATTGATACTTAATATGATGGAGTAATCGGATTTTCTAGTTAACCGAGTTTTCCAAAGTAGATCTGAAGTTTAGGAGACTCTAAGTTTACAGTCCGTTTCCTCAATACACGCGACATATCTGTGCTATTCTTCTAGCAGTTAAACATAATTTTTTAGTAAGAAAAAAATTCCAAATTCAAGTTTCCTATGACCTCCTGCCCCACTGTAGCCTTTAAATATATCTCACTTACTCCGGTTAAAACAAACCCGTCATATTGACAAACGCCAAACATGAAATCCTCAGACTAGACTGAAACTGCATGTTGATACCGATTACTACAACACTTACTCAACAAATGCTTAAAACTTCTTATTTACAACAAAAAACTCATTTATATAACCATTATCAGGCCTATTTGGACCTATAAAATTGAGATATGGGGGCTCACTAAACCGTCAAATTCTTGCGGTCCAAAATCCTTCATGCTCTTTACTATGTTACTAATAAAATCATCCAAAAATACCTAAATATCCCACCAATTGAAGACTTAGCCAAATACAGATATACCTCTTTTCATTCTAAACTCCCTGCCCACTCAAACCCGCTTATCCGTGACCTCTCCTCCATGTCTATTTCTGACAATCTGTCAAGATATCCGTCAGAAGAAGACGGCCAAGACATTGAAGACCCCCTACCATAAATTAGACATTGAATTGCTACCAATGGGTAGTTTCTTCATAAGACTATCATGTGTTTTTACCAAAAACTGATCTCATTTACTCGTTGTATTGAATCAATATTGTGAATTCCTTTAAATAAATAAAAAAATTACAAAATCAAGGTATTAGGCGATTCGGCAACTTTTGCAACAATATTTACTAGACAGACGCTGTAACCTTTCTCTTAACCTCAAAAGGCTCATTTACATGACCATCATAAGGCCTGTCTGGACTTACGGAGTTGTGGTTTGGGGCTTCACCAAACTATCGAATTCAAACCTCATAATCCGAAATCCTTCGTAAAAACTTAAATGCTCCTTTTTTCATCATGGTAACTATTCCATAATGCTATTTGTTTGCTTGGCTGCTTTTCTAAGGCAGCCGTATCTTAAAAAAATAGATGAATTGATATATTTAATTAATATATAGACTATATTTAATGAAACTATTGGATTTCTTTACCAATAGGTGGCATGCAGGGGAAGATTAAAACAAACAAGTTTCAATAAATGATATTATTATTAGCTCATACATATCTATTAAATTAACACAATGCCTAGAAATCTGAATGGGAATACTGTGGGACATTACAGTTACCTTTGCCAAACAATATTACAATTAAAAGTTACCTTCTGAAACTTAGTCGGCTGGCGGAGGTGGAAATTGTCTCAGGCGTCTCTTCTAGGCTCTTAGACCCCCCGATGGACCACTCTCGAATCTCTGCCTCTTCTGTCCCTCCTATACGACTCTCCCCTTCTTCAAGATGGAACACCCTCGTCACTTCTCTCCCCTCTTCTTTTCAAAAGTACCATATTTTGGAAATTTCCGATCTCTTATCGGACAAAGGGAGGTGGGAAGTGCCCAGTCCAGCTAGTAGCTTGGATCTAGAAAGTTCTGGGGGTATCGCGTTCTGCCCATGGGAAATTTCAAGTAGGGTAGGTAAACGCCTTTTTAACTTTTGCCGACAAAGACTTAATAATATTTACTTAATTGATATTACAATTATTTATATATGAACTTATTCCCCTAGTGTTATTAATACATAACTAATCTTATCTTATGATCTTAATGTTGCATATGTAGTTGATTTGGTCCGAACCATGAACCAATCTTTCCATGACAAACTCCATTTCCATTCTATCCTATTAGTTTCAATCCTTGCTTCCTCTTCAATTTCTCGTAATCCTTCAAGACGTCTTGAAAAAAGACGGCCGTGAGACCTGACATGGAATTCTAATTGGACAACTACCATTTACCGTTAGTTTCTCTACACTTTTGCTTCATGATATTTGTCTTTTACTTGATGTATTATTATTAAGATTTAATGTATTTCATTATACACGTTATATTATAATTTTTATAGTAGATCGTGAGTTGTATATGTCAATGCAACGCGACGAATATCGCATAAACCAAGTGATTGTTGTAGATAATTATGTAATAGATTAAGTTTTAAATTAATCTGAAAAACATGTTTCCATCGAAACTCAATGTAATTCTTTAACCCTCTTTTAACTGAAACTTTGTTTATAAAAGTTTTTAAATTGATTTTAACAACGGAGGTAAGTGAAAGCCATGTGTTCCTTGCACCAGATTTTTATTGTTCTAATAATACTAAAGGTAGAGTAACTTTATGTATATATATTAGAAAAAAAATTAAAAATTGTTACAGGAATACAGGAATGAGGACAGTCACGAATTTCTTTATCGTTAACTTAGCTGCAGCTGACTTCATGGTCATTCTTGCTTGCCTCCCTCCTACGGTGATCTGGGATGTGACGGAGACTTGGTTTCTAGGAAAAACACTTTGCAAATTGATCCTGTACCTTCAGGTAGGTCCCTCTTTACTCAAATTAATAAGTTTCCTTTCTAGCTTAAAAATAATGGAAGAAAGATTGGTGGACGAAGTAATGAGTGTCAAGTGTTACCTTAGGTGTACTTTCAGTTAACCACTATTTCTGATGAACTTGAAACACACTGGGCGTAGGCAGAGAGAGGGGACGTAGCCCTCCCTCAAGATAAAAAAAACAACTTATTTATATAAATTAAATTGCATCTTTACAGTGCAAGCAGAAGTCCACCACCACTAAGGCAAGCCCTATGTGGTAATTGTGTGAGTAAATAATTCACCTGCGACATCTCAATAGAAGTACAATAAGGGAATAACATATATAACGAGGGAGTCTCATAAATGTCTTGTCACATTGTGAGAGTAAATAACAGACCTTACGAGAAACAAAAAAGCTCATATAGCACATAGTCCGATTCTCAACGGTTAGTAGGAAAATAAAAATTTGAGATTTTTACTGTTACTCGTGGTTAAAACACAAAGTTTGATTTCCCTGTCTAACCGTTGACGATCGGACCATGAGTCATATAAAGTTTTTTGTTTTTGTTGAAGTCCTGTATCGTCTCTCACAATACGACAAGACATTTATGTGGCACAGATTTTTTCTTTGGTCCTTCCTTTTTTTTTCTTTGATGCCTGCCTTCTCGCATCCCTGATTGCCTAATAAAGATAGATTTGTACTATTTGAAAGCAAATTAAATGAAGACGTTTTTACAAAATTCAGAAAAACTTAAACCTAACGATGGAAGAGTAATTATTATTATACGGCTCTACGAACCAGACGTTGAGTCTTGTTCTGCTACAGCATTGACCGCCAGACACTTCGGTTTTGTGCTGCAGCCCTCCAGATGCGTATGCCAAGTATCGATAATGCATTGGCAAAAAGTCTTTCCATCGGAGCCTTGGGCGTCCAACCTTCCGTACTCCAAACAATTTATCCGATAGGACTTTAGATCGGATTTCTTTATGATTCATCCTAGGGACGTGGCCCGCCCATCGCAATCGAGATTTAATCACATCGACCACGTCAAAATCTTTGTAAAGGCTCAGCTTCAAATTCGGTCTTCGGACACTCTCCCTAATACATGCTGCTTTCTCTTTTTTTTCTCCTTTTTCTCCTCAGGATCTTTCGTTCGAACCTGGAAAGTTCCAGTTCCTGAGTCTTTGTGAGTGTCCAGGTTTCAGAGCTATATGTCAGGACAAGGGGGATTAAAGCCTTGTATATCCTTACCTTGGATTATTTTGACAGATTGTTGGACCGGAGTTGCATTTGAAGTGCGAAGGAACACCGATATGCAGCCATAATACGCCTGTTTATTTCTTCGCCAATATCATTCCGCGAGTACACTTGGGAGCCCAAGTTGACAAACCCGAGTACCACTTCTATCCTGTGTGAACCCAACTGAATAAAGGCTTCTTGGATATCATGCATTGGATTTACACACATATACTTTGTTGTACCG
This sequence comes from Piezodorus guildinii, assembly GCA_023052935.1. NCBI lineage: Eukaryota > Metazoa > Arthropoda > Insecta > Hemiptera > Pentatomidae > Piezodorus > Piezodorus guildinii. The sequence goes on from CM041295.1 coordinate 153,187,104, forward strand.
AGTTTATTAGCAGCCCCATACGTGCTGCTGCTACTTCTAGAGCTTCGAAAGCCCCACTGACTGCTTCCAACGTCCTTCCAGCAATGTCCAGATCGTCCACATATCCTAAGCTCGTGAAAAAGTCTATTTAGAAGTGCTCCTGTAGTCGGGATACCAGAGTTCCTCACAGCTGTCTCACGAGCCAAGTTAAATACGAAGCATGCCAAACCATCTCCCTGACGAACTCCACTGACGTTCCAGTGTTTCTTGAGAGGACCCCGAACATTTGCACGCAGCACAGGTTACCCTCCATTGTCATGCGGATGGAAGAGTAATATAATAGCTGCTTGAAATGTGCGAATATACTTAGAGATATTAATATTGAACTTTCTGTATGACGTTGTGTGACACTTATTTATTTTGAGGGTATTACTTCTGGTACTACCAAATATTTTTCTGTGCGTGCACATGAAGTATGTATATATGCATGTGTGTGTATATATATATATATATATATATATATAATATATAACACACACACACACACACACGATATAAAATAAAGAGACACAAATACAAACTTAAACTATATAATATAAAAACGCAATTATTACTCCTAATACATCAATCAAAATAAGGAAGAAAACTAAAATGAATGACGAAGGGTGGCATTGTGGACCATAAGTAATTTGACTTTAATAATTCAGAAATTTTTATCATCCATCAGGGATTTGGTCCGTGGTTTAACATTGCAGCAATACTTTGGAGAATTTGCGTGAGAATATTGAAAATTTAGAGGAATATTATTGTCACAGTAGCTATTGAACAAGTCTGTTGTATCTTTAAGCTTTAGTATCGCATACTAAGCGATAATTGGTTTCTAGCCTTGTGATTGGTAGGGAAAATAAAAATTAAAAAGATAAAATATATAGAACTAAAATAATATATTTGGATAAAAGGCGTGGTTAAAAAATGTCTTTACTTCACATAATTTATGTGTAAATTAATATGCGTATAGATAGTGTTTGGAAAAAATAATTTTATTGGGTTGTGTCACATGAAATGTCCGTTTTCAAGGTAAAGGATTTTTATTAAAAATACGATATGAAAACAAGATAATTTTATTCGAAGTATTTACCTTCTTTTTCTAGACATTTTTCGGAACGTGACACCAACTTTTTTATCCCCGAACTGAGAAACTCTTGGTAGGGGTTGCCTTCTACTGTATGTTTGAGGACATCTTTGTCTATTACGGACGGAGGTCTTCCTCGGGGCAAGCTTTTTAAGTCGGTATCCCCAGGTGAAAACTTAGCAAACCAACGGCGAAAGGTCCGTTCATTAACACTCCCTTTCCCAAACGCCTTGCAAATATTTTAGCGGCCTCAGCTGCTGAATGGCCGAGTTTAAGCTCGTACAAAAATATTACTCGAAAATCGCGTGTTTCCATGTTCATATTTGGAGGTATACTAAAAAGTGAGCAATTGATTGGGAAGCTAATGTTTATAATATAAAGGTAGTGCATTAGTAAGTGTTTACTTTAAATATGTAAACATTCGGAAGAAAACACAGAGACCTGCAAAATCCTTTATGTATTTCAGAAACTATAAAAACGGACATTGCATGTGAAACAACTCAATAATTTTTTACAAACTGTTAACTTCTTTGAAAACACCTGAATTACTTGTTTGGTGTACTTCTAACATATGCACTTCAGCAGAGTATATCGTTCAAAACAATGTTGTTTTACAACAGACTCTGATGAATCTTGCTCATCTCAAAACCACTCCGTGAGAAATTATTATTTTAAAGTCTTCTTGAATGCCATGGGCGGAGACGAGGGAGGAGGTGGAGGGTCAGCTTGTTGAGACAGTTAAAATAATATTAGGATAAAAGGTGCGGTTAAAGAGTGTTTTCAATTCCAAGCACGTTTCTTATTTTCAAATTTATATGTATTTAGACAGTGATTGAAAAAGAATAACATATAAAATATATTCAACCCACTTGCCCAAATATATTTTAGGGAGGGGACCAAACGATTTTTAACCTTCTTGCCTCCTCCGTCCAACGAAAATCTAGGCCACGCCCATGTTGATTGCCGCTGCTAATGATAATATGACTTTATGATACACTGATAGGAGGATAAAATTAAGGCTACTGTTCCACTGAAAGAAGAATATGTATAGAATGGACTAAACACGGGCCCCACTATTCATTCAGGATGTTTCAGTGTTATGTGGTCATGTGGATTTAATTGAGAGGCTCAAAACTAGAGAAAAAAAATGTTTGTGCCTAAGGCCGCACGGCGGAAGATTTAACTTCATTGCGAATCGTTCATTAATTAATATATATATATATATATATATATATATATATATATATATATATATATATATATATATATATAATGATTTATCATATAGCTTGGAAAAATAAAGCAAGTAATGGTGTATGCCGATGACATAGTCCTTATTACTGACTCTAGCGTTAAGCTCCAACAAGCCCTAATAGAATGGGAAGCAGAATTAGGGCGGAAAGGTATGATTATTAATGCCAGAAAAAGCAAGATCCTACAAGTGGGACGACAGCCCGAACAAATCCAGATTATGTGCAACGACTAGGAGCTTGAAGTGGTTAATGAATTCTCCTACCTTGGAACTGTGATAAGCGGAAATGGAAAAATACAACCCGAAATATCCCACAGGATAGGAAAAGCAAATAATATTTACTATTCCATCAGCAACACAGTAGTAGGAAAGAGAGAGGTTAAAAAAGATGTCAAGCTACACATATTTAAGGCCGTATACATGCCTGTTCTACTATACGGAGCAGAGAGCTGGGTACTCCCGGACAACAAATGGAGCCGTATAACAGCGGCAGAAATGAAATACCTGCGCAGAGTGGCTTCCAAAACCCGCAGGGATAGGATCAGGAATGATACAATAAGGGAAGAATTAAACATTCCTGCAATGAAGGAGACCCTGGAGAAGAGACAGTTGAGGTGGTTCGGGCATGTATGTAGGATGAGCCAGGATTGTGACCCACGCAAATTTATGGAGGCAAAACCAGTTGGCACCAGACCTAGAGGAAGGCCTAGGCTTAGCTACGATGGCTACATTACCAAGTTAGCGCAAGCGAGAGGCAAGACACTGCAGGAGATGAAGACTCTTGCAGGAGACAGAGAGAGATGGAGATTCTGGGTTGGACTATCTCCACGCTGAAAGGCACAAGGAGAGAGCTAAAGAAGAAGAAGGAAAAATAAAGACCAAACTGCGTTTCTCTGTAAAAACAAAAGATTTATTCATAATATGTACTTTTACAACAATAAAACAAAACAATTTCATTATGTTTACCAACCTGTAAAAACAAAAGAAACTACATTTAAAGTCCTTATCCAGGTATCTTTATATTTTCATCAGTAAACTTCTTCTTCTTCTTTATCTTCCTCCTATGTGCCTTTACTAGCGTGGAGGGGCCTCGATCCAACGTTGCCAAGCTTCACGATTTCTGCAGAGTTGTTTAAGTTCCTGCAATCTTTTCCCTCCGATCTTCTGGATATATCCGTCATACAAAATCCTAGGCCTTCCGCGCGGCCTTTTTCCAGTGGGTCGAGCTTCCAACACTTTTCTGGGTTCGCGGTCCTCATTCATTCGACAAACATGGCCGAACCATTTTAGCTGTCGCTTCTCGAGGATGCTTTTCAGCGCAGGAATTTTCAGCTCCGCTCTAATTCCTTCATTTCTTACGCGGTCTCTTCTCGTTTTTCCTGCGACCCTACGTAAATACCTCATTTCAGCTGCAGTAATCCGGATTATTTGTTTGTCCAGCATTACCCAGCTCTCGCTCCCGTAGGTAAGAGTGGGGAGGTATATAGATTTGTAAATGTGGAGCTTCGTCTCTAGCCCCACATCTCGATGACCAACAATACTATTGCATATACTGTAATAGATTTGATTTGCTTTAGCAATCCTGTTAGCAATTTCGTAATCTATTTTTCCCTGCCTATTTATATTGCAGCCTAAGTAGAGAAAGTTTTCAACTACTTCGAGAGCCTCGCCGTTACAAATCACCTCCACAGTCTCCTCCTCATCTCGGGACAGGACCAGTATCTTGCTCTTGGAGACATTTATGGTCATTCCCTTTCGCTGAAGTTCTTCCTGCCATTCTATTAGAGCTTGCTGTAATTTGTCTTTCGTATCACAAATAAGGACGATATCATCAGCGTATAACAGTGACTGGCTCAGTATCGTCCTCATGTTCCACTTACCAATCACTGTTCGGGCAGTTCGCCTTTTACAAATTTTATGGATCTCATCCATAAACACTGTAAACAGAAGCGGGCTCAGACTGTCTCCCTGCTTTACTCCTCTATCAATGGGAAAAGGTGCAGATTCTGTTCCATTAATCCGTACCACTCCTTTAGAATCAGTGTATACAGATTCTATGGCGGAAATAAGATCTATTGGTACATTTTTCGCTGGAAGGGCGTTCCATATTTCTTTACGTGGGACCGAGTCGAAAGCAGCCTTAAGGTCCAGGAATGCGAAATATGTGCTTCTATCTCTGTCCCATGATTTTTCTAATATATTTCTTATGACAAAGATATTATCCTGGGTCTGCCTGCCAGGGCGAAAACCTGCTTGCTCCTCTTCCAGTTGTTCCTCCACAATTCGTCGTAGCCTTTTCTCCAGAATGTGCGTGTACATTTTGTATGCCACGGATAGGAGGCTAATTGGTCTATAATTAGCACATTCCGTTTGACTCCCTTTTTTGTGAATAGGAATAATCACACTGTACTCCCAATCTTTCGGGATTCTTTTGGTATCCCATACCGTCTGAAATAGCCCTTGCAATGCTTTAATGAGCTCTTGTCCTCCATATTTTAGGAACTCGGGGGCGATGTTGTCTCTGCCTGCAGCCTTCCCTGTCTTTAACTGTTCAAGAGCCAGCTCTACTTCTTCTTTGTTAATGGGTTCATCACTGACTTCGTAGATCGTCTGTCCCCTTTGTTCTCTAACTGCTTCTTTATTAGCGAAGAGATCTAGGTAGTGTCTACGCCATCTCTCTAATATTTTAGATGTTTCTGTCAGCAATTCACCGTTATTATCTTTAACATTTCTAACTGGCTTTGCTCTTTTGCCCTTCAAGAATTTCACAGTACGCCAAAACTTTTTGATATTTTCTCTATGATTTTCATCTAGGCTCTTCCCGAATTCTTCCCATGATATTCTTTTTTGTGCTTTTACTACTGCTTTGGCCTCATTCCTCGCTCTTCTATACTCAGCCCAGTTATCGGGTGTCTTATGGCGTTGATATGATTTCCATGCTTGCTTCTTTCGGTTTATAACCGTCTTAACATCATCATTCCACCATTTGCTGCGTTTGCCTTTATAGGTGAATTTTTGTATGCCACAGACCTCTTTGGCGGTTCTCAAGATGGAAATTTTGAGGGCACTCCATTGTTTCTCTGCGTCTCCGTCTAAATCCAGGACTCTGAGACTTTCTTCCAATTTGCAAGAATATATTTTTCTCTTATCAGGATCATCTAAAGCACGAACTTTTATTGTTTCATAAACTTTAGCTTGAGACTTGCGGGTTCTTAAGATCTTAGTATCCGCGACTAACAGCAGATGATCTGTGCCTATTTCTGCCCCTCTTATTACTTTCACATCTCTGAAATATTGTCGGATTCCTCGTTCATAGATAAAATAGTCGATGACACTATTCCCTACTGCGCTCGAGAAAGTAATTTTGTGTACTCTTTTATGTGGGTAGAAGGAATTTCCTAGTAAGAGATCATTGTCGACGCAGAAATCAATCAATCTTTGGCCATTTTCATTTTTAACTATTTCACCTCCATGAGGTCCCATCGCACCGAATGAGGTTCTGTTGTCTCGTCCAATTCTTGCATTAAAATCTCCACAGAGAATTACCATCCTTCCTTTGTCCCTGCTTCTATCAATCGCTCGTTGCAGGTCTGAGTAGAACAATTCTTTATCCAATATCCCAGCATCTTTAGTGGGAGCGTATACTTGGATGATTGTTAACTTTCCAATGGTTACTTGGAGGTCTGCAAGTATAATCCTGGAAGAGACTGGCTCCCATTCTTCAACTCTGTTATATGCTGCAGAAGACATGACTATCCCCACTCCCTCTTTAGCCCGAACGTCCTTTGGTACACCTGCATATATCAGGAAATATCCGTCCTCCAGCTCTACTTCTCCACTCATCAGTAAACAAACACTGTAAACATAAACAACAACCAACTGCAACAACTAAAAACCTCCCGGCTGCCGTCACGACATCTAGCGGGCATTTCTGGCAAAGCGGCAAATACAAATTAAAGAAAAGCGCTCGTATATGAGTGACATACTTTTCTTTACATCTATAGCAACTAATATTATGTATTATGTAATATCATTATGGATCGGCTAAATGAGAAACAAATCAGAAATTAAAGTTATACTTTTTTCTTGATTCTATACAAATCAAATTATTTATTTCCGTTTTCGTATTCTACAAAGGATACAATTGGTTTATGATAACTAAAACAAATACTTTTAATTGAATTTTACTCATATATTTAGAAAAACCGGCGTAAATTGTAGTTCCATATTTTGTTTTACTTTCATTTCTATTATTCGAGTTACTTAAATCCAATGTGTTCTTTAAAAAACTTCAAGTTTAATGTTTCTTGTGAAAAGTCGACATTTAAATCTTCACTCATAGGTGATTTATCCAAGCTCCGATTAAGCAAAGCAGACCATGCTTTTATATATCTCTCCTCTCTCTCTCTCTCTCTCTCTCTCTATATATATATATATATATATATATATATAAGTTAATTTTCATGGATGAATTAAATTATTTTCTTTACACTTTGGTTAGGTGAGATGTAAATGACAACTATTATAATGGGTAATCCATTTTCTGCTTCACATTTTGCAACACAAACTTCTCCAATAGATGATTCATTAAAACTGTATGATTGATAATTCCTAAATGCTACATCCATCTGTGAAGTTATGATGTTTGTCGTGTATCTATTACTTTTATATATGGGCTGCAGCTCGGCACTGTGGTCGCTTAAATTTAGTAACAATAGAAATTTGGGATATCGATGTTATCTTCGTTGTTAAACCATGTTTCAGATAAAAGCAAAATCATTGAATTTTGAGCAGCACCGTCCTCAAGATCCAGGACATGTGGGCGGAGACTTTGACAATTTAATGAATATATTGATATTACAGTTCTGTTGGAAATAAAGTATAAAGATGAAATGACTAACCTAAACGATCGAATCACTCTTTATTGTAACAATAACAATAGTTATGTTTTTATAATGTTTAATTTTTTTCCACTATATAATACACCACTAACTACATAGACTGACCTTACAATATTTATTTATGATTGTTTTTGTTTGAGCTTTAATGTTATTTGCTATCTGCAAAAAAAAAAAAAAAAAAAAATTGCAATAAGCATATATGATGACATCCGAAAGTCGGTTAAAGCAAGGCATCTCTAGGCCACCGCCTCAAAAGTCTTTGGGTGGGTTGTACGGCTTCGTGTAGGATTTAAGTGTTTGGGCCGATGGGTTCATGTTGTAAGTCAGTCTGTCATGAAATCTTTTATTTTAATAATATTCTGTGGCTGTGCCTGAAACTGTGAGTATGTCCAAGTCCTGTGAAGTAATTCGTTGGTTACATAAAACGGTTCATCCACGATTTTTCGCAATATTTTCGATTGAAGGGTCTGAATTATTTGGATGTTAGAATATTTGGCAGATCCCCATAGCTCTATCCCGTATGTCCATAATGGTTGATCAGTACTTTGTAAATAGTAATTTTGGTGTTTAAGGATAATTTGGATCGTTTGTCAAGCAGACGGGATAGTAGTCCAAATCGTCTGTTCAGCTGTTATCTTTTAAGTTTAATGTGGGTCCTCCATGTCAGTCTTTTTTCTAAGGTACAGTCCCAAATATCGTACTTCCTCTGATGTCTGGAATGGGTTTATCCTCGAAATAGACTGCTGGACAATCCCCATTATTAAGCATGAAAACGATAAATAGATCTGTTTGATTGATTCATTTTCACTTTCCATCTATTAGCCCAACTGGATAAATCATCAATGTGGTTTTGCGACATGAAGGATGCAATAATTGGGTTTTGATGTGATGTCAAAAAAGCTGTATCGTCTGCAAAAGTGTCTAGTAAGGTGTGGTCATTTTCTGGCAAGTCTGCCGTGTAGATATTAAATGGTAACGGTCCTAGTACACTGCCTTGTGGTACTCCTGCTTGAACACGTATTATTCCAGAAAATGCGTCTCCTACTTTTACAGTAAAGTGTCGGTCGGTCAAGTAAGAGAGTAATATTAAATAATAAGTCGGAGAAAGCAAATTTTTGAGCTTGGAAAGCAATCCTTCATGCCACACCTTATCGAATGCTTGACTAATATCGAGAAAAACACCTGAGCAATATTTTTTAGACTCTAAAGCATTCGAAATGTAGTCTACTAAATTAATGACCTTACAATATAAATCAAAACTGTATAATAAATTATTGTTAAAATAATAATTATCATGACGTATTAATAACTGTTGATAATATTAATTGATAATAATTCTAAGATGAACACACACAAAACACATAAACTCAGCGACACAATGCATTTTTCCTATGGTCCAATAGTACAATTTAAAAGTAATCATGGGAAATAGATTTATGAGAGTTGAGAATGTTAAGAAACACTAATATGCATTGAGGGGATGTTAGCAAATGTGGACGAAAGTAGGGTTTAAATATGAATTAAGGATTTCAAAATAAATAAAAAATATTCGGAGATTAGTGCAGTGCGTTTTCAGAAAATTTTCATACAAGAGCATTAATGCTTAAAGGGATTAATTCTTTAATAAAGAATTTTTAAACGTATTAATTAATTAATCATAGCCTAAATAACCCTTATCAATGAATATCCTCAAACCTGAGGAATGCATTAGTATTCATTCCACCATAGGATTTAGTTCCTTGTTTTAAGATGTTAATCCCACTTTGGAGACTAGGCTAAGAGATGTGTGCTCACGGCGTATCATGGTGTCTCCTAACGTCTTGACATTCAAGCAACTCTCATAAACTAATTCCTCATGATTTATGAAACCTCACATTTAAGACCTCAACATAGCTATCTCCGGGTCTAAGCATGCTGGATTCAGTTGCTTGGAACCAATTCTTGTGGAATTTAATGACCTTTCACTTTTATTCAATGGATTTTAGTCGAAAAATGGATTCCGTAGAAGCCTACGGAATTTTCCCAACTAGTGGTCCGCGATGGGTCATTGGGAAATAAGTTTCAATAAGAATCACTTGGCTTTTAATAAGAATCACACGGACAAATTTAATATTCTAAGTGATCTAATTGCTTTTGAACAATCACAACCTTAAAAATCTGATGCTCGCAACACACGACTTTCACTTAACTCCGTTATTTATATCAATTTAAGAATTTTTAAACGAATTTTAAAACAAAATAAATTGTTTAAGAAATTATTTACATTGTATTTTAATAGAAACTCGTGTTTTATCAAATAATTTATTATATTATTATTTACGACAATCAGTTGGTTATATCGGCTTTTCATTACTCCCTGTTAGCTTTTACAATAGCATGTATAAGATAATATTTTATCAAAAATCTTAAACATTCCAACGGTATGTTATACATGCATATTACTGTCCTTAAGTTCAAATAATAAAAATTGCATTCGTTCAACTTATATATGTACCTGTTTTTTAGCAATGCTAATAAGATAATATGGTCAATTCCATAAAATATACAAAATGAAAGATACTTTAGAAGAAGAAATTTTAAAATATTGGCATTGAAGCCCTGTCAGACTATTTCGATCAGAATGAAACCTACATGATATTAAAGCCCGTCCAATTTTCCATTGATATAGCGAGTTTGATCAAAATCGTTAGGGCCGTTTTTGAGAAAAAGGTACAAAATGCATTATATAAAATGGCTCTTCTGGTTAGCTCATCATAATGAAAAAGTTGCTGTAACATATAGGGCGTATAGTTGTTTTAAATATGAAAGTTCAGTTTCATAGGACTTTTCGTTTACGCGCTGGAGTTATCACACACACACACAGACCTTTTTGTTTTAAAGGTCTCGAAAACTCAAATCCGAAAATTTTCACGATCTCAATACTTTCGACTTTACTATATATTCCATGTATAGGTAAGTGAAAGTAAAATTGGTTTTTCAAAAAGTAATGAGCTTAAAGGACAGATATAACTTCGTATAACAATAATTGAGACGTTGATTTCCAAAAGATACTAAAGGACATTTTTTTCGAAATTGCTATTTTTACATAATTGTATTCTCCTAATTTAGTTTTATCTAATTCTTAAATTTGATTTTGTCTGATGAACACTGAAGTTCCTTAATAACGTGATTTAGAAATGCTATTATTTTCTTAAGGTACTAATTCCACATTTATTATCGTTCCAAATCATACTAAAACATTTCATTTCATAACTTTGATATGGTTTTATTAATTTCGCACGCAATGTACGTGATACGGTGTAGCCTACTAAAAATCTGAATTTCTTAGAAGGTCCTTGCCATAAAAATGATTGTATGAAGGGGTCCACGAAAAACATTTGTTGGGAACCACTGTTATAAGCTGTTAATACCTGAAAAAATTTTAGACTCCAACATTAGATTTAATTTACTTTTAAAAAATATGTTTCACCCTAATATCTCACTTGGCCTATAGAATAATAATAAATTAGAAAAATATTTAAGTAAAATGAATGATGAAATAGAAAAAATGGATAAGCAAAACGTAATATACAAAATAGACTGTAAAAACTGTGAATATATATATAGGAGAGACATCCAAAAAACTGAAAAAAAATATCAGAATATCAGAACATACATCAATTTGTAAAAATATAAAAAACACCAATGCAACAGCATTATCACCACATAGCATAACGAGACAACATAAATTTTACTTTGACAATAAAAAAAAATCAGATACATCACAAAACAATAGAAATATAAAATTACTAGAGGCAATACACATTACCAAAAATAATAACAGAACAATAAATTTCAAAACAGATACAAAAAAACTAGGAACACATTATACAGATATTATCAATAAAGTAAACTAATAAAATAAATAGAAAAATAGTCCAAAACCATAATTAGAATATATGATTAATAGAAATATAAATAAATACAGGGCAAAACTATTACATAGAAATATTAGAAGAATATACCATGGTACAAAGTGTAAAATTAGAAATAATAGAAACAGTTAGCCTATAGACATCAAATAAGGACGAATAGCAGTAAGCTAGATATGTAATAAAATGTTTGCTTATTTATTTAACGTCACTTTATGCTACTATGGCTAATCGGACGAGGCTACAGTGGGAGTCCTAAATTTTGCTCATCCAGGTTTTATTAGGATAGGGATCTTTAACGAGTACCTGACATCGCACAGGCTCGGGACCACCTTTTAACCTCTCCTCCGAGGGACGGCATAACTAAGGATTTTTTTACTTCCATTAAAAAAATCCTAGGACCACCTGCGGGTTTGAACCCGTGAGCTTTGGCATGGGAGGCGGTTATGCTAGCTACAAGTGATCCCGGTAATAAAATGTATGTGTGTTAAAAAGTGATATTAAAAGAAAAAGGTAAATCATATTAATATTTTTTAAATTAAATTTATAAAGATGATTTTCAAAGATAAATAATCAAATATTGTAATTTTACTAATTAAACTATAAAAATTGTTTTAGTCTGGATAAAAAGGTCCAAACCCCGAAACGTGGAAAAACTATGTCATAGATAAAATGTGAAGAAAAATAACTTTGTAAGAAAAAGAAGTAGATGAGTGCTTTTTTGAGTATGAAAAATTAGATTTTCGATTCTAGCTTGATTGAATTTCTTAAAACAATCCCAAGTGACTTATTTTTTTTCTTTTGAGGTCTTTAATCTATTACTGAAGTCTGGCCACTTTCTCCCTGTACAAAGCTCCACAGTTGCAATTAAAAATTTTCACCTTCATGGCATTCCTTGAGTTACTGGCAGCCCATAGAAGTTTAATTAAATTAAATTAAATTCAAATCCCAAGACAACTCTCTGAGTAATAGAATCTAATATCAACGCTGGCGTGGTATATTTAGTTTACAATTATTAAATTTTGATGGTTTGGTAAACCATTATCTATCATATGGTCGGTGCTGTGCTTCAATTGTGTCTCAACAGAAACACACAATTCATTGGAAGGCACAATGCCACGTCGTGTGACAATAAACTTCCACTCTCTCTGAAAGCCTTATATTGAAAAAGTCCGTTTTTTTTTTTTTTTTTTCTTTAGCTACGGACCAAACTACAAAATCCAGAATTATTTCAGAAAGTTTTTAAATGAGAATTAGTAACGCCTTGAGAGTTTTTGTCTCTGTTTTAATTTAACATTGAATGACCATGATTCATAAACACGTGCGATTGAGAGAACTCGATGCATATAGAAATAAAAATGGCTTTTGAAAAATATAAAAATGTGGTGCGGGCAACACTCGGCTTTCACTTTCCTCGGTTGTTAAAATCAATTTAAGAACTATTAAATAAATATAGAATTTAAAAAAGTTTAAATATTTATTTTCAGTATTGTTGTAAACATATGTTTTAGATTAAATAATATATCAAATTGTTAATACAATAATCACTTACGTTTATGCCCTATACGTCACATTACATTACCTTCCACAACTTTGTATTCAAGATAACATTTTTTTTTCTAAAATCTTCTCTTTTCTAACGACATATTTTACAACTATATTACTATGCTTATGTTCGGAAACAAAGTTTTTTTTTTTTTTTTTTTTTTTAAACATAATTTATTGAAATTTACAACTGTACTCAAAAAAATACATCAAGTAAATATGATATTAGAAAAATGACATGGAAGAGACTTGTAGAAGAACTACCCAATGGTAGCACTCCTGTAACTATTTTAAACTAGAAGGTCTCGGGGCCATCTCCTTTTCAGACGCCTCGGAGGATTGTCGGGAATGAAGAGGAAGAAAGGATTGAAACTAGAGGATTAGGGTGGGAATGGAGTTTGTCATGAAAGGAATGGTATCTAGATCGGGCCAAATCAGCAACATACGGAATATTAAGGTCTTTGTGGATCAGTTTATTAGTTACAAAATAAGGAGCATTGAGGATTTTACGCAGGATTTTGGATTGTAGGGATTGGATACGGGAAGAATTTGATGGTTTAGTAGAGCCCCAAAGCTCTACTCCGTAAGTCCATATAGGCCGTATGATAGTCATGTAGATGAGCTTTTGTAGTTAAGTGGAAGATTGGAACGTTTGTCTAGTAAGTGTTGAAGTAGTCGAAAACGTCGTGCAGTTTCTTGTCGTTTCAGTCTTGTATGAGGGTTCCATGTAAGGCGTTTGTCAAGGTGTAGTCCTAGATATCGGATCTGTTCAACCGGGACAAGAGGAGTATTATTGAAGGAGACAGCAGGGCAGGATGTCGTTGGTTTACGACGAAGGGTAAAGGTAATTTGGCTGGATTTGTTGGCATTTATTTTAATTCTCCAGTTCTGACACCATACTTCAAGGTCTCTGATGTGGGATTGGAGAGTTTGAGAGGCAATAGTTGGATCAGCATTGACTGATAACACACATGTGTCATCAGCATAGGTAGAAAGGAAAGTGTTAGGATGGGATGGGATATCATCTGTATAAACTGTGTAAAGGATGGGTCCTAGGATACTGCCTTGAGGAAGGAAACAAAGTTAAAAAAAAAAATTTTTTTTTTCTTCAGTTGTTTATCAAAGCCGTTCAAATTGTATATTTAGCCTTTTTTGACCAATGTTAATAAAAAGATATGGTTAGTTTTTTTGAATATAAAAAATCAAAGGTACTTCAGGGGGAAGAATACGCCTAAAATAGACATTTAAGCTATGTCAGACTATTTCAATCATAATGAAACCTCGTCTTTGGCACATCGAAGCCCCATGTATCCCATCTTTATACCGAATCAAAATGGCTCTTTCCTCATACCCGTAGGCAATATTTCCTTGGATCCTTCCTATAACAAACTATCAACTCACAACACCCTCACTATATCTACATTCTTTTACAGTCCAAACCCTAAATTCATCTACAAGAGACGAGATCCTATTTATCCAACCTTTATATCCCTTCCCACAGAACAAAAAAATACGAATGCTCCTTTTGGCCCGTTCTACTAGTTTCTGGAATTTCCTCCCATCAAACATTCGTCATGCTCCCTCCCTCTCAAATACATTTTTCCAGCACCTTATAACATCCTAAAATGACACTGCCTGACAATGAAATAATTTTAATTTAATTGTATTCAGTGATAACTCAAATTGTAAGGTTAGTTCGTTAGAAAAAATTAGTGGACTGTATAGATTTAAAAAAATGAAAATAAAGGAAGCAAAACGACAAATCAGAATGCATTTATTAAACTAAAATACATATAAACAAGATAAGAACAAAATCAACCCAATTAATTTATATAAGAAAAGATAAGAAACAAAATTAACCCAATAAATTGATATAAGAAACAAAATAAATCTAATTAAAATTAATATAAGAAAAATAAGAAACAAAACTAACCTACTTATATGCTTAAACAGCTGTAAGAAAATAGAGGAAACAAAATAAACCTAATTGAAAATATTTAAGAAAATATGAGAAACAAACTTAACTTAATTAAATACTTAAAGATTTAAAAAATATAGGAATCAAAATTAAACAGTTTTAAGAATGATAATTAAGAAATTAAATGTTCCAATAATGGATATAGATAGGCTATATTCACGTAAAGATGTCCTGTTGAGTGTTGAAGAAAACGACCGCAGAGCGGTTTGCACGAAGTCCTCTTGAGTGTTGAAGAAAATGACCGCAGGGCGGCTCTTCCAAGTTCCAAGGGGAAGGATCAGAAGATGAAGAAATACGTTTGCAAACGTTTAAACGTTGAGAGGAGACTGGGGTCTATGTACTGCACAACTTCACCGTTCAGACGCTACCTTAGTACTCGACTCGCCACGAGGCTGTCTTAAAAACAATTGAAGTACGACCGTCTTCTGTCTTTCTTTTCTACTGTTTTTCAATTTCGTTTCAAAAACTTTTAATTATATTTGAAATAACTATTTTTAAAACAAATAAAAAATAAAGATTAATACAAAAAATGATCTTATGATAAATATCATAAAAATTATACAGTTTTTTATTTTCAATAAACAGTCATGAAAAACCTTATCAGGCCATAAGCTATGGCGTGAACATATATATATATTCCTTAAATATAATATATATATATATATATATATAATATATAATATATATATATATATATATATATATATATATATATATATAAAAAATTCCTTTGGTTCAATCGTTACAGTATTTTTTTTTAATTGCTATTTTGTCACTAGAAGAATTCATTTCATATTTTGTATAATATATTTTTATTTAATTGGTTTATCTTTCATTAACTCTTAGCCAGATATAGTCCCTACATTATTTCAAAGCTAATGTTATTCCTAGAATACTAAAAACTAGAATATGTTACTAATTATTATTAATTTATTTAATTTTTGTTCTTTCTTTTATATTTATTCTCTGTTATCAATTCATTTATTTCTCATTTGTCCAGCATAATTAGCTTCTGAAGATTGTTTTTATTTTATTTATTTATCGTGTTGTATACAAATTCATCCATAATTGTAAATATTAGTTAATTATGATCATTGTGCCTGTTAGCCAGACATATTATGTATTTCAACTGTACAAACCTAATATTCTATAGGGACCCAGTCCCAGAATAAAAATTATCTTTTTTTTTTAATTTTTCTGGAAGTTTTTCTTAATATTAACACTTAAATGAGCACACCTTAACTTCCTTTTGTCAATCATCCACTTTTTTCACAACCATTCATATCTATCAACGTTTTGGGGTTGTTTCCCCATTTTCAAGACTGAAACAATTTTTTTTTAACTTTGATTAGTGAATAAAAATACATTATTTAAATATTTGTCTTTGAAAAATTATCTTCTCCAATTTGTCATAATTAATTTAAAATTCACTAATATTATTTACCTTATTTTTTTAAAAACATTTTCTCACATATAACCCACCACTTCACTCCATAGCTTACTGCTATTCGTCCACATGTTCATTGGCTTACTATCCCACATAACATATAAAAAACACAAACACAACACATTATCATCCCATAGTATAACAAAACAACATAAATTTAACTTTGAAAACACAGTAATTTTAGACACATCTCAAAATAATAAAATAGAAAATTACTAGAAGCGATCCACATTACCAAAAATAATAGCAGGACAATAAATTTTAAAACAGATACAAAAAACCTAAGAACCATACACAGATCAAAATAAGGTAAATTTAAAATCAATATAACAATAGCCCAAGAACCATAATCAGGACATATTATTAATAGAAATAAAAATAAAAAATGCAGAAGGATTACATAGGAATACTGGAAAGGTACAAAGTTTAAAATTGGAAAATAATAGAAACAGTAAGCCAATGAACACCCATGTAGACGTAATAGCAGTAAGCTATGGAGTGAAGTGGGGTTATATGTGAGAAAATGTTTTTAAAAAAATAAGGTAAATAATATTAGTGAATTTTAAATTAATTATGACAAATTAGAGACGATAATTTTTCAAAGACAAATTTTAAATAATGTATTTCATTCACTAATCAAAGTTTAAAAAAAAATTGTTTCAGTCTTGAGAATGGGGAAACAACCCGAAACGTTGATAGATGTGAATGGTTGTGAAATAAAGGGGATGATTGGCAAAGTGAAATTAAGGTGTGCTCATTTAAATGTTAAAATAAAAATTATTTTCTTTTCTATTCTATTCTAAATCTATAGATATTAAAGCCCATTAATTTTTACATCGATATAGCGAGTTTAAGACAATCGTTAGAGAAATTTTTGAGAAAATCATAAAAAGGTGTACAATGCAAGGTATGTGGTAAAGTGGCTCTTCTGGTCAGCCGATTTTGATAAATAAGTTGCAGTAGCATTTCATGAATATACACATGAAATGTCCAACGGTAGTTCCGTGGTTGGTGAGAATCAGGTGTAAGGAGGTGGTTTTATGGGGTAAGAATCAGGTGTAGGGAGGTGGTTTTATGGCGGTTAAGAAAATCAGGTGTAGGGAGGTGGTTTTATGGGGTAAGAATCAGGTGTAGGGAGGTGGTTTTATGGGGTAAGAATCCCACACACGGATAGGTACTATCCGCTCTATCTGCGTCTTTTGAAGATTTCCACTTAGCCACGTAAAAAAAAAAAAAAAAAAATCCAATGAAAACATGAATTGGATTAAATATAGCAATAGGTCAGTAAAATTTAAAAAATCTGGTGCGGGTAACACACGACTTTCACTTACCTCGACTGTTAAAATCAATTTAAAAACTATTAACTACACTTCAATTTGAAAAATATTTTAAGTAGGTTTTAATAATACTTGTATTTCTGGGAAAATGATGATGCAGGTGCAGTAATTGGAACAAAAAAAGACAATGTGAGAGTAAAGTGTCTGGCCTTTGCAGATGATCTAGCCCTGCTAGCGGAAACAGAGGAGGAAGCTATGAAACAGATAAACACCATAAAAGAAATAGCTGAGGAAACAGGTCTCCAAATTTCCTACGAAAAGACAGAGATGATGACAAAAAATTCAAGGTATGACAAGAAAATTTTGGCCACAAAATATGGACAAATAAAAGTGACCAAAAATTTCAAATACCTAGGGGAGATAATATGCAACAACGGGATAGATAAAGTAGGCCTAGATGAAATATTAGCCAAACTAGAAAGACTGTACTGGAAGGAATTAGTCCGGGTGGCGGTCATTAAATGAAACAACTAAATAGTTTCAACTATTTATTGTTTGCCAACGTTTCGACCCCCTTTGTGGGTCATCATCAGGGCGCATGGTGGGAGAATGAAAGACTGTACTTTGCAACTAGAAGCATGTACAGTTAGAAAAGTTTATCCTCCAATACAAAAATAAGGTACTAATGTACAGTAGTAAGACCAACAATACTGTATGGTATGGAAACAGTTTGCCTTCGGAGTCTTGAGAAATTTCTCAAGATTGAGAGAAAAATGCTTAGGAGGATTCATGGACCCAAAATAACACAAGAGGGCTACAGGCTAAAATCCAAAGAAGAAATATATAGAAATTTGGAAAACCTTGAAGTAGTCATCAGAACTAGGAGACTGAGGTTTTATGGCCATATGGTGAGAATGAACAATCAGAGGCTGAACAAACAGATTTTTGACAAAGTCCTAAGCTATAAGAATATGGGTGGTTTTGCGAAGCAAATAAAAGAGGAGCTCGATAGGTTGAAAATCAAGAAAATAGACTGCTTAGATAGAGAGCTTTTCGGGAAGAAAATAAAAGAAGTTGGGGTTCTTACAGGAAAAACAAAGAAACAGGGGAGAAAATAGACAAAGGAAGAACGGGAGGAACAGTCCAGGAAGATGAAAGAATATTGGAGAAAAAGAAAGATGAAAGATGTGAAGAAGACAGAATGATATTCACGTGGTCCTTGTTGGCCAATTCGTGCAAAAAAAAAAAAATATATTGTATTTATTTTCGTTGGAATCATATGATTTAGATTAAATAATATAACTATATTACATCGCTACGTATAATAATCAGTAATAACTTTATGCACTACTCGTCGTTTTACATTATATTTACAACTTTGGGTAACAGATAATATTTTTTCTAAAATCTTCCTCTTTCCAAAAATATATTATACGTCTTTTTTAATATCAAAAAAGCAAAAATTACAATAAAAAAAATTGTTTTGCTCTTTTCTCCTTTGGTTGTTTATAAAATTCATTCAACTTGTATATTTAACCATTTTTTATCTATGTTCATAAGATGATATGTTTTATTTTTTCGAATCTACAAATTTGAGGGTACTTTAGAGAAAGAAAATTTAAACTATCGGCATTTAAGCCGTGTCAGCCTATTTCAATCAGAATTAAACCTACATCATATAAAAGCCTATACAATTTTGCATCGATATATTGAATGTAATCAAAATCGTTAGAACCGCTTTTGAGAAAAACGTGAAAAGGTGTAAAATGCATGGTATAAAGTGGCTCTTCTGGATGCAGATAATGTTGCTGTAACATCTCGGCGTGTGTCTCAAATATGAATTTTCGGTTTATACAACGTATCGTTTTCGCGCTAGACATACAACACACACACGCAGACCTTTTTGCATGACTTGGTTATTTGGACTTAAGTGTATTTCAGTTGAAAACTCGAATTCGAAAATTTTACGATCGCAATACTTTTCCTTAGTATATATTTCATATGTAGCTAAGTGAAGTAAAAAATAATAGTTATGATTCTCGAATTGACATAACAAAAATTTTGAATGCTGTCAATGAATCGCCTCTTTACAAGTGTATCATGTCATTGTTTTATTTTTCTCTAATTTACTTGATATATTCAATAAATATTGCAAATTTAAATAAACATCATTAGAAAAAAAAAATGGTTGTTAAAGATTAAGTTTCCAATCATTGGCTCATTACTACAACATGGCCAAATTTATTAATAGTAAAAGAAAATGTGTCAAGAATAAACCATGAAAAGAATGCGTATAAGAGCCTCTGTTTCTTAAACTAGTTTTAGAAATATCTCATTCTTAAAATAGCTTGACTCTGGTTGCAGTTCTTAATATTTGTTACCAATTCAATATAGCTTGCAGGATGCATGGTTTTTATTTATTTTAAGAAATTTCAGTCATTTTTTTATATTTCAAGATGAAATCGAGGATATAATTTACATATTTTACTTTCACTTACCTATATATGAAATATTATACAGTAAAGGAAAGTATTGGGATAGAAAGAATTTTCTAATTCCAGTAAAGACGAAATGTCTGTGCGTATGCCTGTGGTTAGTCAAGCATAAAAACTATAAGGCGTACGAAACTGAAATTTCTAATTTAAGACTACTATACGCCTAAAACAAGTTGGTTAATAAAAACCGGTAAAGAAATAGGACTCGAATTAAATACCGATAAGACGAAATATATGATTAGTAGCAGAAATGGTGGCGATCTTGGTGATATTGATATATCAGGGCATACTTTTGAACACGTAGAGAAATTCAAATATTTAGGTTCAATGATAACAAGAAAAAAATGAAATCCAGGAAGAAATAAAGTCCCGATTAAAAGTGGGAAATGCGTGTTATTATTTAGTGGCTAAGTTACAAAGTTCGCGGCTTCTATCTAAAAACATAAATTTTAGAATTTATAAAACTATTATTCTTCCGGCGGTTCTTTACGGATGTGAAACATGGCCGCTTACTTTGAAGGATGAACAACGGCTTAAGGTTTACGAAAATAAGATACTGCGTAAAATATTTGGTCCGAAGAGAGATGAGGCAACTGGGAGTTTAAAAGGTTGCACAACGCGGAAATGCGGGACTTGTATCCTGTGAATATAATTGAGTTGATACATCGCGGAGACTCAAATGGGCGAGTAAAGTTGTTGGGCTCGGTGAGGAACGGATTCCGAGAAAGTTGGTATTCGCTGATCCGACTGGTAGACTTCCGAAAGGTAGGCCGAAGCGTCGATGGGATGATTGCGTTAAGGCCTACCTCGGGGGCTTGGGCGTGAACGGTGAACATTAGACGAGTCTGTGTAGGCGGAATTTGGTGGTATCGGCATCGAACCTTCGGGTTCGGTGTGCCTATTATTATTATTATTATACGCCTAAAATGTCGAACCAACTTTTTCAATAAAATCGCCTGACCGGAAGTGCTACTTTATAACTTGCATTTTGCATATTTTTACGATTTTCTTTAAAACGGCGCCAAATAGATAGGTTAAACTCGCTATATAGATGTGAAATTAAATGAATTTAAATGTAATAGGGCTTTTATTCTGATTTAAACAATATGAAAGTTATTATTAACCCTATCATATTATAAACATTGATAAAGAACGGGTAAATATACCAGATGAACGAATTTTACAAATTGTTTTTTCTTGCTCACAAAAATAGTAATTTAGATGTCAATTACTAGTATAGAAGAGTATATATTATTATGAATAAAATAATTAGAACTTTCCCTTCTATTTTTATCACATTTTTATTTATTTTTACATAAATACAACTTTACTCACGTTTCCAGGTATTTTTTTATCCTCATCTTTAGATTATCCAATTAAAATAAAAAACAATTTAATATCATAATCATATCTACAACAATACAAGTAATATTCAAAATTTATAATTCAATTATCAATATCATATTCCAAAATTTGTTTCTGAATTTGTTACTATCTGTATTTCAATTGTACTCACAAATTTTTTCCATATTGCACAAATATAAGTAATTTAAATCACGATCTCTTTACTTAGGTACATCATTTATATAAAAATAATTTCGTCATTAATTGTTAGTTTTGTTATTTCACTATCACATAACTTAAATTGTTTTCACATATGAACTATTATTTACATGGAAGTATGAAGCAGATTGAAGGTACCTAACATCTGATCTCACTTCATTCCTATAATGGATAACGTTTATATATATTCCAAACAATTACTATCCAGGATAGAAATTAATGAATATATCTTTTATGTAAATATAAATAAAAATATAACAACAAGAGAAGAGAAAGTTCTAATTATTTTATTCACAGTAATTTTGATTTGTATCGGGTTGTTTCACATGCAATGACCGTTTTTATAGTTTCTGAAATACATAAAGGATTTTACAGGTCTCTGTTGTTTTCTTCCGAATGTTTACATATTTAAAGTAAGCAGTTACTAATCCTCTACCTTTGGATTATAAAACATTACCCACTTTTTAGTATACCTCCAAATATGAACATTGAAACACGCTATTTTCGAGTAATTTTTTTGTACGAGTTTAAACTCGGCCATTCAGCAGCTGAGGCTGCTAGAAATATTTACAAGGCGTTTGGGGAAGGGAGTGTTAATGAACGGACCATTCGCCGTTGGTTTGCTAAGTTTTCAGCTGGGGATACCGACTTGGACAACTTGCCCCGAGGAAGACCTCCGTCCGTAATAGACAACGATGTCCTCAAACATACAGTAGAAGGAAACCCGTACCAAACAGTTAAAGGACTCTCACCACAACTAAATGCAAGTGCATCTACCGTTTCCAGACATTTAAAGTGTATTGGGAAAGTAAAAAAGCTCGATACATGGGTACCTCATGATCTCACTGAGCGGCAACAAGACCCTATGTTTCAAAACATACCGTGCAAAAATTGAAAGAACTGGGCTACGAGTTCTTCCGCACCACCATATTCTCCTGACTTGTCTCAATAGATTACCACCTGTTCAGGAATTTAGAAACTTCGTCAAGGAAACTTTGAAAATGATGATCAAGTGAAAAGTGAAAGTTGGTGTCACGTTGGGAAAATGTGTAGAAAAAGGAGGTAAATACTTCGAATAAAATTATCTTGTTTTCATATCGTATTTTTAATAAAAATCCTTTACCTTGAAAACGGACTTTTTATGTGACACAACCCAATAATATAGTTGAGAGCTAAGATTTTAGAAAATATTTTCTTATACAAAATGTTGTAAAAGATAATGGAGAGTGACAAAAACGGATAAAACAAACTGGTTGTCAAAGATTATTTAATTAAACACATTCTATGGAAACTCAATGTAATTATCTTTTTTCATCTTCAAATATATAACAAAGTCTTTTCGTTTTGTGCTCACCAGATTTTTTTTTAGAATTTAATAAATCACAATCTTATAAAAATCAATTTTATAATTAATATTGTAAATGCTTGTTTAATTTATCATTATCTCTTTTATAATCGTTATTATATACTATATATTAATATTTTTATATAATGAAGATAAGTCATTTTCAGTAAGACGTGGTAACACTAGATAGGCCGGGGGACAGTTACTTCACTCTGTTTGCTTACTACCTGTTTACACTGAGATATTATATTCCTATCTGTTTCCTGATAATGACCACAATTTCTTTTACCTATAGTTAATATTTGTAAGGAAGTGTTGTCTTGTGGATGGTGCAGTTGATACCTGGCAATATCTAACCCCAGTGATGTATGGCAGAATAATCATTCATTATAGTCTAGTTTAAAGCATATTAAATATTTAATAGCTGAGTCTCTCGAGATTTAGGACCCATCAACATTGCTTGTAATTCTACGATTAAAGTTATTTGAATATAAATTATAAATTTTATATTTAACATGTAAAAGTCGTCCTTACAGAGGTCACAAAAGAGAAGACCTCATTCTATTCCCCAACCAATAGACCTATAGCTTGGTCAAATGACATCAAATATCTGGTTCTTGTCATGGATAAAAGACTGACTTTTATACAGCACACAAATTATGTGTGTAACAAAGCCAACAGAGCTCTGTGTACTATATATCCATATTTTAAAAGACACTCTAAATTAAATGTAACTAATAAATTATTGTTGTATAAGGCTTGTTTACGGCCAATTCTTACTTACGCATGCCAAATATTTAGCTGTGAATCAAACTACAAATACAAAAATTACAACCACTAAGGTTACTAAAACTTGAAAATTACAAACACTAAAATTACAAGAAATGTATAAGAATCTGTGGAAATTATCCATACAATAAAATAATCAAAACCATGCATTCAAAATTGAGAGTACCTATTATTAATCATTATACAACCAAGCTCAGAAAACAATTTTTTTTCCAAATGTTTGATTAACAAAAAGTTTCTTATAAGAAGTACCGGAAACTATACCAAAAATAGTACAAAGCGGTATAAACACACACAACACACACACACACACACAATATATATATATATATATATATATATATATATATATAAACGAACTAATCATATATTACTGTGATACATTTGAGTTTTTAAGTTTTTATATTTACAATATTTTTTCTTTCATTTGTTGATGTGTCTATATCCTATGTCTATGTTATTTTATGATAACTTAAGAGACTGGTTTACTTTGGTACAACTTTATTTATGTTTTGTGTATTTTATTATATATTGAAATAAAAATTATATATATATATATATATATATATATATAATAATAATAATAATAATAATATTAATTCTTTATTTATTCTGGGACTAGTCCCATAAGAATAATATGACAAGAAAATTAAAATAAACACTTTAGAGTCTTAGAGTATAAAAACAAACAAAAACAAAAAACAATACAAATTATAAACCAATAATAATAATAAATTAAAAGCAACTTCAAATAAATATATTGAAAATTAAACTAGATAATAAATAAAATAAGAGATATGTACATATATATGCTTGGTCAAGACAAACGAATTAAAAAAAAGAAAAAGGTTAAGAAATAACAACACTCACGGTTCCAGAAACAATACTGCTTTATTCATGAAAGTAATCCAGCTTTTATATGTTTGGGATGTTGTTTACATCCCAAGATGGTATTAAGGCTAATACTGCCCGACTCCTATCCTTAACTCCCCCCCACCAGTTTACAAAGATACTCTCAATTTTTGGAAACTCTTACCCAAAATGGAGAGAGCAGTCCTTAGCCTTGATACCTTACAATCCAAAACTAACTGTACAATTACAATGACAATTTAGTTGCAATCTTACAAGCTAAAATGATTGAAAAAAGGAAAATAACAGATCTGCACAGAACTATCACTAAAAAACAAAAACACACTTGCATATAAACTGAGAAAGAAAAGAGAAAGAAGAAAAAGAAAAAAATATATACTACAATAACACTTCTCAATATCTACACACTAACCTAAATCAAAAGAAAAAAATAACATGAGGAACAAAGTTCATCAAAAACGGTGCACTGACATTCTCACCACCACAAACAGAAATACAAAAACCGATATATAAAAAAAACGTACGGACTGCACAACGAGAAACGAGGAGGCGTGCAGAGGCGAGAGCAAGACAGGTCGCGGTGGCTAGCGCGGATCTAATATTGGAAGCTTAAGCTGTTCTATATGAACTGTGCGCCGCTTTTTAGGCTCCTGAAGACTGTCGATCATGACGAGATTATGTTCCCTGATCGCGGTTACCCTGAAAGGACCGTCGTACCGAAGCAACTCCTTCCCCCGATTAGTGGGACAGTTTGCGATAGACGATAGTACCTATCTTGATGTCGCCCACCCGATCACGCAGTTTGAGGTTTTCCCGCTCCACTCGCCTACATTTCTCCCGTTGTATCTTGTGCCGCACCTTGCCCCACACTTTAGGTACCTCGACCCTATTGGCCACGATGTCCCTTACGCAACGCTCGTTCGCAGTGGTATCCATCCAGTCGCGACGCTGCCTATTCAACCCGAATAAAACCTCGTTCGGAGAGAACCCAGTGACGGAGTGGATGGAGTGGTTGTAGGCCACGATTGCCTTCCGCATAGCTACGTCCGGCTCCAAACCCTTCTCGCCCTGAAACACACGGAGGTGATCGCTCAGAGTGCTATGCAGCCTCTCAATGCTACCCCTACTTTTCGGATGACCCGGCGTTGTGAAATGCCACGCTATATCGAGACGCTTCGCTTCTTCCCGTAGCGCAACGTTATCGAATTCTCGTCCCCCATCCGAGGAAATTCTCCCAGGTACGCCATAGAATTGCATCCAGACGTGAAGGGCCTCTAATACTGCTTCTGCGGACTTGTCGAGCACCTGATACCCCATGGCCACCTTGCTAAAGAGGTCTATAATGGTGACCCACTTGTAACCCCTCCAGGTGAAAGTATCGATTTGGAGGTCTTGGAGAGGCGCGTCCCCTGTAGGCGTCTCCTCCTGGATACCCCGCGGGGGTGACGGTCGTATTTTTGTGCGCAGACACACTTCGCACGCACCGATCGTGTCTTGAATGGTTTTTTTTCATCCCCCACCAAAAATACCTCCTACGCAACGCGTGTAATGTTTCATTCACACCACGGTGGTTGGTTTTACCCTGGTGGTACGCGAGTGTGACCTCCTTCTGCCGCTCCTCGTCCTGAAGCGTTTCCACGGAGTACCTACACCGGATAAACGACCGATCGACACCGATCCTCTCGCAGCGCCATATACGTCGAACCTTGTCCCAAATCGTAGCGTTCCCCACGTAAAGGTGGTGCACTTTCCCCGGTTCCGATGCATCCAGCAACGCCCTGCAAATTTGATCGTCGCGAACCCCCGGTTGAGACCAGATGATATTAATTTTGCACCGACCGTATGTACGATATTCGATTTTAACCGTTCCTTCGGATCGCGTTTTCCAGATGACCTGGCGACGCTTATCATTGATGATTTCATCAATTTCCTCCATTTCCACTGGCCTATCGTCCGCTGAGCTCCCGTCTTCCGGCGACTCCGCACCACCCTCTACTCCTGCACCACCAGCTTCCCCCTCGCCGTCTGGTGTCCACTCGCTCAAAAACTGCCTCACGTCGCGGGACGGCCCGCCTTCCTCTACGGCATTGATCATAATCGCTCGGGACAGCCAGTCCGCCACGACGTTGTCCTTCCCAGGCTTATAGACAATCTCGAAGTTGAACTGACCCAAAAACTCCTTCCATCTCGCGACCCTCGCCGAGGACTCCTTCAGCTTCCCGACCCATTGCAGCGGCCAGTGATCGGTATGGACGCGGAACTTCCTCCCGAAAACGTAGGGCCTAAAATGCTCTATTGCCCACACCACACCCAGCAACTCCCGCTCCAAAGCACTATACCGGGTCTCCGCGTCTGTGAGGCGCCTGCTCGCATACGCCACGGGACGATCGCCCCCGTCATGATCTTGCGACAAGACCGCCCCCACCGCGTAGTCGCTAGCATCGGTAGTAATGGTGAACGGCCTAGAAAAGTCCGGAAACGCCAGTACCGGTTCCGCCTGTAAACGATCCATGCACTTACGGATGTTATGTTCCATTACCGGCGTCACGACAAGCTTAGCCCCCTTCTTCAGCAAATTATTAAGAGGGACCAGATATTCCGCCATATCCGGAACGAACCGGCGATAATAGTTAAGTGTCCCGAGGAGGCGACGGATCCCGTTTACATCCCGGGGAATCGCCATACGTCGAATCGCTTCCACTTTCGTAGCGTCCGGCCTGACACCCTCACGAGAAATCGTATGGCCTAGGAAATTGATCTGCTCCTGCCCCAGTGTCGACTTTTCCTTGGACAATTTGAGACCGAACTGCCGTACCCTCTGAAAAACCTGGCGCAAGTGTACCACATGTTCGTCCACTGATCGACTAAAGACTAACAGGTCGTCCATATAGACCTGACAGACAGTTTCGTCTAGGCCCCTCAAAAATTCGTCCATCAGTCTGTGGAATGTAATGGGAGCGTTCTTGAGTCCGAACGGCATCCTAGTAAATTCGTAGTGCCCCCTTTCAAAGGTAAAAGCCGTTTTCGGTTGATCCCGGGGTGCATCTTGATCTGATGATAGCCGGCTTTAAGATCTAACGTGCTAAATACCACCGCTCCGCTCAGCCTGTCTAAGATATCCTCAAAACGCGGAATCGGATAACGTTCGTCCACAGTGTTATCGTTTAGGAGCCGATAATCTATCACCACCCTGTACCGTTCGGTATTATCCCCTGGGACCGCCTTCTTTTTCACCGCCCATAAGGGACTGTTATACGGCGAAGTGCTGTTAACGATGATCCCCTGTGCCAGCAGACTGTCCAACTCCTCCCGAATGTTCTTGCGGAGCGCCTGAGGATACCGTCGTTCCTTAACATAAGTGATCCGTTCTTGTTTCAGCGGGATCTCGTGGACCGTCCTTCCCGTCACGCCTAAGATCTCACCTTCTCGAAAAAAAATGTCGCCAAATTCCGCCCTGATTAGGTCCCTCCAGTCGTCCACTTTATTAACCGCGCCTATCCGCGCCTTGTTTCCACTTACGAGTTCCCGACATTTGTAAGTCTGTTGTCCGAGCCTAATGCTCCAGATCCCCTGGCTGTTTCTGACTCTTGCCCCTGCCCGTCCTAGGAGGTCGCACCCCACTATCACCTGGTATTCCCGGGTCATGTTACCCACTATATGTACCTTTAAAGTTCCCCCTTTTTCCACCCAACGACCTAAATCGATCTCTGCTTCTCCCTCTACCTTACACGGTCCCCCCAATGTAATCAGCTGGCAATCGCATTTTCGAATCTGAGTTGCTCTCTCTCTATCGCACAACTTATCCAACGCCTCCCGAGTCATTATGGTGCTAGAACTCCCCGTATCTACTAAGCACTTCACTCCCCCAGACACTTTAATTATAGGCAACCAGCATTGCTTACCTCGGATGTTGTTACATATTGCTGTACGGTCGCCTCTCTGCGAGCACACTCCTCAGATCCCAGCTCTCTGCCTCCTTCCGGCTGCTGCTCGGCGCGGGTGGCTCCACCTGCTGCCTCCCTCTCCTCCACTGCCGCTGCTCCCTGGTTCTTCACCATCCGTCTCTGAAGTATCCGAAGCCTCGGTGACCTCTCCTGAAGGTCCGCTTCTTCGAGATGGGATGCGAGCTCTCTTTATCTTCTGCATATTTACCTCCATCGGTTCATCCCGCGAGGCATTTGGCCTTCTAACTATATACGGGCATTGTCTGGCTATGTGCCCCTCGGTTCCGCATTCAAAACATTTAGTACGAGGACACTGGGCTACCAATGCCCCTGCTTTCCGCAACCGTGGCACTTCCTATCGTCTCTTCGAAACCCATTCTTCGTTCGTTGTTGTCCTGACCTCCGCTCTCCGCCCGCCGTAGGTCTGTTCCTGGTTCCATACGCCTGATCTTTCCGTCTCCAAGTTGTCTGCGTGTTCCGAAGACGTCTGTCGGGTATTATGCTCCATCCAGGTTCCTCTATTTCCATCCTGGATTCTTCTTCTCTCGCGCTGGAATCTACCATATCCTGGGCACATTCAATGAATGTACGATCCCGCTGTAGGGAGTCTCTTTTCCCGGTTTCTTTGGCTAACTGCACCTTGAGAATCGTTGATAAGAAATTCATTCGGCCTTCTACCTCGGGCGCACTCATTGTCTCCCGCATCTTTTCGGTTATCCTATTGTATCTTGCAAGTAGGATTCCTGCATATTGTCCGGCTGTCTGGCGAGGTGAACGTCTTTCCCGGAACATCTGGAAGATATCCTCTTCCGGGTCCAGCGTCCTCCGCCGAAGGCTTTCTTCAACCTTTCCTTGACTATCGCCCATGGTGTTTCTTCATCCGCCTGAATCTGGTTCAAGATGTTACGTCTCACGCGACAAACTAAGGCCGCCCTCAAAGCTTCGGCGTCCCCCTGGGGTAGTAGGTCTTCTGCTACCTTAGCCTCGATCCTTGCCATGAGACGGTCTCCGCCCTTGAGGAAGTGGTTTAGGTCACCTACCTCGTCACCGAAACGTTCCAGATCCGAAATCGCTTTCCTCAGATCTTGGCATGTCGCCGTTTTAATCCTCATCCATGCCATGGCATTAGCATGTGCTTCCGCTAGAGTATTCCTGGTAACGGAGGGAGTTCCGGCACAGGCGGGGCTGAACTTCCTGGACTTGCGGGTTTTCTTGTATATTCAGAACTGCTGGTCTTATCAAGCCGTCCATTCTTCTTGCTTATCGGAGAAGTACAGAGGGAAAAAAAAAAAATAAAACTTCAAAATTTTACGGCGGTTAAAAAAAAACAAGTCACTTACTTCAATAGCCTGCCCGTTCTGAATTCCCGGGTTTCGGCACCAGTTATGCTTGGTCAAGACAAATGAATTAAAAAAAAGAAAAAGGTTAAGAAATAACAACACTCACGGTTCCAGAAACAATACTGCTTTATTCATGAAAGTAATCCTCCTTTTATATGTTTGGGATGTTGTTTACATCCCAAGATGGTATTAAGGCTAATACTGCCCGACTCCTATCGTTAACTTATACATATAATATTATATATATATATATATATATATATATATATATATATATATATATATATATATATAATTTTGAAAAAAAAGAAATTTCATTTAAATTTTTCATGTGCAAAATACAACATAACATAAAACAGAATACAAAAAAGTAAGGATATTAGTCATAACCGTGGAAGTGACAATCGGGATAGTTGTAAAATGTCGAGGATTAAGGAGTAGAACAGAGCTAATCCTAAAAATATTAATAGTTTATAAGTCCTTGGTATCTGTCAAAAGGGAAGCAATAGGTATTTAAATTGATAACACAAATTTAGAACTGAGAATTAAAAAAAATAAATCATAAGTAGCTAAAATAAAGTAGCTATATATATACATATACACATACACATAAAAAAATACATACATACATTTACACACACGCATATATATGTACGAGGTAATATTGCAACCTTATAAAAAAATACAAGAAATAAAATGTGCTTAAACATTGAATAATTAAGATTAAAATAAAATTAAGATTGCTAATAGTCAACACTTATAAAGGCTCGGTAGAATGATATTCAAAGAGATGGATACATAGTTTATGCTTGAAGAAAGTTAAGGATTGGGATGTAGGAATGGACATCGGTGAAGAATTCCAAAATGAAGTAGCGCGAATAACGAAAGATCTCTTGAAGGAAGCAGCTCTGTAGGAGGGAATGAACAGGTTCAGGACTGGGATCTTGTGTTGATAGATTGGACAGCGGAGAGTGGGGTGAACATGTTATAGATATAGAGGGTTTTTTTCGGTTCTGAAGGATTGGTAAAGACGGGTTCCTAGGAAGTATTGCCGTCGGAGTTTTGGGTAAAACCACTTCAACTCGGCGTACGAGGTGGATAGATGAGAACGCCTGGAATTCCCAAGATGAATCTAATGAAGCAGTTCATTAGTCTCTTCAGCCTCATCTCAAGCGTCACCGACAGTCCGCCGAAGTGGGGGTAAGATAAGAGAGGATAGAGGTGTTAGAATTTGAGAGATAAGATTATTCCAGGATAGGTTTTGGTCGAGGAATACACCTAGGTTTCATGTTTGCAATGGTTTATACTGAATATTTTTTAAAATGGATAAAGCACCTATTGCAAATCATTGTCTTAATTTTAATGCATCCGACTAATGAAATGAAATGAAAAGTAATTTTTATTCTGGTACGAGTAGTCACCTAAGAATAACAAGAAAAGTACAATATACATGATAATTGTCTGGTCGTTTAAGACTTCAGTTTGACAGTAAAAAGACAGGTTCTGTGGCACTGAATAGTATCATCTATAGATTTTAAATATTACATATGTTGGGAAGATTGATACTTTAGGAGATGGAGAAATAGTTGGTTTTTGAAAGTGGACAATGATAAGGATTTACGAATGGATACAGGCAGGGAATTCCAAAATAGGGTAGCACGAATAGCAAAGCATTTTTTGAAGGAGACGGATCTGTGTGAAGGTATATACAAGTTTATGGATTGGGATCTAGTGTTTACTGAATGGGCAGAGGAACAAGTGGTAAGCATATCAAGAATATAAGGAGGTTTTTTTAGTTTTGAAAAATCGGAAGAGACAGACACCTACAGACACATAGGAGGTACTGTCTACGGAAAGAGGGATACAGCCAATTAAACTTGGTATACCTTCTAGAAACATGGGAGCGTCTGGGAATTTCACATGTGAATCTGATAAAACAATTCATAAGACCTTTGAGTCTCATATCGAATTTCTCAGACAGCCTGCCATATACGAGGCAACCGTAGTCAAACTGGGGGAAAATGAGCGAAGAGACGAGTAGCATACGGGCTATAGGTGAGATAGAATCACGAAGTCTTAGAAATTGTTTTAGGATAGCGATGGATTTTCGAGTGATTTAAGAAATATGATTGCTCCAAGATAGGTAACTTTTTGTTCAATTACAGTTGGACTAAATCGTTCTATAACTAATGGACTAACGAATTAGTGACCGGGATTTAAATTAATTATTAAAGATAATCCGAGATGGACTATGCTAGATCCAGGCTCTAAAAAACTGACTACAATCCGCGAAACATTGGCCGCTGAGATTTTCTAAAATTTAGAAAGATAGTAAAGTAATTATTATCTCTCAAATAACAAAAGAAATTCAATGTATGTGAAAAGAAATTTCATGAATAATAATAATAATAATAGGCTTACCGAACCCGAAGGTTCGATGCCGATACCACCAAACTTCGCCTGCACAGACTCGTCCAATGTTCGCCGGTCAAGCCCAAGCCCCCGAGATCAGCCTTAATGCAATCCTCCCGTCGACGCTTCGGCCTACCTTTCGGACGCCTACCAGTCGGTTCAGCGAATACCAACTTTTTCGGAATCCGTTCCTCACTGAGCCCAACAACTTTACTCGCCCATTTGAGTCTCCGCAATGCTATCAACTCAATTATATTCACAGGGTACAAACTCAATTCCGCGTTGTGCAACCTCCTAAACTCGCCAGTGGCCTCCTCATCTCTCTTCGTACCAAATATTTTACGCAATACCTTATTTTCGAAAACCTTAAGCCGTTGTTCATCCTTCAAAGTAAGCGGCCACGTTTCACATCCGTAAAGAACCGTCGGAAGAATAATAGTTTTATAAATTCTAACCTTTAAGTTTTTAGACAGTAAGAAATCATCGGCATACCCCAAAACCGGAATCTTAACACCCATATTTAAACCTTTCTCGGTACACGTCACTTTTTCTATGACATATTCTAAAGCTATATTAAATAAAACAGGTGAAAAGGAGTCCCTGTTGCAGAGCTTAACCTTTCTAACTTTGTAATTATCTCTTTCATGCTTTCCTTCTCCAGACCGTTATTGCTTAATTCTTGTTTTATTAAAATCTAAAGTTGATTTTTTACTGTATTAATAACGTATTTTCCCAACGTATTTAACCCTGTTTCAAACCCGATCGCACATCAAATTTCTCGGAGTAATTATGACCGGTTCTAACTTTATGGAATGTTTCAAACACATCTGTACTAGGTTTACTAACTTTCTAGGTATATATATTTCATTGAGGTTATTTAAAATGATTTTGCAATGCGATGACGTGAGAGGTCGCGGACCCCCTGGACATCGTCTGCGGACCCTCGGGGGTCCGCAGACCACATGTTGGGAACTATAGACTCTATAGTACCTTAAATGTTGTTGGTTTACAACAATTAACAACTAACCAGATGAAGTCTGATCTCGGGGGCTTGGGCTTGGACGGGGATCAGTTGAGACTTCGATTTCCAAAAGGTACTAAAGGACATTTTTTTCGAAATTGATATATTGAAATATCTGCATACTAATGGTTTACTTTTATCTAAATCTGTCATCAGATTTTATCTAAAAAAACATAAAAATCCTAAAAAAAAAAGTATTTGAAAATTTCATTTCATTCTAAAAGCTACTTAACCCATATCCTTCCAAAACGTATCCTATATCCTCTGTAAACAAATATAACCTTTTCTTTCATTTCCTTTCAAAAGATACTATATTCCCAAATATACGACAGAAGCACCTAATCACCATTAATTTATTGTTTTCTCAATTTTTTGCATTTTTATAGGCTTATTTAATACGCCTTGAATCATTGCTATTATTTTGATCGATAGTTTAAACCTAATAATCAGTTTTTAGGCTGTTTTAAACAACTTAATTGCCTCTCTTCGGTTCTCGGTTCTCGTGGGTTCCCAATTTAATTAAGTTTTTTATATAAGTTTTTTTTTCTTGCAGCCACATAAATTTGATATAGAAATTTCAAGAAACTCCCATTTTAATAGAATAATGATATTTTATCGAGCAAATGGTTGGAATTAGATCTCCCCTGACCTTGCTAAATACGAGAATAAAACCCTAACTTAATAAAAAAGGTAAAATACCAATATAAACTTTTTTTTTATATTATATTTTATTGTTTTTTACAACTGTATATACAAATACAATAAGTAAAATGGCTGAATTACAATAACAGGCATGAATAGACATGTAAAGAATCTACCCAGTGGTAGTACTTCAAAGTTTATTTTATGAGCAGGTCTCGAGGCCACCGTCTTTTCAGGCCACTCGGAGGATTACCGGGAATAGATGTAGATTAGAGTTTACGGACAAGCGGGTTTGAGTGGGCAGGTAGTTTGGAATTAAAGGAGGTGTATCTATCGCGGGCCCAGTCTGCAACCAGTGGGATATTTAGGTCTCTATGAATGAGTTTATTAGTTACAAAGTAAGGAGCATTGAGGATTTTTCGTAAGATTTTGCTTTGCAAGGATTGGATGCGGGAGGAGTTTGATAGTTTAGTGGACCCCCATAGCTCAATGCCATAGGTCCAAATAGGTCGGATAAGCGTGATGTAAATGAGTCTTTTGTAGTAAATAGAGAGTTTTGATCGTTTGTCTAGTAAGTGTTGTAGTAAGCGGTATCTGCAGGCAGTTTTTTTTCGTTTTAATATATAAAAGTTTAAAAGTTATTTGTTTATCAGTCTTTGTAGTTAAAAATTATTTACAAGTAGTTAATAATATAAATATATTTGTTAAATGCACAGAAAGATTAAGTAAAAGTTCAAAACAAATTTCATAATTACATACATTTTTATTATAGTGCCAAAATAAATAAAAGGTCCTTCGAATATTCGCTTTCTTTATGAAGAATCGACAATAAAGTTGACCAACAAGGAAATGTATTTCTCAGAGTGAGAATATTGAAATATACATTACCTAGTAAAAATCATGGGAAAAGTGCAATAATTTGAGAAAATACGTTATTAATACAGTAAAAAATCAACTTTAGATTTTAATAAAACAAGAATTAAGCAATAACGGTCTGGAGAAGGAAAGCATGAAAGAGATAATTACAAAGTTAGAAAGGTTAAGCTCTGCAACAGGCAACATTTACAATAAGAAGAGACTATCCTCTAACGCAAAAATACGGTGAAAAAACAGTAATTTTTTACGGGATGGAAACATCATGTCTCCAAACATCCAGCCTAGAAAAATTACTGAAAATAGAGAGAAGGATCCTGAGGAGAATCTATGGGCCCAAAGGGGGTAAAAGACCTGGAAACCGAGATAAGAATCAGAAGACTAAGATTCTTTGGGCACATGGTAAGAATGGACCAAGGGAGACTGAACAAGAGAATATTTGACCGAATCCGGGAATACAAGACCGTGGGAGGATATACAAGGCAAATGAGAGAGGAGATGGAAAAATTAAAAATAACCGACAAGCACTGCCTGGACAGAGAGCAATATGAAAAGAAATTGAAAGAGATCAGGGTTCTTACGGGAAATGAAGAAAAACGGAAAGGTGCTGCATGGTCGAAGGAAAGGAAGCAAAAACAGGCAGAAATGATGAGAAGGTACTGGGAGAAGAGAAAGGCGAAAACGAAGAAGCAAAAAAACAAACAAAACAATGATATTCGCGTGGTCTTAAAGGCCGTTTCGTGACAAAAAAAAAGAATTAAGAAAATTGATCCAGTAATAAATAAATGACAGTTTTTGCGTTTCCTGTAAAATTGTCTAAAGTGGATATAGTACCTTTTGGAACTGAAGGTCTCAGTTGACAAATCTGTGTAGGCGGTATTAAGTGGTAGTGGTGTAAGGGGCCTTTGGGTTCCCTAAGCCTATTATTGTTATTAAATTGGTCTTAGGAAGAGAGCTTAGTCAAAGCGTGTCTTGCGCGCTTCACATTTCTTTTTGTTATAACAACTCCATGAAATCACCATTTTTAACAAACCAAGGTGTCAAAACTTTCAAGTTTTAAAATTATATTATCACTATCAAAAATTTACTCTTATTAAGATCATTTTAAAAAATCTTCATACTGCTTCTCAACTAATGCTAGTTTAATACATTAATTTATCCATAACGAAAACTGGGTAACACAAATAAATCTGAAAACTAAAATTATAATGAACTAGATGTTTTTAGCATATAATAATATAATAACAGCATATAATAATATAATATTTCTCTATGTTTCATATGTGAAGTTATAAATTTTTTTCATTATTTTTTTTTATTTATACAAATGACCTTCAAAATATGACACCAAATCCTATATGGTCAATACGAGTATATGTTTGCCATAATTTAATAAAAACTTAGGTTACGGAAACAAAAATAATTAAAAAAAAAATGAATAAATTAAGCAAATAAAGAATAATAAGAGAATAAAATAAAATAATGTAAATGAGAGAGGAAGGAGACTCAAAAGAAATGACAAAATAATAATATTAAAATTAAAATTAATTCTAGGAAGAATTTTTTAGATTTTACACCGAGCGTTAGTGAAGAATTGATTGATCGTCATAAACTTTTGTTTATCTAACTTTTGTAAAAACGTGGCTTCTAGGGGAACTGGTGCGAGTCTTCAGGGACTTTGCATGTTACAAAATTGCCATGATTTTCTATTTTCATTAATTGGAGATATTTTTTTGTGCAGCCAAGATTAATCCGCAGCCTTACTAATTGTGCAATTTCTTTTGTACCGGATTGTTGGTTCTTGGATAACCATAATATCAGGCTCATGGCTGGCTGAGTTTGATAATAATCTTTACCTTTAAATTGTGACTCAGGGGTTGCTGGGTGGCTAGCATAACAGCCTCCAATGCCTAAGGTCACGGGTTCAAACCCGCAGGTGGTCTTAGGATTTTTTAATGGGAGTAAAAAATCCTTAGTTATGCCATCCTTCAGATTGGACGTTAAAAGGTGATCCCGAGCCTGTACGATGTCAGCTACTCGTTAAAGATCGGTATCCTAATAAAACCTGATACGCAAAATTTAGGACTCCCACTGTTGCACTGTCCGATTAGCCATAGTAGCATAAAGTGACGTTAAATAAATAAACAAACAAACAAATTGTGACTCCCAGAGTTATAAATTATATTGCAGACATGTTTTTACAAGTTAAAAAATAGTTGTTTTCCGCTTTCCCTAGAACTTATACTTATGAGTGCTTTAACCCTTTAATTCACGGTCATATGATTCGGTGGGAACAAGAGTTGAGGAAACTCGCCAGTGGCTGAGGATTAGCTTTCGAAAGCTCATTAACAAAATGAAACTTGAACTAATATTGCTACCACTTCTGGGCTCTCTGTTGCTCCAACTATGGCTTATTTACGAGAATGGTTCATTACTAGAAGGAGTGTACAAACTTGGCTACTTGACTACCTGTTTCGACAAAGTTATTTCATAAACTAAAACAGAAACAACCAAGATAACTTGCCTGATGCTAAGATTAGTTACAAGGATTGAATATTGTGATTTGAACCATCATATCACATCATTATACCTTCATAAATCTAATATTGTTAATTTCCGAAAAATCCATGATGATTTAAAATTTTACATCTTAAGATTGATCTTACGTGGAGCACATAGCTACCTATCCAAAAACTGTTCCTCCTCCACTCATTGTCTACCCGATAATGTGACTCCAGACCGTACCTTCAGCTAATGTGTGCGAACTTATATTAACGCCCTAGCCACAAGAGTAAGGCTGTCATGAGGAGGGAAGGTTTATATGGAAAGGAAGTCTAGGCTCGGGTGTAATCTTAATGAAAAGGCCAGCCATGTCATTCAGTACTGCGCCATGTAGCACGGAGGGAGAGTGAAGCGATATGATGCTGTGGTTAATGTAATGGAGATGGCTATCCCTAAGAAAGGCTACAGGGTCCTAAAGGAAGTCACCTTTGCTGAGAGGAGAAGAAGATACTGTGCTCAGCTTCGAGCATAGCCTACATCCTTGACGCTTTGATTGTTGGTTTAAAATACAAGAAACTGCCCTTAGATACAGATTACTACAACACCTCCGCGACAAACGTTCAAAACTTCCAATGTATTACAAAAAGCTCATTTAGACATATGGTAT
Source organism: Piezodorus guildinii (assembly GCA_023052935.1). Classification (NCBI taxonomy): domain Eukaryota; kingdom Metazoa; phylum Arthropoda; class Insecta; order Hemiptera; family Pentatomidae; genus Piezodorus; species Piezodorus guildinii. The sequence goes on from CM041295.1 coordinate 153,224,989, forward strand.
CAAGCTTTGGGGCTCTACTAAACCATCTAATTCCTATCGCATTCGACTCTTACAATCCAAAATTTTCCGCAAAATTGTAAATGCTCCTTATTCCGTTACGAAAAAAATTATCCATAATAACCTAAATATCCTATTTGTCGTAGAAATATTCCGAAAGAGATACCTAACCTGTACCACTACAACCCATGAAGGGTCATGGGCTCAGTACATATAGAGATTCGTACAGTTTCTAGGCCAACGGCAGTGCAATGAGGTGATAAGGCCTTAATCACGCTCAGCCGCCAGGTTTTTCCCCAATTATTTTGGGTACCCACATTATAGAGGCTGGGTCTGCCCCAGGAGGGTTTCCACACCCTAGGGTTGCCCCCCGACTGAATTAACAGAATAAATAATATTCTGCCTCAGCCGGGATTCGAACCCAGGACCCGGAGCACAGCAGACTAGCGCTCTATCCACTAGACCACGCCGCTTTCATTTCTTAAATGATATATGAAAGGTATAATAGTGTTTATAATATTTCTAGAGATATCAAAGTTATGGTTATATTTTGAACAATAACTCGAAATCTATTTGATTAGTTCAATTATTTGTACTTTCATTTTATTTTTTAGTACAAAGTTGATTGTTTAGTTACTCATATTCTGCCCTTTAAAACAATTTGTTACGTTGAAAAAAAAAATCAGTTGAGTTAAATTGAAATTAACATAAATTACATTAAAATTATCGTAATATTAATAACATCTCGAAATATGAATTTATACTTCATTGTAGAACAGGAGCATGTGGCTGGTTGAAAATAATTTTACATAATCGTTATGCATATTCTAAACACAGAATCGAGCTCCTGGCAGACCTTAAGTTTCAAACTTTTCTTCCTCTTCAATACCTGATAATCCTCTGAAGTGTCCGAAAAGAAGATAGCTCCGGGAGACCTTTTAGTTAGATTATTTTAGAGTGTTGCCGATGGGTAGGTTCATCACAAGTCTGGTTCATGTTTATTTTCTTTTGACCTATTTACTAGTTGTGATATGTAATACAGCTGTAACTATCAGTATTTTTTTTTTTAAATATATAAAATAAAGGAATAAAGAGACATGTAGAGATCTGTTACTCCTTAACTTACAGCAATGTATAATTTTTTCATATTTATAACATCGATCACTAGACTTTAGCCACGCGTAACGCTTCAGTATGCAAGGCATTGATGTGTTTTATATTTACGTGACAAAAAGAATTCGTTGAAGTGAAACACCACGATTTCCAAGGAACCGATACGACCAGACTGGTCTTTCTTTTCCTTTTAATAAAAACCGTTAAATTTAAATACCTTTTCAAAGATATTTTTAAAATATAAATACTATATTATATATAATTACTATACTATTTATTAAATATGTGAATGTGTTAGGATTAATCTGAAAGTATTTTGTTGTTATTTTTAAGAGTTTTTACTTTCACTTACTATATATAGTAAGGGGAAGTATTGCGATCGTGAAAATTTTCGAATTCCAGTTTTCAACGGAAATACACGTTTTAGGGTCCCCTGAGTCCAAATAACCAAGTCCCGCAAAAAGGTCTGTGTGTGTGTGGTAACTCCCGGGCGGAAACGGTGAGTCCTATGAAACTGAAATTTCATATTTAAGACAACTATACGCCCGAGACGTTACAAAACTTTTTTCATCAAAATGAGCTTACCAGAAGAGGCACTTTATACCATGCATTTTGCATCTTTTTTCGATTTTCTCGAAAACGGTTCCGACGATTTTGATTAAACTCGCTATATCAATGTAAAATTTAAATATCATGTAGGTTTTATTCTGATTAAAATGATCTGACAGGGCTTAAATGCCGATATTTTAAATTGTCTTCCCCTAAAGTACCTTTAATTTTGTAGATTCAACAAAAATAACTATATTATCTTGTTAACGCTGATGAAAAACAGTTAAATATATAACTTGAATAAATTCGATATTTAACTAAAGGAGAAAACAGAAAAAATATTATCTCATACACAAGGTTTTAAAAGTTAATAGAGAGTGATGAAATGAACATAAATCTAACTGATTATTTTAGATAATAATATAATCGTTTTTTTAATAAAACACATGTTTCTATATAAATTCAATTTAATTAATTCCTTAATAGTTTCACGTATTTATCTCTAACTGTTTTCGAAAATTCTTTCATTGATTTAAAAAATGGAGTTAAGTGAAAGTCGTGTGTTGCCCGCACCAGATTTTTTATGCATAGATAAAAAACTAAATTTGGAAGAAAAAGTAATTATTTATTATTATCAATAGTAATATAATTATTATCACCTACTTATAACAAGCTGACAAGGCTAGTTCAGCCTGTATCAATTATTTTTTGAAATGTAACAAAAGGTATTTTTTATATAAGTGCTATAATATAATAATAATAATAATGTGTTTTATTGATTAAATTTACATACATAAATTTACTATACTTATATATATTGCACACTATGCATAGACTTTAGTCCATCTGCAGAATAGCGCGCCTTAACAAAATATTCTTTACGAATATTATATAAATAATAATTATAACATAAAACTAACTGAACATTTTTTTTTCTATATTTCTCCCTTTATTTAAATATTTAATTCTGATATAAGTATATATATCTATATTTCCAAGCCCTTAAATGATAATTATACAATGCTACCCAATTTTCACCATTTAGATAATTTATGTATTCCTGTCTGGACAATACTGCCCCGCCAAGCTAAGGCATCCACACAGAGCAGACCCCTACATTATGCTACGTATCCTCCATGTCTTTATTATTACATAAGCTACAATAATGTAGTTCTTCCGCCCTTGTAACATTACAATTGAGGTACAGAAGTTGTCCTCTTATTTTAATTATTGATTTGATGAGTCCCAGGCCGTATCTATCATAGATTTAACTGTTCTTCCCTAAATCATAATTTAATTCTTTATACAGTTAATGGTGAATAGATTTGTTGGCTTTAACAAGTAAACAATTTCTAAAGTCTTCTCTTATATATTCCATTAACCCTTTAAAACATTGCTTCTTTCCATCAACTAAATAATCACTATTTTGCCAGTTATATCTCCGACACAAAGATCGGAAATCATCACACCACCATATATTTCTTTTAATAATTTCCTCTGCCGAAATCTTGGTCAGTCTATGGCTGGGTAACATCAAAACTTTTTGAATATATTGAATATTTAGGTACAAGGTAAACATAAGTATAGGGTCAATATTAGTTTCCAAATATATAACATAGTGTGGTGTGCTCTGCGGAAGTGAAAACAATTTTCTAAAAAAAAAGGCAGATAATTTCTCTATTCTATCAAAACTATTTTATATATGTGCTATATAAAAGGATATTAAAGATCCCTTGAAAATGGCAAAGGCCGAAACGTAGTGAGAAGGGAAAAAATAAATAAAGGAGTGTTGAGTGAAAATGGATCAATTTATTTAAAAAAGAACCAAGCAATAAATTTATTTACTCAAACAAGTTTTAATTATAATAATAATTAAAAGTAATTATATTATCGTATATTACTGTTATACATAATATTATAATTATTTAAACAAATAACATAAATAAAATTAAGAAGAATTTAAAGACCAATTGAATACTCCTGAATAACTACACTTAAAAAATAAATAAAATAGTAAATATACGGAGAAAAGTCAATAATTACTGTTCACGTAATAATTTATTTTAATAGGAGCTCTTGAAAAACAGTATCGTTGGCACAGTTAATAAAAAAAAAGTTAATTAAGAAAATGATATAGTTCTGACTTAAGCGATTGATAAAAAAGTTGTTTTAAACGACATAACTTAAGTACTTTGTGGCAAAGGTCGTTTTTAGGAACGGGACCTCTTTTTACGACACCTTCTCTATTTTTCCTAAATTAAAAAAAAAAATCTCATGGTTAAAAATATTTAAACAACTAAAGTTAATAATGAAATTTCCTAAAATGATGAAATCAGCTGGAGTTGACTTTTATCTTTTATCATAAAAATAGAATCACTCTAATTTAGAAGTTCTCAACTGAGCTATTGAACACATCCTCTTAATTATGTAAAAATAATCTATCTATATATTCTCTCTCTCTCTCTCTCTCTTTCATTTTTTCTCTCATCATTTCTTTTCTTTTTTCTTCCTTCAGCATGTTCCCTGTAATATATTTTATATTTTTCTAAAATTTGAGAAAGAAAACATGTGAAATAGTTACATGGTTATGTATTCAACTATAAACATTGTAAAAAGTATTAGCTAAGTAATTTAATTCAACTGTAAATAGCACATTTTTATGTGAAAAGTTTATAATCTTGTCTTTAAAAAGGACCTCTGGCCCTAAGACAATAAACATCAATCAATCAATCTCTCACACACAGAACTTTTTGCGAGACTTGGTTATCTGGATCCACGAAAACTTGAATTCGAAACTTTTCACGATCGCTATACTTTCCATTACAATATTTTCCATATATAGTTAAGTGAAAGTGAAGACATGTGATTATAAAATATGAAAAATTTGAATTATATATGGCCAAAATATTTTTCCATATTATTTTTTTTTCTCCGAAAACAATAATAGTAATTTAAATGTACCGTTGGAAAAGTAGAGAGTTGCAAAATTGTTTATCCTCAATACAAAGTTGTGGTAATACACAGTGGCGCAAAGAACATGAACATTTAGAGATTGCTGAAGTTAGTAATTTATATTTTATATTATTTAATCTAATATAAATGTTCACATTGAAATAATATAATTCCTATTGAGTTATTATAATTTTAATAATAGTAATTATAAATATAATAATTGAAAAAGTTGAATTTTTGTGATATTTTCTGGGAGTCGCCCTGAATGATGGAGGGCCACAATGTAGGGCGAAACGTAGGCATACAATTACAATAAGTGTTGCTTATTAATGTTTTCTTTCTTGATAACCACCCTGAACCATCTTCTCCATCGCAATTCTTTTTCCTATTAAAATTTATCTAAAACTTGATTTCAAGAAGTAAGGTAAGTGAATGTTATGTGTTGCGTCGTGCACCAAAATTTTTTTATTCATTACAGATAATTAAAAATTCCTTTTAGTAACCATGAAGAAGTAGTTCATCCTTGTGACAAGAGGTAAGCATCATAATGCTATGTGATTTAGTTACTATTTAGAAGGAAAATTTTTTACTTCTAAAATTTCTATTTATTTTAATTGTTATAAAATAACTGCTGTTATATCTTTAGAAGCCTTTACATTCAGTAAATGTCGCATTGGTGTTTTTTTAGTCCGTTTTATAATTAAACACATTTTCCACATTTTTAGTTTATATTATAGAGTCTGCTGATAAAGGTTTTTATCAGTTATAAAGTTAGTTGAATTTCGAGGTGTTAAACAAGTGATTCTTTTGAAAAGTATATAGTGTTGCCTTTATTTTTCAAGTCCTTACTTCGCTGATAGATCCGATTATTTTCATATTACCCTCTTATTCCATAATATACTTCTAGGCAATATAAAATTAAATTCCAATTTTCAACCATGTAAAATCAAAACAAAATTATAAATCACATATATATGTGTGTGTGTATGTATATGACAAAATATGGGAAAATTAAGGGAATAGATAAATTTACATATCTCTGGGTCATGATCCAAGCCAGCGGACGAGAACACAACATATAAAAAAAGGGCAAAGGAGTTAGATTTTGCAAACGAATTGACACAAAACTACTACAATAAGAAATCAATACCTATCCAAACAAAGATTAGACATTAGAATTCAGTTATAAAGTCAAAAGCAACGTATGGAACAGAATAAGAAAGACGAACTGCAAGATCCATGGAAAAGAAAGAGAAAAATACTAAAACAATTCTAGGTCCTGTAAATTGGAGGGATTAATATATATATATATATATATATATATATATATATATATATATATATATATATATATATAAATATTATACTAATATTTCAAGAAGCCATAACCTTGTAAAACCTCGTAACCTTAAATAACCTTGTAATTTTATTTATTTTTTTATAGGTGTTTACCTTAATGTATTTGTTATTATTGTTTACTACTAATATAACAAAATCGAACTACAGCTAAACTTCAATCAAGCTGATGAACGTCCCACTATTTTTGAGTCTCATAATCTGTTTTAAACAAAATTTTATAATTTGTAATTTCAACACTTTATTTTAAATTACATCAATACCACCATCAGCACTACATTCGACTGCAAAACTATACTCGAGCAAGATCAAAATTATATATATATATATATATATATAATATAATTTTTTATAAAACCTGTGCCACTACAACCCATGAAGAGTCTTGAGCTCAGTACATATAGAAATTGTACTGTTTCCAGTTCCAACGACCAACGGCCTTGCAATGAGGTGATTTGGCCGAGATCACGCTCAGCCGCCAGGTTTTTCCCCATTTTTGGGGTAACCACTTTATAAAGGCTGGGACTGTCCCAGAAGGTTCTCCATACCCCAGTATCGCCCCTGGCTGAAATAGCAGAATAAATAATATTCCCTCACAACCGAGATTCAGGACCCGGAGCACAGTAGACTAGCGCTCTATCCACTAGACCACGCCGATACCTATATATATATATATATATATATACAATCATATACCCGATTTACGATTGTATATATATATATATACGTTCTAGATATAAGTGGCTGGCATCCTTTCTCTTATAAGTTCTCCGATCTCAACGACCATCGTACATCTCAGATATATTTTCATTTAAATCCTCCGTCCACTCCCGCAACGCTTGTTCACGACCTTCGCGCCTGTATATAACGTCTCTTCGAACCGTAGCTTTCGACAAATCTTTCCTTATCCGATCCTAGTCATTATTGAATTGTATTCCTTCTTATATCCGTCATTTCAATACTCTTCCGACCTTTAAATCCTGTTTGTTCAAACACTGTCTATTCAATTTTCAAATGACCCCAACGATTTGCAAGTTTCAATAAACATCAGTAATACACTTCCCGACAAAATTAAAGGATCACTTCAATATTTTGAAATTACTGAACTGTATAGGGTATTTTTTAAATATTCTTTTTTCTTTGGAAGTCACACTTTATTATAAGGGTAATAAAAAATTTAAAAAAATCGTTTCTAGAAATTTTTTATAGGAAAACAAATCAAAAAATAAAAATGTCCTACAGTATCAAAATGAAAAATTAAATCTTTGAAATAATAAAAACTGAATAAAAAGGAAGAATTCGAGGAAAATGATCAATAATTGGTATTTCCACCTCTAGCTCTGATAATTGTTTCCGTTCTCCTGCCCATTCCAGCGACCAGGGCTCTTACATGTTGTTCTGGGATGTTGTTCCACTCTTCCACTAACATTTCCCTTAAATCTGCCAAATTTTGTGGGTCTCGGGCGCGGACACGTCTTTCCAATCATGTCCCATACATTCTCTATTGGGTTCATATCTGGACTTGTGGGTGGCCAAACCATAACGTCAATTTCTTCTTGTCTGAGGAAATTTTGCACTGATCGAGCAACGTGAGTCGGGCATTATCGTGCATAAAAATAAAGTTACCTGCGATATTTCTGGCGAAAGGTATTACATGTGGCTCAAGTACCTCCCTAATGTACCTGTCAGCAGTTATAGAGCCACGGTTCACAAGAACCAACTCTGTACGGGAGTTTAAATTTATGCCCCCACACCATCACTGACCCACCACCAAACGCAAACCCGTGGACAAAAAGTGCATGGAGCATATCTCGCCCCATCTTCTCCATACCTTTTCCCGTCATCTGGAGATCGGAAACAGAATCTTGACTCATCGCTGAATAATACGAGGCTCCAATCTTCTTGAGTACAGTTTAGGTGCTCCCGAGCAAACCTCAAGCGCTCAATCGGTTGTTCCCTGAAGAGAAGAGGTCCAGTAGCTGAAGGATGGGAGGTCAACCATAATCGTTGTTCTCACGGTTCGCTCTGAAATTTGCACATTTCTGAACCTCTGGAGGAGACCACGCAGACTGTTACCAGATGATCGGCGATCCCGAAGAGCATGCAGTTGTAAAAATCTCTCGTGGAAGTTGACCTCGGACGGCCTTGTCCGACTCTTCTATGCCCTCCAGTTTGACGGTGCCTATTAAGCACCTGGACACTACGGATTGTGATCGTTGGAGCCGTTGCGCAATATGCCTTTGAGAAAACCATTCTTCACTCAAAGCAACAGCACGAATTGATTCCTCTTCGGTCAATGCTCTTCTGTTGGCCATCACAACGTTCTTACTAAACTCACAAGTAAAAACTTTGTAAGTGATCCTTTAATTTTGTCCGGCAGTGTATATCAGAGATAAACGGTTATTTATTATATTATATTTTGCATCGTATTTAAAGATTCATGTATTTTATTTCACAAATGTTCATAAATATCGTAAATTATTTGCATGTATTATAGCACTGTATATATGAACAAATTTCTTTTTAATCCTTGTCTAGTTTGTTTTACTAAATTTTTTAAGAAGCTACTTATTACTTTATCACTATTATTAATTTCCTTTATTATTTCTGCTGTAATTTGTTAGTGTTTTTACTCTAAGACACTGAAGTTCTAATTTAATTTTTCAGTCATATTAGTCTGAAGGGACTTTTTATAATAATAATTATAAAGAATTTATTATGATTATTATATTATCATTTATTTGGTCACACTTCATGCGAAGGAGTATTCCTGGAGAGGGAGATTATAACTCCAACCTTTTCAGGTGATTTTTTTCAATTGTTCCTATTGAATATGAAGCTTCAGACAATTCATGCAGTGTTTCAAGAGAACATCTTTTGGGGCTTCGTTGATTACAGGTGCAGATAGGCCCACCCGCTCAGTGGCTTTCACAGTCGCCTTCGGTATCAGACCGTTGCTGGATATCACAATCGGCCTAACAATGACTTTATCCAGCTTGTAAAGTTCTTTTAGCTCAGATACAAAAGAGCTTGGTACTTTCGGATATTTTCTGCACAGACTGAGCTAGTGTTCCCGTTATTAGATACAGCAATATCAATAATCTCGGCAGTTTTATGATTATTATCAATCACAGCGATATCAGGTTTGTTGTGAGCCATGGTCAGTAATGAATGATTGGTTCCAATACGATCTAACCCCTTCACTCTGGACAAGACCTTTAGGATTGTATTCATAATAAATAAATTCTTTATTATTCTGGGACATGTCCCTTTAGAATACAATATACAGAATGTACAAACTGTGCTTTGGAGTCTTAGCACATATTAAATACACATAAACAAGTTAATAATTATGTGTGAGCCAGTGGACTGTATCTTAATATTTTTTCGATACGAACAAACAAATAAAAATTTTATCAGCGTGTTCGCTGAACGAAAAACAAAACAAAAAACTCACCTCTCTTCCCTCCTGTCTGTCCTGGTTCCTAAGGGGGGTCAGGAAGTAGGAAAGATGAGGTTAAATAGGAAAATAAAAAGGATCCTTAGGACCGCCTCAGTCAGCACCATCAGCTCCCACGACGATCGGGAACTCGCTGTCTAGGACGAAGTTTTAGAACCAAGTGGGCCCACTTCTCTTAAGGATTAGAGGGTTTGCTAGGGCATTAGGGGGCAGCACCTTCCGGTAAGAAATTTAAAATTTAAATAAAATAAAATTATTAATTCCCGCCTAAACAAATTACTTATATAAAATAGACATATTTGTTTGTTTATTTATTTAACGTCACTTTATGCTACTATGGCTAATCGGACGATGCTACAGTGGGAGTCCTAAATTTTGCATATCCAGGTTTTATTAGGATAGGGATCTTTAACAAGTATCTGGCTCATCATCGCACAGGCTCGGGACCACCTTTTAACGTCCCCTCTTAAGGAAGGCCTAACTAAGGATTTTTTACTCCCATTAAAAAATCCTAGGACCACCTGCGGTTTCGAACCCATGACCTTTGGCATAGGAGGCTGTTATGCTAACCATTCAGCTACAAGTGATCCCGAATAGACATATTTAAATGATGAGAAAACAACAACAAACCATAGTATAATATGGCATTGATTCATTTAACAACTTTATTTTTAAACCAATCGCCTTGTGATAGCTATAATAACAATAATAAGCGCCTGTTATTATATATATATATATGTGTATTATTTTTTTTTTGTATTTATTTATTTTATTTTTTTTTTTTTACATTTATATGATAACCCTATGAAGTGAAGGAAGGAAATTTTGAGTGGAGTGTTCAGTTCATATATTCATTAAAGAGCAGAGGCAGACCAGTAACATTTATCATGAAGCTGGAGCCACACATTCTGTTACATAAATTCCAATCGCTGGACCAGCCCTCGTCACACCAACCATCTCCCCATTGATCCTACTTTTTATTTTTGTTATTAAAGCATTACTTCAACTTCTGAAATTAACCATCTATTACTATGGCCACTTCCAGATTAGAAGTGTTGTCAAACATTTTCACGTATTTAGGAATAAGATGAAGATATTTCGTCGTATGTGTCACTTAAAATACTATGTAACAATATTTTAGCAGTTGAAAACTAGTTTGATAAAGGACAAAGTAAATCCATCCAGAAAAGCAAACGGAATCAAACATAAATCGCATAAACACTAATGATGTTGGTTTTTCAGGATGTATATTATGTTTAACTTCGCGTATGCAATATTTATCGAATTTTTCCTAAAACCATTTGTCTACTTTCACTTAGCTATATATGAAATACATAGTAAGAAAGCCAACCAATAACCATAAGTGACATTTTAATAATAATGACATTTGTAGAATACAAGTGAAATGAATTTTAATGATAAAAATGACCTATATTGATTTAATATGGAAGCTCAAATGAATTATTCTTAAGATGAGGCAATAGGACCTCGAAACGTTATGTGTTATTAATATGATTATATATATATATATATGTGTGTGTGTGTGTGTGTGTGTGTGTGTGTGTGTGTGTGAGAGTGTGTGTGTGTGTGTGTGTGTGTGTTGAGTGTGTGTTTGTGTGTGTGTGTGTGTATGTATATACTTGAGCAGGATACTTAAGAATACTTTTTGTTTATATTTATTCATTTAAAGAAATTTACAACTGTATTGATTCAATACAACAAGTAAATTGGATTGATTTGAGATTAAGACACATGATTGTCCTGTGAAGAAACTACCCATTGGTAGAACTCCAATGTCCAATTTATGGTAAGAGGTCTCTTGGCCATCTTTTTTTAAGTCGCCTAGGCGGACTGTCAGGAATAGATGTTGAGGAGAGGTGACGGATAAGCGGGTTTGAGAGGGCAGGAAGTTTGGAATGGAAGGATGTATATGAGGGTCGGCTAAGTCTTCAACTAATGGGATATTTAGATCTTTATGGATAATTTTATTTGTAACAAAGTATGGAGCATTAAGGATTCTTCGAAGGATTTTGGATTGCAGGGATTGGATGCGAGAGGAATTTGATGGTTTAGTGGACCCCCATAACTCAAAAGAATACTTAAAAATAAAAATAAATGGCGAATTTTTTTATTTTTTCCTCTAAAGTACGGTTTATTTAAAAAATTAACCATACTATCTTATTATCAATGATAAAGAACGGCTAAATCTTATATACCGGATGAACAAATCCGATGACTAAATAAAGGAGAAAAAAGCAAACATATTTTTTAATGTATTTTATAGACATGTAATTTTCCGTTGAAAAGTTATAAATAACAAAAAAAAACCTGTTCCACTACAACCCATGAAGGGTCTTGGGCTCAGTTCATATAGAGATTCGTATTGTTTCAAGGCCAACGACAGTACAATGAGGTGATTAGCCCTTAATCGCGCTCAGCCTCCAGGATTTTCCCCAATTAATTTTGGGACCCACTTTATAGAGAGCTGGGTCTGCCCCAGGAAAGTCTCCATACCCTAGGGTCGCTCCCCGACTGAATTAACGGAATAAATAATATTCCGCCATAGCCGGGATTCGAACCCAGGACCCGGAGCACAGCAGACTAGCGCTCTATCCACTAGACCACGCCGCTCCCGTTTGAAAGTTAAAGATTTTGGAGAAATATTTTTTTATAAACAAAGTTTTTAAAGTTAATGGAGAGTGATGAAAAACCGATAAAAATGATTTTGTAGATAATAATGTAATAGCATATTTAATAAAACACATCTTTCTATCGAAACTAAATGTAATTAATTCCTTAACATTTTAACTTTTACTTACCTTTATATTTCATCTCTAACTGTATTTAAAAATTCTTGAATTGACTTTAATAACAGAGGTGTCTTGTGCTCACCAGAGGTTTTTTTTGTATAGGCATGTATTATTTTTAAACGTCAATAGAAAGTTTCAAGTGTCATGGCTGCGAGTACAGTTCACTATACGTATAGCTCTATGTTTCTTACCTTCTCATCACTGTGTTACCGCATGAATATCCTTCAAACTTTCTGAATCGTAAGATATTGCACTGTTGAATACTTTACCGAACACAAAAGAGAGGTGAGTGGTGTTTTGTTTTAAAGACCATTACAGACTAGTGACCGCATGGGCTGGAGATAAGGGCCAGCTGTGCCGGCTAATCCTTCTCTAGTGTTGACAAGGTCTCGGCCAGAACTGTTGTTCAAAGACGTAACCAACAATATTTATAAACATTAGTTTTCTATCTCCATGAGTTTTTTTTTATTTGTTTTTTATTTTATATTGTTCTTAAGATATTCATTTTTGTTTTCATTAAGTTAGAAATGTTTGCTTTGTTTTTTCTATTTTTTATTGTGTATGTAAATAATTGTAAATAGTTTAGTTTTAAGATCTTTAAGGTTAATTTTCTTTCATTATTAACTTCTTTAAGTATATATTTCTTTTCTAATAATTATAAAAATTTTCTTTAATTTTTTAGAGGTATATTTAATTTATTTAGTTTCATATATATCTATGTTATTTTTACATTTTTTTTTCTTGTTAAATTAAGTCATGGATCTAGATCAGACCCAATCTTGCGACGACTCGGATGAGGAGACTCCCTTTTCTGAAATTAGCGAGTCAGACTCACAGTATTTAAAGCCAAGGACACTTCAGAAACGCCAGAGAAAGAACACTGGTTCCACTGGTAACTCACCAAATAAAAAAAATAATAAAGCGGCTAAGACCAAACAGCAATCAAAAACAATGCCATCACCACCTAAAACTCGTAGTACCACTGCAGCCAACCTAAATGACACAACGGCGCCATCTATTTCAAAACCTACCGGTTCTACTTCTACCTCTAGCCCTTCAGCTAACGCCAACAATAAAAGCCATCTTCCGGAACCACAAGAATTTTCTGACCCCGAACCACCTCCAATATTTGTATCAAATATAAATAACTTCCTCTCATTCGGCAAAGAAATTTCAGATCTTATAGGCCAGCCAAACTTTCAATGCTTTTCACGAATAAATGACAAAAATTAATACTACCAATAAGGAGAGCTACAAAAAACTAATCACTTATTTAAGTACGAAAAATTTTGATTTCCATTGCTATCAACTAAAACAAGATAAACCTTACAGAGTAGTTTTGAGAGGGCTCCACTCATCCACTCCTACTGAAGCCATCAAAAGCGGCCTAGAAGAAATTGGCCATACCGTTAGAAACATCTCTTCTGTAACGCACCCCAAGGAAAAATATGCGTTGCCCCTGTTTTTCGTGGATTTGGAGCCAGCCAGGAATAACATGGAGATATTCCAGGTAAGACGGCTGGTATATTCTACAGTTCGGTTTGAAGAGCCAAGACAGAGAACAATAATCGTCCAGTGCACCAGATGTCAAACTTTAGGGCACACAAAGTCCTACTGCCATCACCCTGCTAGGTGTGTTAAGTGTGCCGGGCCACACACCTCTGATACATGCCTCAAACCCCCTAATGAGCCTGCAAAGTGTGCACTTTGTGGTGAAGGCCATCCGGCTAGCTATAGGGGCTGTAGCGTATATAAAACCCTTCTTCGGCAGAGGACGCAGTACCTAGCGGAACCACGAGTGGAACAGCAGATTCGCCCGCAGGTACCTGTTTTGGATTTGAATAACTTCCCGGAAATTCGGAAACAAACAGGTATCATCGTTCAACAGCCACCTACTACACCTGCCGTCAGGGAACCGACAGAGCACACCAAAACACCTTCCTCTGAGATCATCGCCAACAAGCATCAACAACCACGACGTCAGGCGCCTTCTAAATCCCAAACCAAGCCTCCTGCCTCCCATCCTAACCCACAACCTGCAAATCGATCCCTTCCTCCTCATTTTCTACCCTTACGGGTAAAATTACCTCCTGAACATCCTCCCCAAATACCACCTCCTACTGTTCAGCTAACTCAACCAAACCCCTCGCCTCAAGTACCTCAGCGGACTGAACATCATCGTACACCACGGCGAGTCCAGCCCCAAGCCAACAATCCTGACCATACAAATTATCCACAAGTCTCTTTAAATTATCCCAACCAAGATCCTTTCAACATATGCTCCATTCTCCAGTCCTTTCTCTCAGATCTTAAAGAAACTATCTTACCACTAATCACCCTTCTCACTAGAATCCTTACCCAAGTCCCATTCAATCTCCCACAATGAGTGTAAAGCCCCTAGCAATCCTATTGTGGAACGCTAACGGCCTACTCAACCACCGTGACGAACTGGACATATTTCTCCGTGACAACCATATTGACATAGCACTCTTGACTGAAACTCACTTCACACGACGAACACGTTTTTACATACGTGACTACATCACATATAGGTCGGACCACCCAGACAACACTTCCCATGCCGGGTCATGCATCCTTATTCATAAATCCTTACCTCATTCCCTTATTCCTTCTACTCCAACTGACGCCATACAAACAACCTCAGTGACCATTTCCACTCGTCCTTTCCATCTCACCCTCTCAGCTGTATACTGTCCTCCTGGTATTCCTATTTCCTATAACCAATTCGAAACCCTGTTTCGATCCCTCGGACCGCGCTTTATCGCTGGAGGAGACTATAATGCTAAACACCAACGGTGGGGTTGCAGAACTTCCAACTCCCGAGGCAATCTCCTTTCCAGTGTCTCAACATCCCATAGCTATACTGTCCTCTCACCCATGAATCCCACATATTGGCCTACATCTCTAAAAAAAAAGCCTGATATCCTGGATATATTTATCACTTCTCAAATTTCCTCCTCCCAAACCACAATCAGATCACTGAACGACCTCTCCTCAGATCATAGCCCGGTTTTGCTTTCCTTGCATTCCAGTTTTGTTCCTAAACCCCTTCCTCCTACATTGATCAAAGGACGAGTAAACTAGGACGTATTTCGACTGGACCTGGAAAGCAAATTGGACTTGAACACTCCACTTAAGACAAACAATGATATTGATACAGCTGTAAAAAAACTGACTGACTCCATAACTTGCAGCATAATTGACAACACAAAGACCACTAACATCACTGGCACTCAACATACTGATCTGCCACAGCACATTCGATCCTTAATAAAAGAAAAACGCAGAGCGAGATCGAAGTGGCATAAGACTCGATACCCAACTGACAAAACGTACCTTACCAAACTAACTAACAAACTCAAGTCAGAAATAAAAACATACAAAATTCAAAATTTACTCAACTTTACTGAAAATCTTACTACAACAGACAAATCATTATGGACAACCACAAAAAAACTTCTTAAGTTCAAAGACTGTAACCATCCACTCCTGACTGAAAACCAAACCTGGACAAGATCTGATGAAGAGAAAGCCCAGATATTCGGACAACATCTTTACAATACTTATACTCCACATCCAGATATCCTTAATCCCAATCACCTTGAAAGGATAGAAGAAGACCTAACTATTCCCCTTCAAATGACCCCTCCACCTAAAGCTTTCCATCCTGCAGAAATATCCAATATCATTCATAGATTACCTGCTCGAAAGGCTCCTGGCCATGACCAAATCACTTCCCATATCTTAAAACATCTCCCGCAAAAAGCCATCCTTTTCCTCACGTACATCTACAATACCGTACTCCGTACTACTTATTATCCTGCTTCCTGGAAATTATCCATAGTAACAATGATTCCTAAACCCAAAAAGTCACCTGAAAACCCATCTTCCTACCGTCCCATATCTCTTTTATGTATTATGGGTAAAATTCTGGAGAAACTCCCTTCTGAAACGTATATACCCAATCCTTGATTCCCATCATATTATTCCAGATCACCAATTCGGATTCCGTACATCTCACTCCACTATCCAGCAATGCCATCGTGTGGTGGACGTTGTCTCCTCTGCGTTGGAGCGCGGATTGTTCTGCACGGGAGCCTTTCTCGACGTAGAGCAGGCCTTTGACCGAGTCTGGCACCCGGGGTTGCTTTACAAGCTCCGTCTTTTCCTCCCTCCTACCTATTTTCTAATTATCCAATCCTACCTCGCTGATAGATCTTTTAAAATAAATCACAATAGTTCCTATTCCTCCCTGTTTTCTCAATCTGCTGGTGTTCCTCAAGGTAGCATCCTAGGACCCGTTCTTTATACAGTTTATACAGCTGATATCCCAACCCATCCAAGCACTTTCCTTTCTACCTATGCTGATGACACGTGTGTGCTATCAGTAGACAATGATCCTGTTACAGCCTCTCACATTCTTCAATCCCACATCCGAGACCTTGAGGTATGGTGTCAGAATTGGAGGATTAAAATTAATTCTAACAAATCCCACCAGATAACATTTACCCTACGTCGTAAACCAATGACTTCCTGCCCTACAGTATCCTTTAATGACACTCCGCTAGCCCCTGTTGAACAGATTCGATACCTAGGACTCCACCTTGACAAACGTCTGACATGGAATCCTCATACAAGACTTAAACGACAAAAAACTGCTCGACGTTTTCGACTACTTCAACACTTACTGGACAAACGCTCCAACCTTCCACTTAATTACAAAAGACTTATTTATATGACCATCATAAGACCGATATGGACTTACGGAGTAGAGCTATGGGGCTCTACTAAACCATCGAATTCTTCTCGTATCCAATCCTTACAATCCAAAATCCTTCGTAAAATCCTTAACGCTCCTTACTTTTTCACGAATAAGCTTATCCATAAAGACCTTAATATCCCATATGTTACTGAACTAGCCCGAACCAGGTACCAATCATTCCATGAAAAACTCCATTTCCACTCTAATCCACTAGTTTCTATCTTATCATCCTCTTCAATTCCTGATAATCCTCCGAGGCGTCTGAAAAGAAGATGGCCCCGAGACCTTCTAGTTTAAAATATTTTTAGAGCGCTGCCAATGGGTGGCGTCTCTTCATGTATTTCATGTCATTTTCCTATATCCATCACATTTACTTGTTGTATATAATTATACAGTTGTAAATATCAATAAATAGTTTAAAAAAAAAAAAAAAAAAAAAAACGTCAATAAATGTGGTTCAATTGGACAGTGATGATATATTATACGATGCATGTTTTTTAAATAAGTACCGTTTTGGAATTGAAAAAAGACGTGCAAAGATATCGCAATAATTTTATTTTTACATGAAAACCTGTACCTTAATCTACTTTTCTACATAATTTCCATGAATTTTGAGGCACTTTTCATAACGCGGCACCAGTTTTCGAATACCCTCCTCAAAAAATTCTGCCGCCTGACTTGTTAACCACTGCAACACAAATGTTTTGACTTCGTTATCGTCTTGAAGACGCTGACCGCCCAGGTGTTTCTTCAAGTGCAGGTACAAATGGTAGCGATGATCGTCTCATTACGAGGCAGAAACCCCACTAGCAATAATCCTTTTCTGTCCCTAAAAACTGTACACATGATTTTCCGGGGAGAAATGGTTTGCTTAAACTTCACTCTTTTGGGTGATGAATGTCGCCATTCCATGAATCGTTGTTTTGATTCTGGTGTGATGTAGGCCACCCATGTTTCGTCAACGTCGTTTAACAAGTCAGGCGGCAGAATTTTTTGAGGAGGGTATTCAAAAACTGGGGCCGCGTTATGACAAGTGCCTCAAAATTCATGAAAATTATGTAGAAAAGTAGATCAAGGTACAGGCTTTCATACAAGGTCAAAGGTTATTTGTGGGATCTGTTGGAATTTAAGTCCTGAAACCATACTTCTAGGTCTTTGATGTGGGCTTACAGGGTATGTGAGGCAATAAATGGATCTTTATGAACTGATAACACGCAGGTGTCATCAGCATAGGTAGAAAGGAAAGTGTTAGGATGGGTTGGGATATCAGCTGTATAGACTGTGTATAGAATGGGTCCCAGAAAGCCTGCCTTGAGGAACACCAGCAGTCTGTGTAAAAAGGGATGGATAGGAACTATTGTGATTTATTTTGAAGGATCTATCAGAGAGGTAGGAGATTAAAGAATGAGGAAGTATGTGGAAGGAACGAATTTACGGAGTTTGTACAACAGTCCTCGGTGCCAGACTCTATCAAAGGCCATTGTTAAATATAAAATTTAAGTTTCATTAGAGTTCTCATTTTTGGGGTAGACTTACCACACACAGACCTTTTTGGGAGACTTGGAGGTTTTTAAAGGTTTAATTTCGTTTTGATTCGTAAAATTTACTAGCGAAAGATCATATACCATCACATAAACAAAGATTTTACTGAACAGTTTCATACATTCCTCCTTGGTTCCATTCGGGTTTTAAGAATCTTGTTTGTATGTTTGGGTTTTAAGGCTTAAAACCATAAGGTCATCAAAACCTGGATATAATGTGTATATTTAACTTTTACAGGGAAAACTAACACATACAAGATACAAAAGGGTTCTTTTTATGCTTAATATTTTTTAATAACAAAATTTCCTTATGTATCTTTATAACCCTGATGATGATCAACAATTGAGGGTCGAAACGTTGGCAGACAATAAATAGTTAAATTGTTTCTTTTACTGACCGCCACGTTTCTTTTATCCATTATAGTAATAAAAAAAAAAAAAAAAAAAAAAAAAGATTAAGGTGCAGGCTTTCATGTAAAAATAATATTATTGCGATATCTTTGCACGTCTTTTTTTAATTCCAAAACGGTACTTGCTTAAAAAACATAAATATGGCGATATCCTCAACAGGATGGTTCCTAACTAATTTTTTCCCATCTGTATCGCATTTAATAGATTTTATTTCATAATACAGTTGTAAATGTCGATAAATATATTTTTTATTTTTTTTTAAATCCGGGAAAAAGCTCTGACCTGGTCGTCCTATCGTTATGATGTAGCAAAGGTATCAACGCTGTCTTCTTCCTAAATCAGTTGACTTTTGATGACGAAATGGTATTGAACTTGATATAGACAAAAAGCTTCTGACTCAGCGAATATCTGCCGTAGAAAAGAAAGCTGAGATGTTCAATAAAATACCCCCCTAAGAAATGGGATACTCCGGATAGTATTCGCTCAACTGCGGATAGGCGAGACCTAAATTTCTTTTCAGGAATCGAAATCGCCGCCTGGAAAGACTTAATTAAATTAATTCACTGAGATTGTCCTTATTTGTAATTAATAGAACGAAACTAGAGGATAGAGCCAATTCCCAGTTCTACAATGAAATTTAAATTACTCCTAGAATACGAAATATCTTAAGCTTTATTAACATCTCTTATATACAGTGAATTAAAAAAATATTCAGAATTCGTATTTTTTTTTTCATTTAAATATTTTTCAAGACTATTACTTTATATAATTCTTTTTAAATAATAAATCGCCAAAAGGGATTCCCATAAACCAATAACCGATAACCGAAAAGTATATTGCTTTTATAAAATATCCGATTAATAACGTAAAATTACAAGATTGTTCAGCACCGAAAGTATTCGGAAACCGTAATATCCTTTTTTAAATGTTTTTTAAAGGTTCATATTCCCACTAATCTTCGGCATAATTTTATGTTATAGACAATTCTTCTTCATGTAAGGGATACCCAATCTTGGATAGAAACATTTTTAAAATAAGGCGTTAAAATAAAAATTAATGATGAAACAGCGAATTCAAATAATCACAGTGGTAATGGATGAAACGTTAAACAAAAAACAGCATAAAATATCAATAACAAGTATGCAGATTTAAATATATATATATATTTTTTTAACATATTTATAAATATTTACAAATGTATTATTATATACAACAAGTAAATTTGATGGACATAGTAAACTGACATGAAATACATGTAGAGACGCTACCCATTGGCAGCACTCTAAAAGTATTTTAAACTAGAAGGTCTCGAGGCCATCTTTTTTTCAGACGCCTCGGGGGATTGTCAGGAATGGAAGGCTAGAAACTAGTGGATTAGAGTGGAAATGGAGTTTTTCATGGAATGATTGATACCTGGTTCGGGCTAATTCAGAAACATATGGGATATTAAGGTCTTTATGGATGAGCTTATTCGAGACAAAGTAAGGAGCGTTAAGGATTTTACGAAGGATTGGATACGAGAAGAATTCGATGGTTTGGTAGAGCCCCATAGCTCTATTTTGTAAGTCCATATCGGTTTTATGATGGTCATATAAATAAGTCTTTTGTAATTAAGTGGAAGATTGGGACGTTTGTCCAGTAAGTGTTTAAATAGTAGAAAACGTCGGGCAGTTTCTTGTCGTTTCAGTCTTGTATGGGGATTCCAAGTTAGACGTTTGTCAAGGTGGAGTCCTTGGTATCGAATCTGTTCAACAGGGGCTAGAGGATTAAATAATTTAAAATCTAATTTATAAAATTTAAGTTGATGAGATGAGAATTAAGGGTTCAATGTGATATTGAAATGATATGTGATATATATGAAGCGAAAATAATAGAATATATATAATATGACGATTTTATATGAAATGATATAGATTAATACATTAATAAGATACTATCCCGAGGTACGTTATCGTATGATAAATTATAAATAATAGTTTCTAATCAAGTTAAACATAACCAAATAATTAATAATGGCATCATGATAAATATTGTTTTAGTAATGTAACTGAAGATGAGGCAAAACGTTGTCACACAAGATGATATAATATTATCATTATTGATAATAAATTTTAATAAAAAAGGGAAAAATAATTATTACCAACAAGCATTATGTTCATAGTTTTAAAAAAAAATCTTGAGCGTTTAACACATTACTTTCCTCCTTTCTTGATATCATGTTTTACATAAAGTAAGAGTTGAAAAAAAAAAATGATTATCTAGTTTCGATGGTGTATTTATTTTTTATTAACTAAAATAATATAAATTATTACAATTACCTTACACAGCTTTGTATATGAGATAACGTATTTTTTAAATTCATTCCGATTTCATATTTACCCATGTTTTATCAATGTTAACATTGAGAAATGTTTGATTTATTAAAAATCTACAGAATTAAATATTTTGAGGACGAAATTATGAAAAATTAGGCGTTTAAGTCGTATCAGAGTATTTCAATCAGGAAAAAGCCTACATGAAAAAAAAGGCCATTATATATTGCAAAAATGTTAAAGCAGATTTTGAGAAAACTGTAAAAGGGTATAAAATTCATGATGAACCAATTTTGGTGAAAAAGCAGCAGTAACATCCCAGGCATCTAATTGTTTTAAATATAAAAGTGTGTAAGTGGGTAATCAAACCTACATAAAATTAAAGCCCAATTAATCTTAAATAGTTAGATTAATCAAAATCGTTGCAGTCGTTTTTGTGAAAATCGTAAAAATGTGCATGGTATAAACTGATAATACTGTTCAGTCAATTTTAGTGAAAAAGTTTCGGTGGAATCCAAGAAATTTACTTCTTTTAAACATTTTTTGTTTAAAAGAAATTTACTGTATTAAAGAATAAAATATATTAAGTAAATGTGATAATTAATCATATGGGCTTGATACAGTCATGTGAATAAATTATCCAGTGGTAGTACTGCAGTGTTTATTTAATGTAGTAGGTCGCGAAGCCATCGTCTTTTCAGCCGCCTCGGGGGATTATCAAGAATATATGGTGATGAGAGGTTCCGGATGAGTTGGTTGGAGTGGAAGGGTAATTTAGAATTAAAGGAGGTATATCTAGTTCCGGCTAGATCTGTGGCTAATGGGATATTTAGGTCTTTATGGATTATTTTATTGGTGACAAAGTAAGGGGCATTTAGGATCATTCGGAGGATTTCGGATTGCAATGATTGAATTGGATGGTTGGTGGATTCCCATAACTAAATCCCATATGTACAAATAGGCCTAATGATGGTAATATAAATTAAGTTTTTGTGGTATGTGGAAAGTTATGAGCGTTTTTCAAGTAAATGTTGTTGTAAACGGTATCAAGGAGCTGTTTCAGTTAAGTGTGAGGATTCCAAGTAAGGCATTTGTCAAGATGGATTGTTAAATATAAAATTTAAGTTTCATAGGAATTCTCAATTTTGAGCTAGAGTTACCACCCACAGACCTTTTTGCGAGACTTGGGGACATTTGCGCAAATCCGAGATTATTCCTATAGTAAGTTTATACTTAGTGAAGGATTACTTTCGTTTTGATTCGTAAAATTTACTAGCGAAAGATCATATACTAACCAAAGATTTTACTAAACAGTTTCATACATTCCTCCTTGGTTCCAATCGGGTTTGAAGAATCTTGTTTGTATGTTTGGGTTTTAAGGCGTAAAACCATGTCATCAAAACCTGTAGATAATGTGTATATTTAACTTTTACAAGGAAAAACTATAATACAATGAATTAATTTAAAAACAAATAATTAAAAAAAATTGGAAAGGATTTAGTCCGGGTCAGTAAAAGAAACAATTAAATAGTTTTAAATTACACATACAAAAGGATGTGCTTACACATACAAGTTACGAAAGGGTCTTTTTTATGCTTAATATTTTTTAATAATAAAGTTTCCTTATGTATCTTTATAAACCTTATGATGATCAACAATAGGGGGTCGAAACGTTGGCAGACAATAAATAGTTAAATTTTTTCTTTTACTGACCTCCACGTTTCTTTTATCCATTATAATAATAATAAAAAAAAAAAAAATGTAGATATGGTTACAAAATAACAACAGTAAAAAAAAAGTTTGACTAATCTTTTTTAGAGTTGGGGAATCCCAATAATCAGTTATTGGTTCAATGATATATTTGAGTCTGCTATAATTCTTCTGCCTAATATTAAGATCAAGTATGCATCTTTGCTATTTTTGCGAAACAAAGTATCCAGTTCGAAAAAATACCTTGGCCAGTCATAGAAAAAAGATTGTTAAATGATATATTCCTGTACCGCTACAACCCATGAAGGGTTTTGGGTTCAGTACATATAGAGATTCGTGCTGTTACTAGGACAACGACCGTGCAATGAGGTGATTAGGCCGAGATCACACTCAGCCGCCAGGTTTTCTCCCGATTTGGATACCCACTTTATAGAGGGTGGTTCTGCCCCAGGAGGGTCTCCATACCCTAGGGTCGCCCCCCGAATGAAATAACAGAATGAATAATATTTTGTCACAGCCGGGATTCGAACCAAGGACCCGGAGCACAGTAGGTTAGTGCTCTATTCACTAGACCACGCCGCTTTCATTTTCTAAATGATATATGAAAGGTATAATAGTGTTTATAATATGGTTATAATATTTATAGAGATATCATACGTATGGATAATAAACTGAGTTTCTATTCTCCCACCATACGCCCTGATAATGACCCACAAAGGGGGTCGAAACGTTGGCAAACAATAAATAGTTGAAACTATTTAGCTGTTTCATTTAATGACCGCTACCCGGACTAATTCCTTCCAGCATTTATTAAAAAATGTTTTCGTTATGTTTAAATTTTGTATATGCTTAAGTTTTATCCATTTTAATTTGTTACATTTAGCCAATATGATATACCAAAACAAACAGACAAGATTCTTCAAACTGGAATGAAACTAAAGAGGACTGTATAAAACGTTTGATATAATCAATATGATCTTTCGTTAGCAAACTTCACGAATCGGAAACGAAAGTAATCCTTCGCTAAGTATAAACTTAACATTTAAATGAGCTCGAATTCGCGCAACTTAACTTTCCTAAAGATCCTTATAACAACATTATAGGCATTTCAGAAAACTCTTGTTAAAATAATATATCAATATTTGTTATTACACGAACCGCTGAGGGTCCTCAAGTTTTATTTTTTGTATTTTTTTTTTTTTTTTTTTATTCGTATATATTACAATTTGTCATAATAGACAATAATAATAGTGCTACAGGATCTCATGCATACAATATTTACAATATAAACAAAAGGAAAGTCAAATTACATAAAATAAAATCAAAATAAATAAACGTATACAATAACAAAATTTATAGACAAAATAAATACAAATAAATGAAGTTAACAAATAAATAAACAAAACATGTCACATTCATACCTATGTACAATATTTACAATCAGCTCGGGAACCCCAGGACGGGGCTTGTCCCCCCACGTGTGGAAGGACAAGCTGAGTCCAAGGATCCCAGCGCCTCCCTCTCAGCCGCATCACTGGTGAGAGCCAGCGGAAGCTAAGTGAGGGCGCCACAGCCACAATCACACCGCACATGAGAGAAGAATCTGACCAGTGTCAGAACTCCAGAATAGATGTTTACAATATGTCTCGGGGCCACTGCCGTTTCAACCTTCTAGGAGGGTTGTATGGATGAGTGGAGCTGGATAGGGATTGTGCTAGAGGATTAGGATGATGAATGAGGTTCTGGTGGAATTTGGAAAATTTAGATGGAATCAGGTCTGAAATAAATGGAACATTAAGGTCGTGGTGTAAGGTATAGTTGGAGACATAATAAGGAGCATTTACTATTGTTCGGAGGACTTTGGATTGAAAGGATTGAATGCGTTTGATGTTAGACGTTTGGCTGTCCCCCATAGTTCAAGTCCGTAGGTCCACATTGGTTTCAGTATTGTCTTGTAAAGTAATAATTTGTTGTCAACTGTAAGCTTAGATTTTCTGTTTAGTAGTCTGTATAACTGTCCGAATCGTCTGTTGAGTTCTTTTCGTTTAAGTCTTGTATGTGGGTTCCAGGTCAATCTTTTGTCTAGTAGTAAGCCAAGATACCGGACTGTGTCTGAGGAAGGAAGCGGTATGGAATTGAAATGAACCATTGGACAGGATTTGCGTCGAAGGGTGAAGGTGACGTGGGTGCATTTGCTTTCATTAACCTTAATACGCCAAGCATTACACCAGTCCTCGATAAGACAAAGGTGTCTTTGCAGGATTAAGGATGCTATTTCAGGATCGGAATTGGATGATAGGATGGCGGTGTCATCTGCAAATGTTGCCAGAAAGGTGTCAGGATGAATAGGAATATCAGCAGTGTAAAGGATGTAGAGGACGGGTCCCAAGACGCTGCCTTGAGGAACACCGGCCTCAATGGGATAAAAGTTAGAAAATTCTACACCACAGCGAACTCGGAAGGAGCGGTTTGAGAGATAGGATCGTAGAATGAGGTATAGAGACTGGGGTAAATGCGTTTTAAGCTTGAAGAGTAATCCGGTGTGCCATACCCGGTCAAAAGCTTGCGCTATGTCCAGAAACGCACCAGAACAATACTCTTTGCATTCAAGGGCTGAGGAAATATGGTCTACAACTCGGAGTCCTTGTTGAACAGTAGAATGATGAGTACGGAAACCAAACTGATGGGAAGGAAGATTTTGTGATTCAAATATAGGCAGGATTCGTTTTAGAAGGAGTTTTTCAAAGACTTTTGAGAGGATGGGGAGTAGACTAATAGGTCTGTAGGATGAAGTGTTACTGGAAGGTTTACCTGGTTTTAGGAATAGAATGATTGTGGAATGTTTCCATAAGAGAGGAAAATAGGTGGTGCGAAGGATGCAGTTGTAGATGTATGTAAGAAAAATAATGGCTTTCTGGGGAAGTTGTCGCAGGATCTGGGGGGTAAGGAGATCGTGTCCAGGAGATTTACGAAGGGTCAGTTTTTGAAGAAGATATTTCACCTCAGATGGATTAATAGCTTTAGGAGGTAGGGAAAGAGGTATTGGTGAGAAAAGGAATTCTTCAACTGTTGTGGTATGATTTCTGTTGGATTCCGGGTGAGGAGTGAATACTTTGGAGAGGTGTGTGGCGAATTCCTCGGCTTTATCTTCATCAGACGCAGCCCAGGAGTCATCACCAAGTTTTATTAATGATTCGAACCTTTCAATCTTACTTTTTGGTTATATTTATTGATATTTACAACTGTATAATGAAAAACAGGAACCGACTGGTAGGCGTCCGAAAGGTAGGCCGAAGCGGCGATGGGAGGATTGCGTCAAAGCAGATCTCGGGGGCTTGGGCTTGACCGGCGAACATTGGACGAGTCTGCGCAGGCGAAGTTTGGTGGTATCGGCATCGAACCTTCGGGTTCGGTAAGCCTATTATTATTATTATTATAATGAAAAACATCAAGTAAATGTGATACAATATTAAACTTTCATCTTTCACATGTTGGGATACTACCCATTGGCAGCTCTCCAAATCTTATTTTAAGATGAAATTATAGACATTCACTTTTCTATATATTACAAACATAACAAGGGATTGTATAGCGTACATTCAAATTTTAACAGAACTACACGTTCTAGGGTCTTTTTTACTTTTTTTTTTTTAAATGACTCTTAACGATTTAATAAGATTAAATAGGCTTTAATTTCATGTAGGTTTTCTTATGACTGAAATACTGTCGTTATTCAATTATTCGTTCAATTATTTAAAACTTGAAATAAATTAATTTAAGACTTAATTCTAAGAAGAAGAAGGTAAGTGAAAATTGTGTGTGTTTTTTTTTACCAGGTTTTTTAAGGATTAAATATTTTTTATATTTGATTACCCTTCACTGATTTTAACTAAATTCGCTTCACTTAGGGGTTAAAGCCGTTAGAAAGCTAATGATTTTAGAAATATTATATAAGATATGAATTTTGAGATGGTAAGATGTGGAAATTTATGTCGTTGTTGCAAGGAATGATTTAAGTTGTTATGATATCTAAACAAAGATAAATGTTTCCATCAAAACTCAATGTATTTATTTTTAATTTTTATCATATTTTAAATTCATTTCAATTCCTATATTCTTCAATGATTTATTTCCAAACAATATATATCAAAATATCAAAACCATCACAGATATCGTGAATTTTAAAGGTTATTAATAATTCATGTTTCGTGTCCATCCTGGCTCAGTTATATGTAACATGCCCTCTCTCAATACACGGGCTGATGTTGATGTGATGAATTTTCCCGATTGTATTTTTATTCCCTCCAGTTTTGAATCTCTCCCTCTCTCTCTCTCTCTCTATATATATATATATATATATATATATATAGGTTCTTGTGCCACAAGATGTCCATGCGTTAGTCGGATGTGTCCAGTGCGCAGGCGCTCCTAGATAACCTCTTTCCTTCGCTTTTGTCGTAGGGACGAATGCCAATGGGAGATGTCCCTTCTTATTTCCCTTGACTTGTTGTCTGTGGTTTCTTGCTAAATCTGTCCCCACTTCGACTGAATCCGCTGCTTGATAACAGAGAAATAGTCGCCAACAGGCACCCCAATAAACGGAATGCCTTCTGTTATTGCTTCTTTGGCTGCACGATCTGCGAATTCATTGCCAACTGTACCGCAGTGGCTCGGTACCCATACGAAAAAAACTGAACTATTAGAAACTATGGACTGCAATGATAAAAAAACATTTTAAATAAGAGAGTCGGTAGTAAAGGGGTGTAGTAAGCTGAGCAAGGCCGATAAGGAGTCTGTGCAAATAATAATAGTTGTTTTTTTTTCTCTGGCGCGACAGGCCGTGCAGGCCCTTGGCCTCGTGGCGTAATCTCCTGCGAGAATATACTCACGATTCACGATGAGATTTTACAGGGTAAGGTCATAACTCCTTACGCCTATTTTTGTGAGTCGCCACCACTTGACTGACGGGTCTTACATACCCGGAGGAGAGGCTGTGGGTGAATCCTCACTTATTTATATCCTTATAAAAGCCCCGCTGGGACTGGGATTCGAACTCAGAACCTCTAGCATGAAAGACTAGCGCGCTAGCCACTCAGCCACGGGATCCCCAATAGTTGTTTTAGTAGGGTGAATAACATATAAACTTTTATAAATTCATACCAGTTCCGCGGTATAGTTGCTACAGAATGGAGAAAGGGAAAACAGACGTCGCCTGCCCTCACACACGACCGTTTTTTTAGATTAATTTTTTTCATTTTGCGATATAGTAGTAATATAAATGTTTAATATTCAGTTGGAAAGCTAATGATTTCAGAAATAATGTTTACTAACACTCAAAGTTGTAGAAGCTAATAGAGAGTGACATTTCTATTATACTATTTCATTTAAAATAAATGTTTTCATAGAAACAGCATAATTATTTAACTTAAATTATCTTAAAAATTATAAAATTGATCTTCACATATAATGTTAGTAAAAATTGTGTGTTGCGCACCAGATTTTTTGTTTTATTTATATAGTAGATAGTATATAGTATATAGTATATAGATAGTATATAGTAGAGTCCTGGGTTCGAATCCCGGCTATGACAGAATATTATTTTTCCTATTAATTCAGCCGGGGGCGACCCTCCTGGGTAAGCCCAGCCTCTTCAAATAGTGAACCCAAATAGGAGAAAAAGCCTGGTGGCTTAGCGTGATCAAGGCCTAATCACCACACTGCACGGCCGTTGGCCTAGAAACAGTACGAATCTTAATATATACTGAGCCTAAGATCCTTCATGGGTTGTAAAGGTACAGTTTTTTTTTAATAGTAGATTTAAATTGTATTTAGGGATACCTTTCCAAATTCCAACAAATATTCTAATTCTACATTTTATCCCTTTACCCAATCTCTAATTTTATTTTCACTTTTTTGTAACTAAGATATATCGTAATCGGCAAAATTATATTTTTTAACAGAAATAGGAGTTTTAGGATCTTTAGCGCCCAAATGGCCAAAAACCGAAAAAGTGAGTCCAGCTCACTCGAAGAGAATTAAGAAATTGAAATTTCACATTTACGACAAGTAAATATCTGGGATTTTATAAAAAAAAATACCCATAGTTGACTGACAGTAATTTCCACTTTATATAACAGATTTTGGACCATTTTACGATTTTCTCAATAACATCTCTAACGATGTATAATTTTAATAGCATGTAGGTCTCATTCTGATTTAAATAGTCTGAGAGGACTTAAGCGAATTTTTGTATTTTCTTCCTCTAAAATGCCTTTGATTTTGTACATTTAAAAAGATTAACCATATCATGTTATTATCGTAGAAGAACGATAAAGAACGGCTAAATCTTATATACCAGAACGAATTTGATGACCAACGTTAAAGGAGAAGAGCAAACATATTTTTTAATAAAAAAAAAAACGGTGATATAGACGTATAATATACCGATGAAAAGCTGAATTGACTGACCAGAATTTCAATAGATTTTGGACCATCTTACGATTTTTTCAATAACGCCTCAGAAGATTTTAAGAAAAGTTGCTATTACTTGAGCCGTGTCATATCAGAAAGAATGAAATTAAAGCACATAAAATGTATATAAAATGTGTTTCATATTCATTCATGGCTTTAATTTCATTCAGGTTGTATTCTATCTGATCTGACACGGCTTAAGTAATACCAACTTTTTTTACCAGATATGTCACTTCATATCAATCTGGGTGAATATGAAAGAATTTCATAACTAACTGAAGGAGAAAGCAGCAGAAACATTTTTCCTTGTTAATTTTATTTCCTGCGAATAAGGTTAGTAATATAGATGTATAATCCACCAAGTTAATCATGTTAGAAACAATGTTATCTAAAATCCAATGTTGAAGAAGGTTAATGCAGAGTGATGGAAATAGCATAAACTTTAGAAATTGTTGTGAATAATAATTTCTGTATTAATGCTATTAATCTTAAAAAACGGGCGTAATAATCTGGATATATATCACCCTAAAACCCCTCCCCTCACCTCCCCTCCCCTACCCTATTCTACCCTATTAATCTTAAATAAATATGTACTTCCAATCTTGATGTAATTATTATTTGAAATTCAACTTCATTTAGTCCTAAAACTGATTTTAACAAGGGAGGTAAATAAAGGTGTGTTTCGCGCACTATATTTTCTTGACGCCTGACATGGAAATCACACGTAACTACTTAAAAAAAAAAAGACTGAATCATCGACTATCAATACTTAGACGACTTCTCCACCATAAAAACAAACTATCACTAAGCAACAAAATCATTATATACAACATGTTACTTAAACCTATATGGACGTACGGTACTCAGGTGTGGGGCTTATGCAAAAAATCACACTTGCAGACAATTCAAATCTTTCAATCTAAATTCCTCCGCTTCATCACTCACTGTCCCTTTTACGTAACCAATAAATCATTGGTTAATCATGAATTCGTTTTTTTGTTTTTTTAGTTTACCCTCTATTAAGTTCTACTGTGGTGTAGTGGCTAGCATAACAGCCATATATGCCTAAGGTCGATTGAACAAACATCGCAAGTGGCCCTAGGATTTTTACTGGGAGTAAAAAATTCTTAGTTACGTCGTCCTTTGGAGGGGGCATTAAAACGTGGCCCCGAGCCTGTGCGATGTCAGGTACTCGTTAAAGATCCCTATCCTAATTTAACTTGGATAGGCGAAATTTAGGACTCCCACTCTAGAGTCGTCAGATTAGCCACAGCAGAATAAAGTGACGTTAAATGAATAAACGAAGGGTTTAATAGGATTTTCATACTAGAATGAGCGCATGGGTAAGAGCTCTTGGTCAAATTACCGAATAGTTATTTGTTTGAAACTTTTAGTTTCTTCTATCCACGTATTTTCGGTTTATTATTATCAATAATCTACCTCTGTAATATACCAAAAAAAAAAAAAATTACCCCTGCTTAAAATTTGAGGGTTTACGTTTCAAGATGCGTAGAATCCGAATAACGAATAAAAAAAAATCCGTTTGTCCGCCGTCCGCGGCATATCTCCGAAACTACTGGACCAATTTTTTCGCCACAAAAATACTAGTCCATCCAACGATGATCCTAACATCTAGACGTTGATATCAACTGGTTAGTTTTAAAATGGCGGCCGATTAAAAGGATTTTATTCAATAACTCAGTTATTTTTGAAGATAGAAAAAAAATTTATTAGTGTTTTTCAACTAACAAAACGCGAATAATTATATAAAAGAGAAAAAAGAAGGGAAAAAAATTGAAATTTTTGACATAAATACGCTCATAACTCAGTTGTTTTTGACGATAGAGAAAAGTATGTATAGAGTTTTAGAATCAGTAAACCGCGATCAACAAAAAAGAAAAAAATTGAAATCTCGCTCATATATACGATTGTAACTACGTTATTTTCGAAGATAGAAAAAAAAATCATTATTGTTTTTTAAACAAAAAAAAACAGCGAATAATTATATAAAAGAGAAAAAAGAAAGAAAAAAAATTGGAAAATTGAAATCTCGCTTATATACACGCTTGTAACTACGTTATTTTCGAAGATAGAAAAAAATCATTATTGTTTTTTTTAATAATTATATAAAAGGTAAAAAAGAAAAGAAATAAATTGGTATTTTTCACATAAATACGCTTATAACTCAATTATTTTTGAAGATAGAAAAAAGTATGTATTGAGTTTTAGAATCAGTAAAGCGCGAAAAACAAAAAAAAAAAAGTATTACATGTCAATAATACAATGAAAATGAATAGAAACTTTATTAGCATCAAAACAATTATCTTGAACTAATGATTTACGTTATACACTCGGTAACGACAAACTAAACTTAGCGATTCACGAGTAGATAGAAAATCAGGGTTCCAGGAGATCCCAGTGCTATTCTCCAAAAAAATTTGGACCAAATGAAAAAAAAAATCATTGAATTTGGTTAATAACTAGCTTAGATATTGCGTTTTGAAATCAGTGGTAGTGTTATGATATGATGCTTTGAATTAGTGCTTTTCATATTACTAATTGCCTATAAAAAGTTATACGGCAATATTGTTATTTGGAAATAATAAACCATTGTGTAATAATTTGCAGCGTTTTATAATTGCATTACTCAAAAAATATAACAATATTTACATTGTATCAATTTTAATTTTCACTCTATTTGATCGATCAAATTTACTATACATATTGAGAACGAGGTAAATTTACTTTTAGATATTATCGAAAGATTAAGATTTAAGGGAAATTTAAATTGATTCAACTGTTTCATAAAGCAATTGACATTTTTCTTGAACTCTGCACTTTATGCTTGGACATGACTCAGTAATGCCCTGATGATGGCTTATAAGTAGTGATGGGCAAATACTCAAAAAATTTGAGTACTGATTACTGTAATCAAATGACGCTCGCTGCTGATTACAAAATCTACTCAGCTTTCCTCCTGATTACTTTCTATTTTCCTCTGTAATAAAAATTTTCGTACTTTTGACTACTTGATTACTTTTTTGTATGACGTGGCCAGAATATAGTATATTAAATACATCTATTAAGTTAATTTATATTAATAATTTCTTTAAGCCATCTTTTTTTTAAATATTTTTCATTTTAGGCTAGATGGCTGGGTCCCCAAAGGTTCGTTACCGATTATACTATTAATTTTAATCGCGCTCGTTCAAGAATAGGTTTATTTTAACCTTTTCGTATTTATTCGATATCAGGCTAGGTGGCAGCGTCCCCAAAGGTTCGTTACCGATTATACTATTAATTTTGATCGCGCTCGCTCAAGAATAGGTTTATTTTAACTTTTTTGTATTTATTCGATATCAGGCTAGGTGGCTGCGTCCCCAAAGGTTCGTTACCGATTATACTATTAATTTTGATCGCGCTCGCTCAAGAATAGGTTTATTTTAACTTTTTCGTATTTATTCGATATCAGGCTAGGTGGCTGCGTCCCCAAAGGTTCGTTACCAATTATACTATTACTTTTGATCGCGCTCGCTCAAGAATAGGTTTATTTTAACTTGTTCGTATTTATTCAATACCAGGCTAGGTAGCTTCGTTGCCAAGAGTTTGTTAACGATTATCCTATTAATTTTAATCGCGCTCGCTTAAGTAGAAGTTTATATTTAGAGGAAATATATTTACTTTTTAAAGGATTTGGTTATTGGTATAATTGATTTAAGTGAGTTGCTGTAGAGTAGATTGTGTTTAAAAATTTGTTATCAATAAAAATCCTGATGTTAAACTGATTATTATCAATCACCAACATACTAACCAAAATTATAACTATATTATACCGATAAATAAAAACTAAAAAAAAAACATAAAATAAACATACACTGGACCAACTAACTAAAAAAACAATAACACATTCACTTACTAAACCCTCTAAAACCCATATACACATATAACAAATTAACATTAAAACAAAAACCAAAAAAATTAAAACAAATAAATGTTTTTGAAGACGCACGTAAAATCAACAAAACGTTTTTCGCCAAACCACCGAAAAATAAAATACAGAAATGTTAGAATTTTGAAATTAAAAGTATAGTATGTATAAGAACCGTTGGGAACCCAGCTACCGAGCCTGGTACCGAATAAAAAGGAAAAAGTTTAAATAAACCTATTCTTAAGTGAACGCGGTTAAAATTAATTGTATAATCGGTAACGAACCGTTGGGGACGCAGCTGCCTAGCCTGATATCGAATAAATACGAACAAGTTAAAATAAACCTATTCTTGAACGAGCGCGATTAAAATTAATAGTATAATCGGTAACGAACCTTTGGGGACGCTGCCACCTAACCTGGTATCGAATAAATACGAAAAAGTTAAAATAAACCTATTCTTGAGCGAGCGCGATCAAAATTAATAGTATAATCGGTAACGAACCTTTGGGGACGCTGCCACCTAGCCTGATATCGAATAAATACGAAAAAGTTAAAATAAACCTATTCTTGAACGAGCGCGATTAAAATTAATAGTATAATCGGTAACGAACCTTTGGGGACGCTGCCACCTAGCCTGGTATCGAATAAATACGAAAAGGTTAAAATAAACCTATTCTTGAGCGAGCGCGATTAAAATTAATAGTATAATCGGTAACGAACCTTTGGGGACCCAGCCATCTAGCCTAAAATGAAAAATATTTAAAAAAAAGATGGCTTAAAGAAATTATTAATATAAATTAACTTAATAGATGTATTTAATATACTCTATTCTGGCCACGTCATACAAAAAAGTAATCAAGTACTCAAAAGTACGAAAATTTTTATTACAGAGGAAAATAGAAAGTAATCAGGAGGAAAGCTGAGTAGATTTTGTAATCAGCAGCGAGCGTCATTTGATTACAGTAATCAGCACTCAAATTTTTTGAGTATTTGCCCATCACTACTTATAAGCTTGAGCCGAAACGTTGGCAAAATTAAAAAATTTCAAAAAATTACTGATTCCTGATTATTCCACCTATAATAGTTTCTACAGCCGATTATACACCCTCAATATAATTTTAAAGTTAGCTAGAAGATTGAGCATGTGAGAGGTATATTACAATAAGAAATAATTTCACTTCACAGAACAAGATTAATTAATAATAAAAAAGAAAAGAAACAAAATAAGTCATAACGGTATAGAAATAATACGACATTAGTATTACGGAATAACATACAATGAAAAATGTAAATAAAATACAAAATAATAAATGTAATATCCTATTAAGATGGATAAAAAATAAAATAAAAAAATAAAAAATAACGCGGTGAGTAAATATAACATTTAACTTTAGGGATAAAAAACTGTTTTGAAATGTAATACGAATAAGTAAGTCTGTTTTTTTGGTATTAAGTTATTCTTTGTAGACTACAAAGTATATTTTTTTTTATTGTGGATGTAATTAGTTGACCGTTGAGAATTACTGGAAGGAATTAGTCCGGGTGGCGGTCATTAAATGAAACAACTAAATAGTTTCAACTATTTTATTGTTTGCCAACGTTTCGACCCCCTTTGTGGGTCATCATCAGGGCGCATGGTGGGAGAATGGAAACTGAACTGGAAACTGGGAGTTACCATTCTCCCACCATGCGCCCTGATGATGACCCACAAAGGGGGTCGAAACGTTGGCAAACAATAAAATAGTTGAAACTATTTAGTTGTTTCATTTAATGACCGCCACCCGGACTAATTCCTTCCAGCAATATTTTTTTTTAGTTTTTGAGTCATAAAAAAAGTTTTTATTCAATAATCAAGAAGGGTGAATAGAAACAGTAATTTGTTTTCCATTTCCTTACATTTAGCATTAACGAAAAAAATAAAATTAGATACGCTTACACAATTAATTGATTAAAAAATGCCAATTTTTAATTATAATTTTCAAAGTAAAAAAAACGGGAATGGAATTGACCACTGTAAGCGAAAAATTACCAAAACATGGAAGTGAGAAAGTATTTCATTTGATTAAGTGAAAGTCGAGCAAGATCATCTTCAAAAGTTATTTTATTACGAAAGTAAGATGAACTTGTAATGATTGAGGCACCAAGTTTGTCAACAATTTCGTCTTAGCTTACGGAGGAATTTGCTGCCGGAAGGTGCAAATTTATGTGCAAACTAGATTTTCTTGAAAACTTGCAATGGTAGCCAGAAAATAAACTATTGCACAATAATGGTAACAAGAGATCTCGACTTTCAAACCTAATCTTTTTTTTCAAATAGGAAAAAGATATTGACCAAAACGAAGTTATTAGAAAGTGTTATTTTCGTCTGCGTTTCTATTCCCCTTATTTCATGTTTTGCGTTTCCCTTTTCAAATTATAGTTATCAAATTATTATCAATAATACTCGACCATTTTCATTTATATTAGTTATTTTGATTTCATAATCAAGAATGCTCAGAATCGCGATAAAGGTCAAAATGTTGGAGGCTCCAGTAAGTACTCTTTGTCAATCTGTTTTTGATAAGTACTATTCTATTCTACAGCCTTCTGGTATTTAAATCCTCAACCCATCACCAGGAAACAAGATCCCGTCTGTCCGACCTCCACTCTCCTTTCCATAGAACCAAAAATATGACTGCTCCTTTTTAGCCCGTTCCACTGCCTTATGGCTACTCTCCCTTCAGACATCCGTCATGCTCCTTCCCTATCATCATTTAAATCCCTCCTCTTTCAATACTTCCTTTCTCTTCAGAAAGATGTAAGCTAATTTTTACTATGCCAACTTATGTAAGATGAATTTTACTTTAATGCACTTACTTTAACGAGATGAAAAAGTTACATTTTATCTTTTTCTTATTTATTTATTTCTTGAATTTGTAATTAAAGTTGGTACTATGGCCTTTTTTTTTTTTTTTTTTTTTTTTCATTATTGTGTTGTTTAATTGTAGTTATATATTGTTTTTGGTCAGTTATAATTTATTATTTTGTTCATAATTATTATTCTTAAGGGACATTGTCCCAGAATAAAGTTTTTTTTTTCTATTCTATTCTATTCTATAAGTATTCATACAATCTTAACAATTAACAATTTTTAAAATTTATATTTTATTGAATTTCACAACTGTATATGACATAAATACAACTAGTAAAAGTTTTAAATTATAATAAAGGGCGGAAAAAGGCTTGTGAAAAAACTACCCACTGGTAGAACTTCAATCTTTATTTAAGTAAGTGAATCCCGAGGCCATCTTCTTTCCAATCGCCTCGGAGGGTTATCAGGAATATGTGAGGTTGATAGGTTGCGGACCAGAGGGTTTATGTGGGTTGGGACTTTGGAATTGAAAGTGGCATATCTGGTACCAGAAAGGTCTTCAACAAAAGTTATATTAGGTCGTTATGGATGATTTTATTTGTGACGAAGCAAGGAGCATTTAGGATTTCGCGAATAATTTTGGATTGAAAGGATTGAATGCGGGAGGAATTAGACGGTTTTGTGGAGCCCCAAAGCTCGATTCCATATGTCTAGATGGGCCTGATAATGGTAACATGAACTTCTTGTAATAGACTGAAAGTTTTGAACGTTCGTTAAGTAAGTGTAGTAGTAAACGGTGTCTACGAGCAATTTCTTGTCGTTTAAGTCTTGCATGAGGATTCCAAGTAAGACGTTTGTTAAGATGGAGTCCTAGGTATCGGATTTATTCTACAGTAGTGAATGGGGTGTTATTAAAGGATACAGTGAGGCAGGAGATCATCGGTTTGCGACGAAGGGTAAAGGTACTTTGGTGGGATTTGTTAGGATTTATTTTGATTCTCCAGTTCTAACACCATTCCTCGATTGCTGAGAAAAACACCTGTGCAGTACATTTCGCGCTTCAATGTGGAAGACATCGCATCCACCACACGATAGGATTGCTTTGCTGTAGAATGGATAGTCCAAATCCAAACTGGTGGTCAGGAATCACGCGGTCCGCTTCTGGGATTGGATAGATGCGTTATAGGATGAGTTTTTCTAGTCATCCACAACACAAGAGTGATAACAACCAGGCAGGGCTGGTCAGCCTATAATAGTTTTATTTTTTTAAACTGTGACAAAATATATATTTATATGAGTGCATGATGGAATATTAAAAGATCCCTTGAAAATGGCAAAAAGCTGAAACGTAGGGAGAAGAAAATAAGAAAATGAGTTGAATGAAAATGGATCATTTTAATTAAAGGAATCTAACAATACATTTATTCATTCAAACAACTTTTAATTGTAATAAAAATTAATAAATATGAATTTTTATTATATATGTAATTTATTTGAGTAAATACATTTATTTGCAGGTTCCTTTTTAATAAAAAAAAATAATCCATATTTTTTACTCAACAATCCTTTTATTTCTTTTTTCATCCCTTTGCCATTTTCAAGGATCCTTTAATTTGTCCTGTCTATTACATACATACACACACCACACACACACACACACACACACACACACACACACACAAACACATATATATAAAATAATAGATTATAATAAGTTGACATTATATTAAGAGATTATAAGAGTAGATAATAACAAACTGACAAGGCTGGTTTCAGCCTAAAGTATATTTTTTTATAATGTGACAATATATATATTTTTATGTTTGTAATAGACAGGACATATTGAAGGATCGTTGAAAATGGCAAAGGGCTGAAACGTAGGAGAGAAAAAAGAAATAAAGGATTGTTGAATGAAAATATAGATAATTTTTTTTATTTAAAAAGAACCTAAAAAATAAATATGTCGAAAAAGATCGTGTAAAGGAGATTAAATTAGTATAGCCACGTTAAAAGAATGGGTTCAAGGCAAATACCGAAATTAATAATGGAATGGAAGATAGAAGAAAAGTAGTGAAAGTGGAAGTTGAGCCGTCCACGGATCGAGGTAAGGAAAGCAACTTGATAGAAAAAGAAGCTAAAAGAAGAATTCGGTTGAGGGAAACTTCATATGTTAAGAAATCCTTAATAAAAGAAAAAAAAACGTAAACCCCTCTGTGAAATAAGAAGAAGAAAGGAATGGAATTCGCCGAAGAATTTATTTAAATTTAGTTGGGGAGTTTGATGTGACTGAAATTGTTGAGATAGTCTGACATTCATATCTCTTGAGGAAACTCGGATGATGAAAAAACACTCCCAAGTAACTCTACGTTTTAATTTTAGATTTATTTCGGATGAACGTTTCAACTTTATTTATATTAGAGGAGAGTACCCAAATATGGGCTACCATTTTCTTTTTTTCTCAAAAATAAAAAAACTATTAAAAATCTAACCATTGATTGATTGACTTCAAAATAATCTTACATACATTTTTAAAAAACTAAGTAAAATCTTATGTTCTTAATATTATAATATGTCATTAAATTGAGAATTAAACAAAATAAACTAAATATGGAACATGTACTCAAATATGGGCTACAAGTAGAAACTTATAATATCTTGTACGAAAATAACAATTATAAATATTTATCTTATAAGAGATCAAATTACTTTGGTTGATGGAAGAAATCACACAATTTACTTACAAAAATCACATATCCAGGTGTCAAACTCTGGCCCAGCACAGTCATTATACACATTAAACATCTGACCCACAGTTCTCGTGCTGCGTTTTAGGAAAAACCATAACCCACCACATACAAAAAATCCCAAATAGAACCAACATAACCAACCACCTAAAATACCTAAATATGGGCTAGCCCATATTCAGGACCATAGTTCGTGTACTTTACAATTATATATAGCAAGCAGTAAATCGACCAAAAATCATACAATTAAACTTATATTCTGCTATGAAACACATTTTAACAGTATTTAGACCTAATTTTTATCAATTAAATAACACATCGATACGTACCGCTGAAAATTTTTCGACAGGAGCAACACAAGTTTGGCCGCAACGTGGACAGCTCGCGAACGAATGACGAGATGGGTGAGTGCGATGTCAGAGAGAATGAATGCGATCGTCATTTGTTGCCTCTTTCGATTGTAGGTTTTCGAGAATCGATACTAGCCCATATTAAAGCACTAGCCCACATTTATTTACTCTACTCTACCGTTCTTTTTGTGACTTTTTTGAAAACTACGAATTTTATTATCAATATTTGTACAAATGAAACCAATTTATTATTTGTTTGAATCAGATCCTGACAAAGTAAGATTTTTTAAAAAAATATTTATTCATTGGAATTTACGACTGTATAACAAGTAATACAACAAGTAAATTTGAATGAAATATAAAAAGGCATGAAAAAAATGTAGAAAAGCTTCCCAATGGAAGCACTCTAAAAATAGTCTAAACTAGAAGGTCCCGGGACCATCTCCTTTTCAGACTGAAAGGATTGAAACGAAAGGATTAGGGTGGGAATGGAGTTTGTCATGGAAGGATTGATACCTCGTATGGGCCAAATCAGCAACATATGGGACATTAAGGTCTTTATGGATGAGTTTGTTGGTGACAAAGTAAGGAGCATTGAGGATTTTACAAAGGATTTTGGACTGTAGGGATTGGATACTAGAAGAATTCGATGGTTTAGTAGAGCCCCAGAGCTCAACTCCGTAAGTCCATATCGGTCTTATGATAGTCATGTAGATGAGTCTTTTGTAATTAAGTGGAAAATTAGAACATTTGTCTAGTAAGTGTTGAAGTAGTCGAAAAAGTCGTGCAGCTTCTTGTCGTTTCAGTCTTGTATGAGGGTTCCAAGTAAGGCGTTTGTCAAGGTGCAGTCCTAGATATCGGATCTGTTCAACAGGGACAAGAGGAGTATTATTGAAGGAGACAGTAGGGCAGGAAGTCATAGGTTTACGAAGAAGGGTAAAGGTAATTTGGTTGGATTTGTTGGAATTTATTTTAATTCTCCAGTTCTGACATCATACTTCAAGGCCTCTGAGGTGGGTTGGAGAGTTTGAGAGGCAATAGTTGGATCAGTATTGACTGATAACACACAAGAGTCATTAGCATAGATAGAAAGGAAGGTGTTAGGATGGGTTGGGATATCAGCTGTATAAACTGTGTGTAGGATGGGTCCTAAGATACTACCTAAAGGGACTCCAGCAGACTGACTAAAAATGGATGAATATGAATTATTATGATTGATTTTGAAGGATCTGCCAGTGCGGAAGAACTGGATCATAAGAAAGTATGTAAGGAGGAGGAATTGGCGGAGGCGAAGTAAGATTAAATTAACTTTTAAGTAATCTGAGTAACTTTTAAGTAGCACAACACACGACTAGTTCTCAAAATGAATATAAAAACTTAAGAATAAAGTTAATGCTGAAAAAATGGTTAAAGAATTATGGTACATTGATGGAAACATTAATTTTAGATTAAATAATATAACAATAAAAATATTTTTAACAAGAATACCTTGGTTCCATCCGCTTTTCATCAATCTTTATTACCTTAAACGATAAAATATCTTTGCCCTTTTCTGCTTCAGTTGGTCATAAAATGAAATTCTTGGATATAATTTTATTCAAGGAAAATAAGAAAAAAAAATTAAATTTCTCCTTGACTGGAAAAACAAAACTATTGTTTATGTATATTTCAAACTATAATCTACTACTTTAGCTGTTATCCATAGTTTTCATCAGAAAAACTCAAATATACCTATTGGGTTGTTTCACATAAAATGTCCGTTTTTATAGTTTCTGAATAACATAAATGATTTTGTAGGTCCCTGTTGTTTTCTTCCGAATTTTTACATATTTAATGTAAACAGTTACTAATCCTCTACCTTTGTATTATAAACATTAGCATCAATTACCCACTTTTTAGTATACCTCCAAATATGAACATTGAAACACGCTATTTTCGAGTAATATTTTTGTACGAGTTTAAACTCGGCCATTCAGCAGCTGAGGCCGCTATAAATATTTGCAAGGCGTTTGGGGAAGGGAATGTTAATGAACGGACCATTCGCCGTTGGTTTGCTAAGTTTTCAGCTGGGGATACCGACTTGGAAAACTTGCCCCGAGGATGACCTCCGTCCGTAATAGACAACGATGTCTTCAAACATACAGTAGAAGGAAACCCCTACCAAACAGTTAAAGGACTCTCAACACAACTAAATGCAAGTGCATCTACCGTTTCCAGTGTATTGGAAAAGTAAAAAAGCTCGATACATGGGTACCTCATGATCTCACTAAGCGGCAGCAAGACCCCATGCTTCAAAACATACCGTGCAAAAATTGAAAGAACTGGGCTACGAAGTTCTTCCGCACCCACCATATTCTTCCGACTTGTCTCCAACAGATTTACCACCTGTTCAGGAATTTAGACAACTTCGTCAAAGGAAAACTTTTTGAAAATGATGATCCAGTGAAAAGTGCGTTTTCAGATTTTGTTTCACTTCAAAGCTCAGAGTTTTTCAATGCGGAGATAAAAAAGTTTGGTTCACGTTGGGAAAAATGTGTAGAAAAAGAAGGTAAATACTTCGAATAAAATAATCTTGTTTTCATATCGTATTTTTAATAAAAATCCTTTACCTTGAAAACGGAGATTTCATGTGACACAACCCAATAATAACTAACTACCATTAGTTAATATAGACTTATAATATAGCGTTGGAAAGGTGCAAGATTTTAGAAAAGTTAATATGCAGTACTTCCAAGTTAATGGAAAAGAGAGAGAAATGCTTTATTTATTTGGCATTGCTGCCCAAATACATCGGGTTGCTTACATAACACAGCATACTGTATCAATCCCTTGGACATATTCACTTACAATCTCAATTTTTTTTTTCATATCTCAATAAAGATAAGATATAAGAGTTTAAACTGTTGAAAATATGTACAGTGAGTGTCAAAAGTATTCGGAATGCACTACCATTTCGTAATTTACTCGCTTTTAACTTAGTTTTTATGTTTTTGATGAGTTGTTAACCACTTTAAAATGTTATAAGGAAGGTGTACAATAACTTAAACCAAAAATTACGTCAACAATCATTTTATTTTTAATGTTTTGAACGTTTATTTACGAAAAAATTAAAAATAGTGTATGTCAATGGTGTCAAAAGTATTCGGAATTACGTGGTTTCTTAATTATATTAATGCAGTGATCATAAATAAACATCCAGTTGGTATAACTTTTTGTATAATTATACATTTTAGCACACTAGGAATTGATCTTACTAATTAATTGATTGTTTGGTGCGAAATTTTATTCCACTCAAACGCTTATTGTTTCCTGAGGCCATTTTTATTTTGAATATACTATTTCCTGATTTCACTTTTTAGTAGGAACCACAAATAGTTATTTAAATTTGAAAGAAATGTTAGAAGACGGATTTCGAGAATTTTTTGAAAATTTTGCAGCAACTTTTCTGAATAGATAGATAACGTGTAATGTCCAGGGTCGTGGTCGCGTTTATGTTAAAAATTAATATATTCGTTATTTTTCTTTTACTTTTAATTATGGCTTTTCATACTCCAAAAATACACAAACCTATCCATAATTATGTATATGAATCCAGTGTATTAAACTTTTTCATAGAAAAACAGACCTAGCTATTACTGACTGCTCAAGGTGTTTTACTATGGCATACTGAATTCTTTATTTGGTTTCCTCTAAACCATATTTTTTTCATAAGAACCATGTATTTTAGTATGGGAGTCATCTGTGAACATTTTAAATCATCAATCTTCTCTTTGAAAAATGTTCCAAATATTCGGTCTATCCTCTTGTTGTCTTGCCTGCTGAAAGACGTTTTTCGTGCTTCTTGTACCATGTTTTTCTTTTTGTCATATTTTTTTTAGAACGCGGCGAAC
The DNA here is from genome assembly GCA_023052935.1 of Piezodorus guildinii. Lineage (NCBI taxonomy): Eukaryota > Metazoa > Arthropoda > Insecta > Hemiptera > Pentatomidae > Piezodorus > Piezodorus guildinii. Next base: position 153,268,217 of record CM041295.1, read on the forward strand.
AGTTGAAACACTTATTGTGTATCCAGAAGTTCTGAAAAATACATAAATAAGCTAAGGTTGACTCATTTAGGTATTGTTTTCTTATTTGATGAATAATCAGTCTTTCTGTTTTAACATTTAATCATTTTTGGGGGCTTACTTTTTTTATTTCATATTTTATTATTATATCCTCTACACTTTACTCAGCCATCCAGATGTTCTCATAATTTTTTTTACATTTCAATCATTTCTCTGAAAAAAAATGTTCGCAGCCGTTGTTCGATCTTTGCTTTTTTATTTTAGGGCCTTATTTTTAAAAGAATTCTTTCCAAGGTTGATTATATGTTACATGAGGGAGAAGAATTGTTTAGAACATAAAATTATGTTGAAGATTAGTGAAAATATGAACATTTGAAGCCATTAAACAGAAGGATATTACGATTTCCGAATACTTTTGACACTAAATGATCTTGTAATTTTACATTATTAATCAGATATTTTTAATAACAATAAACTTTCCGGTTATCTGGTCAGTGATTTTCCTTTATGGGGGTCTATTTTAAAGATTTATGAGTTAAAAAGAATTATATAAATTCATAGTTGTGAAATGTACTTATTAAATGAAAAGAAATACGAATTCCGAATACTTTTGACACTCACTGTATTTTTAATGTTGTGGTGTGAGAAGTTGTGATAGCTCAGTGTTGCCACCATACAGTGTCGTACAGGTCTAATATCTGTTCCCGCAATAAAACTATACATCTATAAGACACCCTGTTTACTAAAATTAGTATTGTATTGTTTTAAAAACTTAAATTAAAAGATAATGTATTACCGTAGGTATTGGGGTCACTTAGGGACTATTCAAATGCGGCTTTTCGGCTTGAATAAACTTTCAAGTACTTTAAGGAGGCAATGGATTTCTATTTGTCATAATTTTCAACAATAATTGATGCTATTAACTTTCATAATCCTTCAGTTAATTAGGATTTGTTTCGAGAGGGAGGTGAAGTGGGGTGGGGGGGGGGGCGTTACCAGCTCTCACCTTTGCCAGGTAGAAGGGCCGTATGTCATACTCCTGTTTCTGGGTCGGCCTCATTAATTTTGTCCTCACCCTGAGTGTGTGTGTGTGTGCGTGCGCGTGAGGGAGGATCCTGGCAATCCGTCTTCCGTCCTAGGGGATAATTAACCGGAGTAAATTGCCCACCCCTCAACCCCATCCTATCCTCTCTCCCTAAATCTTGTCAATTTTGCCGAATCATCTTCGATTTCCTAAAAGCTTTAGAATAATATCTCAGCTGATGAATAACCTCTCGTTTCAGCTTTCTCCTGAGGAATAGAATCTTCAGGACGTCTTTATATTTGATATTTCATTTGGATGACATTACAATAATGTACTATCAGTGATTTCAATGATGTTTATTGTTGATTATAATCTTCGTAATCCCTAATAAGATTAAAAATAGTTTTCTTATACATTTTTAGATGTAATATATAAATATCCTTGATTTATTTACTTTCACTTACTACATATAGTGAGGGGAAGTATTGCGATCGTGAAAATTTTAGAATTCCAGTTTTTAACGAAAATACACGTTTCAAGGTCGCCTGGGTCCAAACAACAAAGTCCAGCGAAAAGGTCTGTCTGTGTGTGTGGTAAGTCTTGCACAAAAAAACGTAAGATACTGAAATTTCATATTTAAGGCAACTATACGCCCGAGATGCTACAGCAACGTTTTCACCAGAAGAGCCACATCATACCATGTATTTAGCACCTATTTACGATTTTCTCAAAAACACCTCTAACGATCTTAGCTGTTCATTCTTCAAAGTACGCGGCCACGTTTCACATCCGTAAAGAACCGTCGGAAGAATAATAGTTTTATAATTTCTAAGTTTGATCTAAAAGTTTAATTTAGTTGCAATGAAATTTAGTTTAAAGTAAAACATAGAAGACAATTGATATTGGATACAATGGATCATTTCTAGGATTGATGCTAAGTTTTCATTGTTAGTTTATCACATTATCACTGCACTGTTAGTGTTATAATAATAATTTCAGGGCTATCTCTCTCAATCCTCATCCGAACATTACACGCAGCTGTCACCAGTGCAGTGTGTTATGGTTTAATACATTACCATGCTCCGTCTAAACTCATTGACCTCCACGTTATTTAGCTTCTGAAGTAAACCTGAAACCTGACCCAAAACTAGCATCTTCGGTAAATATTGAAGCTGATCCATTTGCACAGTCCGAAAATCTCTCTTTGGCATGGGGAGTGGTCACCTCAAAAGAAAAATGCTTTCTGGGAAAACGAAATTCTGCCTATACGAGGCCCTCTTCCGAGCAGTGTCAACATACCCTCGCCATGTGACAGGGGCAGATGCTACTGGGATTTCGGAGAGGAATTTCCGAAGTGAGCATATATAATTCCTGGAGGCAGTAAAATCATATGTTATTATCGTGATGGACTAAGAATAACAATTATGTACAATAGAAATATATAATTTATCTGACAAACAGGCAAAAGAATCATAATTAATAACACAATGGTTTATTATTTCCAAATAACAATATTATTTATTTTCTTTGTTCATCGTTTTGTCTTGATCACGAAAACTTGTCGATTTTTCTCTATCTTCAATAATAACAGCGTTCTATGGAGATTACATCTCTTCTAATTTGTAGCTTCAATGTATAATTCGATTCTTTTCTTCTTTATCGCGCTTTAATGATTCTAAAACTTTACACATTTTTCTCTATCTTCAATAATAACAGCGTTTTATGGAGATTACATCTCTTCTAATTTGTAGCTTCAATGTATAATTCGATTCTTTTCTTCTTTATCGCGCTTTAATGATTCTAAAACTTTACACATTTTTCTCTATCTTCAATAATAACAGCGTTTTATGGAGATTACATCTCTTCTAATTTGTGGCTTCAATGTATAATTCGATTCTTTTCTTCTTTATCGCGCTTTAATGATTCTAAAACTTTACACATTTTTCTCTATCTTCAATAATAACAGCGTTTTATGGAGATTACATCTCTTCTAATTTGTGGCTTCAATGTATAATTCGATTCTTTTCTTCTTTATCGCGCTTTAATGATTCTAAAACTTTACACATTTTTCTCTCTATCTTCAATAATAACAGCGTTTTATGGAGATTACATCTCTTCTAATTTGTGGCTTCAATGTATAATTCGATTCTTTTCTTCTTTATCGCGCTTTAATGATTCTAAAACTTTACACATTTTTCTCTATCTTCAATAATAACAGCGTTTTATGGAGATTACATCTCTTCTAATTTGTGGCTTCAATGTATAATTCGATTCTTTTCTTCTTTATCGCGCTTTAATGATTCTAAAACTTTACACATTTTTCTCTATCTTCAATAATAACAGCGTTTTATGGAGATTACATCTCTTCTAATTTGTGGCTTCAATGTATAATTCGATTCTTTTCTTCTTTATCGCGCTTTAATGATTCTAAAACTTTACACATTTTTCTCTATCTTCAATAATAACAGCGTTTTATGGAGATTACATCTCTTCTAATTTGTGGCTTCAATGTATAATTCGATTCTTTTCTTCTTTATCGCGCTTTAATGATTCTAAAACTTTACACATTTTTCTCTATCTTCAATAATAACAGCGTTTTATGGAGATTACATCTCTTCTAATTTGTAGCTTCAATGTATAATTCGATTCTTTTCTTCTTTATCGCGCTTTAATGATTCTAAAACTTTACACATTTTTCTCTATCTTCAATAATAACAGCGTTTTATGGAGATTACATCTCTTCTAATTTGTAGCTTCAATGTATAATTCGATTCTTTTCTTCTTTATCGCGCTTTAATGATTCTAAAACTTTACACATTTTTCTCTATCTTCAATAATAACAGCGTTTTATGGAGATTACATCTCTTCTAATTTGTGGCTTCAATGTATAATTCGATTCTTTTCTTCTTTATCGCGCTTTAATGATTCTAAAACTTTACACATTTTTCTCTATCTTCAATAATAACAGCGTTTTATGGAGATTACATCTCTTCTAATTTGTGGCTTCAATGTATAATTCGATTCTTTTCTTCTTTATCGCGCTTTAATGATTCTAAAACTTTACACATTTTTCTCTATCTTCAATAATAACAGCGTTTTATGGAGATTACATCTCTTCTAATTTGTGGCTTCAATGTATAATTCGATTCTTTTCTTCTTTATCGCGCTTTAATGATTCTAAAACTTTACACATTTTTCTCTATCTTCAATAATAACAGCGTTTTATGGTAGATTACATCTCTTTAATTTGTGGCTTCAATGTATAATTCGATTCTTTTCTTCTTTTATTGCGCTTTAATGATTCTAAAACTTTACACATTTTTTCTCTATCTTCAATAATAACAGCGTTTTATGGAGATTACATCTCTTCTAATTTGTGGCTTCAATGTATAATTCGATTCTTTTCTTCTTTATCGCGCTTTAATGATTCTAAAACTTTACACATTTTTCTCTATCTTCAATAATAACAGCGTTTTATGGAGATTACATCTCTTCTAATTTGTGCTTCAATGTATAATTCGATTCTTTTCTTCTTTATTGCGCTTTAATGATTCTAAAACTTAACATTTTTCTCTACTTCAATATAACAGCGTTTTTGGAGATCATTCTTTAATTTGTGCTTCAATGTATAATCGATTCTTTTCTTCTTTATGCGCTTAATGATTCTAAAACTTTACCATTTTTCTCTATTTCATAATACAGCGTTTAGGAGATTACATCTCTCTAATTGTGGCTTCAATGTATAATTCGATTCTTTTCTCTTTATCGCGCTTTAATGATTCTAAAACTTTACACATTTTTCTCTACTTCAATAATAACAGCGTTTTATGGAGATTACATCTCTTCTAATTTGTGGCTTCAATGTATAATTCGATTCTTTTCTTTATGCGCTTTAATGATTCTAAAACTTTACACATTTTTCTCTATCTTCAATAATAACAGCGTTTTATGAGATTACATCTCTTCTAATTTGTGGCTTCAATGTATAATTCGATTCTTTTCTTTTTATGCGCTTTAATGATCTAAAACTTTACACATTTTTCTCTATCTTCAATAATAACAGCGTTTATGGAGATTACATCTCTCTAATTTGTGGCTTCAATGTATAATTCATTTTTCTTCTTATGCCTTAGATTAACTTTACACTTTTTCATATACAGCGTTTTATGGAGATCATCCTAATTGTGGTCAATGTATATCGATTTTTCTTCTTATGCGCTTAAATCTAAATTACACATTTTTCTCTATCTTCAATAATAACAGCGTTTTATGGAGATTACATCTCTTCTAATTTGTGGCTTCAATGTATAATTCGATTCTTTTCTTCTTTATTGCGCTTTAATGATTCTAAAACTTTACACATTTTTCTCTATCTTCAATAATAACAGCGTTTTATGGAGATTACATCTCTTCTAATTTGTGGCTTCAATGTATAATTCGATTCTTTTCTTCTTTATGCGCTTTAATGATTCTAAAACTTTACACATTTTTCTCTATCTTCAATAATAACAGCGTTTTATGGAGATTACATCTCTTCTAATTTGTGGCTTCAATGTATAATTCGATTCTTTTCTTCTTTATCGCGCTTTAATGATTCTAAAACTTTACACATTTTCTCTATCTTCAATAATAACAGCGTTTTATGGAGATTACATCTCTTCTAATTTGTGGCTTCAATGTATAATTCGATTCTTTTCTTCTTTATCGCGCTTTAATGATTCTAAAACTTTACACATTTTTCTCTATCTTCAAAATCACTGAGTTATGCTATGTAAAGGTAAATTCGTTTTCTTCTTTTGTTTGTAAATTAATAGGATTACTATATAATAACACTTATAATTTTTTCTATTTTTTTTTTTTTTTGGTCGTTAAAAATTTCATTATTAAATTTTAATGTCAAAAATACCTAAATACATCCTTTTAAGGGATGATACAAACTTTTTCTTCGATTAAATAAAACTACAATTTTTCATCTCATAAAAACGTACTATTGTCAAGACACAAGCTAATCTCACATTTCCTCTCAGAACGTAGACAATGCAAAGGGTTAATTTATCCTAATACAATTACTTTTTCATTCAATGTTGATATTAGGATGAAACACACTAAATAATTGATAGTTCGTCTATTAGATGAAAAGATTGAAAATAGATTTAACTGATCAAAGAAGCACATGCGGGAATATGGGTTCGTTAGAGAATTCCAATGTAGTTAAAAGCGTGAAAAGAAGGAATCGATATAAAGTTTATGTTCGTAGATGGAAATGTAAAGGCCAGAATGGTGCATTCTTGTTTCAATGCGTGAGGATTTAATTGAAGGAGACGGTGATAGGGAAATGCTGGGGGTTGCATGGAAGGTTTGCATGGAAGTTAGTGTAAAAGATTGGCAAGAATGAAACAAAGAAAGTTATAGATAAAAGGATTATAATCAGGAATTAAGAAGATAAATTGTGTGGATAAAGTTCCAGGAAAAAATCTCAAATCTGAAAGCACTCACCTGTGAACTTTCGAACAGAAAATTTCTGTTTTCCCTATTCATACTTGGAAAGCTTTCCATTGATATATATTTCTGGAAGAAAAATTCATAAGTTGTCCCCACGTTGGGCGACGATATTTATTTTACTATACATTTTAATTAAGTGGAACTTTAAATATAATTCTTGTTTAGCCTCGTTTTCTTAATACTTTATTCCCTCCAATTCCATTCAGACGTTAAATAAAGAATTCATACCCGTTTGGCTATAAACATCGTAAAATTTGTATATATTTTCACGCTCAGGTGACTGGGCTAGGTTAGAAACAATGAAGCAGCAAAATGGAGTTGATTTCATGCAATTATATTACTAATTAACAAATTAGAAAGATATATATTCGAGAAAAAATAAAAATAAATAAAGAAAACGTTAAAAACTATATAAAAAGTGCACGGTGGATCATCTGTGGTGTAGAGGCTTGCATAACAGCATCCTATGCCCAAGGTAGATGGTTCAATACTGGCAGGTGACCTCAGGATCTTTTAATGGGAGTGTGCCTTCCTTCAGAGAGGGTGTACAATGGTGCGATGTCAGGTACTTAAAGATCTCTGTTCTAATAAAACCTGGATAGGCACAATTAGGACTTTGATAAAACTCGCTATATCGATGTAATATTTATTGGGCTTTATATAGGTTTGATTCTGATTGAAATAGTCAGACAGGGCTTAAATGCCGATAGCTAAAATTTTCTGTCTCTAAACTATCTTCAATTATGTTTATTTGAAAAAAAAAAATACTATATCATCCTTTTAGCATTTATAAAAAACGCCTAAATATGCAAGTTGAACAAATTTGATAATGAACTAAAAGAGAAATGAGCAAAAATATTTTTTTCATATACTTTTTGGTTTTTCGAAGATAAGAATAGTAATATAGACGTATAATATACTGTTGGAAAGCGAAATAGTTTAGAAAAAAAAATATCTTATACAAAAAGTTGTAAAATGAAATGGAGAGTGATAAAACTGTTTGATTGTTGTAGATAATTCAATAAAACACATGTTTCTATTGAATAATTAATGCTTATATATATATATATATATATATATATATATATATATATATATATATATATATATATATATATATATATTAATGCATATAAGTAATTAATGCTTTTACCTTTTATGTCTCAAATTGCATATAAAAATCCTTATATTGATTTCAACAACCGAGGTAAGTCAAAGTCGTGTGTTGCTCGCACCAGATTTTTTTTTATTTTAGTATATTTTTATTCATTTTTTTTTTTTAGTAATAACAATTTTTATTGAGAAAATTTTACAATCTGTCCCAATTTGGACATTAATAGTATTGCTGAATGATATCAAACATACTACATTCATACAATATTTACACAACATAAAATTACAATAAAATATATACACAATAATGAATCAATACAAAAGTCAATAATTCACTTATACCTATATACACATACACACACTCATACATACATCACATTGAGTGGAGAATCTAGCCAGTGCTAGAACTCCAATATATTTACAAAAGGTCGCGGGGCCACTGCCGTTTCAACCTTCTAGGTGGGTTGTATGGATGAGTGGAGCTGGATAGGGATTGAGCTAAAGGATTAGGATGATGAATGAGGTTCTGGTGGAATTTGGAAAATTTGGATGGAATTAGGTCTGAAATAAATGGAACATTAAGGTCGTGGTGAAAGGTATAATTGGAGACATAATAAGGAGCATTTACTATTGTACGGAGGGCTTTGGATTGAAAGGATTGAATGCGTTTGATGTTAGAACGTTTAGCTGTCCCCCACAGTTCAAGTCCGTAGGTCCAGATGGGCTTCAGTATTGTCTTGTAGATTAATAATTTGTTGTCAACTGTAAGTTCAGATTTTCTGTTGAGTAGTCGGTATAACTGTCCGAATCGTCGGTTGAGTTCTTGTCTTTTAAGTCTTGTATGTGGGTTCCAAGTCAATCTTTTGTCTAACAGTAAGCCAAGATACCGGACTGTATCTGAGAGAGGAATCGGTAATGAGTTGAAATAAACTGGCGGACAGGATTTTCGTCTAAGAGTAAAGGTTATGTGTTTACATTTGGCTTCGTTCACCTTTACACGCCAGTTATTACACCAGTGTTCGATAAGGAAAAGGTGTCTCTGAAGGTTTAAGGATGCTGTTTCAGGATTGGAACTGGATGATAGGATGGCGGTGTCGTCTGCAAAAGTTGCCAGAAAGGTATCAGGATGTGTAGGAATATCAGCAGTGTAAAGGATGTAGAGGATGGGTCCCAAGATGCTGCCTTGAGGAACACCGGCCTCAACGGGATAAAGGTTAGAAAATTCTTCACCACAGCGAACTCGGAAGGAACGGTTCGAGAGATAGGATCGGAGAATGAGGTATAGGGACTGGGGTAAATGGGTTTTCAGCTTGAAGAGTAATCCAGTGTGCCATACCCGGTCAAAAGCTTGCGCAATGTCCAGAAACGCACCAGAACAATACTCTTTGCATTCAAGAGCTGAGGAAATATGGTCTACAACTCGGAGCCCCTGTTGAACTGTGGAATGCTGAGGACGGAATCCAAACTGATGGGAAGGAAGATTTTGAGATTCTAATATGGGTAGGATACGTTTAAGAAGAAGCCTTTCGAAGATTTTTGAGAGGATGGGGAGTAGACTAATAGGCCTGTAGGATGAAGTGTTGTTGGAAGGTTTACCTGGTTTTAAAAAAAGGATGATGGTGGAATGTTTCCATAACAGAGGAAAATAGGTGGTGCGGAGGATGCAGTTATAAATATAAGTAAGGAATATAATAGCTTTCTGCGGAAGTTGTCGGAGGATCTGGGGAGTAAGGAGATCGTGTCCAGGAGATTTACGGAGAGTCAGTTTTTGGAGAAGATATTTGACCTCAGAGGGATTAATAGCTTTAGGAGGTAGGGAAAGTGGAATCGGTGACATAAGAAAGTCTTGCACTTTTGCGGTGTGATTGATGTGGGATTCCGGGTGAGGAGTGAATACTTTGGAGAGGTGTGTGGCGAATTCCTCGGCCTTATCTTCATCAGACGCAGCCCAGGAGTCATCACCACGTCGGAGAGGATGGGAAACATTATGGTATTTTAGGATCTTTTTCGTGACATTCCACAGGGAATTATCACGAGCTGATAGAGAGGAGAGGTAGGAATTAAAGGACTGGGAACGGAAGTTCGCCAACTCCCTCTTCAATTGTCTACAATAGAAGTTATAGGAGCGGCGATCTGTTGGGTGTCGGGTGCGCTGCCATAATGATCTTGCTCGGCGTTTGGTGTGGATAAGGTCTATAATAGGTTGTGGAAAATGATTTTGGTCTGGATTTATATTGGAGTGTTTAGGAGAGGAAGCAGTCCAGACAGCTTGTTGGATGGCGGTGGTAAAGGAATAGACGGAATTATCTAGGTCATCTTGGGTTTTGAGGGTTACTCTGAGGTCAATATTATCGGTCAGGATTTGGCGGAAAAGGTTCCAGTTGACAGGGCCTCGGATGAATGATGGTGGAATGGGTTTTGGAATTGGAGTGAGAGATACTTTTAGGATCAGTGGACTATGGTCTGAGGATAGTTCATCAAGGCGAGTTAAAGACAAGTTGAGAGAGCCTAATCCGCTGTGGATAAAGAAGTCGAGGATGTCAGGATTGCGGTTAGGATCGGTTGGCCAGTAGGTAGGGGAGTCAGGAGGCAGGATATTAAAATTTCGGGAGTTGAGTGCAGACAGCAAATTTCGTCCCGAGAATTCGTGGTTCTGGAACCCCACTGCTGATGCTTGGCGTTTAAGTCTGCACCCAGAATGAAACGATTTCCTAAGGAATCCAGGAAGGATACAAATTCAGAATTGGAAATGGAATGTTTAGGAGGGCAATATGCAGATGTGAGGGTTACCGGAAAGGAAAAAGTCTTGATTACTATGGATGTGGCTTGTAGGAAATCATAGGTGGGAAGTGGGAGTAAATGATGAGAGAGGGATTGGTGGACAATGATAGCAGAACCGGCATGGGCTTTACCGTCTGGGTGGTCAGTACGGTATGTCATGTATTGCGGTATTTTGAAGTACTGTTTAGTCGTTAGTCTTGTTTCAGTTATAAGTGCAACATCGATTGTTTTGTCTTGCAACAACGCTGTCAGTTCGTCAGTATGATTTCTAACACCATTCGCATTCCAAAGGAGAATGGATAAGGAGTTAGGTGAAGTCATTTAAGGATTTTTCAAGGCAGGGATTAGATTCGATACTAGATTTGTAAGGAGTGATATAAGCGGCATAACAAGAGATTTGATTTCGGAGATGAACGATGTCATTAGACTCGTAAGATCTGTGACGTTTGATGGTGGAGGGATATGAGAAATTTGATGTTGAGGAGTTTTTTGAAGATTAGGTAAACTTTGAGGGATAGATTCTTGTACAATAGATTGAGAATGTTGAGGAAAATGTTGTTCCGGCAGTGCCTCGACTTCATGATTCTGGTTACCACCTCCAAGCAAGTGGGCAAATGACACGTTAGAATTTACAAGTTTTGATGGTTCTCTTCTGCTTCTGGTTGGTACAGCTGTTTCATTCGGATCCTGAGGTTTTTGGTATCTGGTTCTGAGTTTCTTGTAGATTTCACATCCCTTGTAGTTAGCCGGGTGGTCCTTGAGGCACAGAGCACATACAGCGGGTGCTGATCTTGATCTTGTACATTCTTCTGTTTTATGCTGTTCACCGCATTTCACACAGCGTGGTATGTGATGGCAATAACTTTTGGTATGACCATATGCCTGACAGTTATGGCACTGGACTATTTCTTTCTTTGTGTAAGGTTTTTCAACTTTTACACGGGTATAGTACAGTCTGCTGAGGTCATAGATTTTTTCGACTCCTGCTGATGGTTCCAAGTCCACGAAGAATAGAGGCAGTGGACTTTTATCTTTTAGAACGTTGGTGACTTGCCTCACTTGGAATCCTAATTCTGTCAGTTCTTCTTTGATTGCTTCAACGGGTGTTGAGGAATGTAGGTTTCTGATTACGACCCTTAATGCTCTCTCTTGGCGCAGCTGATAAGTATGAAAGTCAGCTTTGGTCTCAGTCAGATATTTTACAATCTTTCTGTAGGTTTCAGCAGTAGTCGGAGATATTTTAGTATCATTGGTTCTACTTATACAATAATAACTATTAGGATCTGTTACTTTGTTTAAATGCGCACACATCAGTTTAATATTTTTAACAAATATTGGTGGAGGTAGTGGTTCTCTGGGTATAGGAGAAGATTCCATGGTTTCTTTTTCATTTTGGAGGATCTGAAATGGATTCGGTGTAAAAAACGGAGATTCATCAGTTATTCCTTGTGATGTTGTGCTGGGCTGTGGTTCAGAACCTAATGAGGTAGCTGACGCGGTCGCTGGTGGAATCATTTTTTTATTTTGTTCACGGCGGGGTCTCTGTTTTGTGGGAGACGAGTTAGAACCTGCAGATCTAGATCTTTTACTTGCAGACTTTGAGGACATGACTTGATGAAAATATCTCATTGATTAAGAAAATAATAATAATAAATAAATAATGAGATAAGAATTAAAGATAAAAGAAAGATAATTAAAAGAGAAGCAAGCCCGAGCTTGCCGAGCTAGCGGCAATCAGCTGATCAGTGACCCTTCTTTCACTTTTTCGTGATTGTACAAAGTAAATTATAACTTTGCTTACCGAAACTTCTCCAATATTCACTGCCGTAATATTCCTGAGGTCTAGTGATGTTCTCCAGACTGAATTCTAGCGAATTCCTACTGAAAAAAGCAAAAATCTGAGAGACGATGTAACGTATGACTGTTATCATCGAGCGCATCAGCTGATTTTTTGATTTTTATTCATTTAACGTCAACTTTATGCTACTGTTGCAACTGCTCAGATGATGCTACAATTGGAGTCCTAATTTTTTTATACTCAGGTTTTTCTTTCCAAGGTAGGATATATGATACATGAGGGAGAAAAAATTGTTTAGAACATAAAATAATGTCGAAGATTAGTGAGAATATGAAAATTTGAAACCATTAAACAACAGGATATAACGATTTTCGAATACTTTTGACAATAGGAGTACTCACTACGTTTGCTATAGCATGCTATTTATGTTATTTTGCTAAACCCGTCGAGTTTCTACAGTTATTTCCTGTATAAAATTGATGGGTTTAGCACAATAGCACAAATAGCATGCTATATGTGTTATGAACATTTCCTTAAGATTTGTCTTCGGCACTTCAGGGAGGTCCCATGTTACCCACTTATACGGTGAATTAAAGTGGCTCCTCCCCTCAACCCGCAGACAATATGTCCTGGGATCATACCTCTAGCAAACTATTAACTCCCAGCATCCTTCCTACATCCACAGTCTCCTTCAATTTAAATCCTCAATCCACTGTCTTGAAACTAGATCGCGACATTCTGACCTTTACCTTTCTACCCACAGAACCAAAACTTTTGATCGTTCCTTCATTGTTCGCTCTACCACACTCTGGAATTCACTACCAGTCCATATCCGCCATGCTGCCTCTTATTCCTCATTCAAATCCCAACTTTTCCTATACCTTCTGTCATCCCAAATAGACGATCAGCAAACGTGATATGTCAATTCTATCTAGAAATCTACATTGAATGAATGAAGATTACTGTCTACCGCTCAAATTTTAATTTGCTTATGTTTAACTAGAATTTTATTTTCTCAGAAGATAAAGTTTAGAAGATATATATATATTTTGTTTATTAGTTTCTTTTTTTTATTATTTTTTTTAATTTCTTATGCATAGTATTTTTCCTCATTGTAAATAATTGTAATTTTATTATAATCATTGTAAATAATAATTAATCATGTTTTTATTTTGTATGTTGCCAGACATAGTATATATCCAAATTGTACATACTGTTATTCTTAGGGGACCTAGTCCCAGAATAAATTTTTTTTTCTATTCTATTCTATTCTATAGCAAACGTAGTGAGTACCCCTAATGAATGAACTTGTAATTTTACATTAATAATCGGATATTTTTAAAAAAATAAACTTTTTGGTTATCTGGTCAATGATTTCCTTTCACAGGAGCCTCTTTTTAAGATTTTTGAGTGAAAACAAATTATATAAATTCATTGATGTGAAATATCCTTATTAAATGAAAAGAAATACCAATTCCGAATACTTTTGACACTCATTGTATAGTCAACTGTAGAAATTGTCGTAGGTCAAATGTATAAAAAATCGGTAGTCAGTCGTTTTTTTGAATATTTTAATTTTGCCGTCTTTTCGGCATAAATAAAATAAACTGGCAGTTTATGCTTGCATGGCTCAGTAATGCCCTGATGATGGCTCGGAAGCTTGAGCCGAAACTTCTGTAAAATTAAAATATTAAAAAAAAAACGACTGACACCCGATTATTTCTACCTACATTTTATATACTAATATAAAATATTTTATATAATTTAGTTTTATATTATTTTATTATTGGTTGGTTGAGTGTGAAATAACCAATTAAACTCTTGGCAAGGGATGTGTGGCATCGCCTTTCACCCTCCATTGATCAGATAACATTGGAATCCGAAGCCTACCTTATCGTTGACCGCGTTGTAATTGATTCAATATATCAATACCATCTTTTATGTATGTTGAACGCTATATCCAGTTTTCTTCAACGGTGCCTCTCGTCGGACCTAATATCGTACATTTCTCGGAGGGCGGTTTTCAACGTGCCCATTTTACTAAAATGTGAGATAGCAACTACAATATCGTATTTATATTTAATAAGGTGTAGGTTATTTTAGGTGAAAGTCAATTTCTGGGAATAAAATTGGAGGCTGATTTCTAATTCACCACTCTTTTATTAAAAATAATTGCACGACGTTTCGGCTAAAATGCTATCTTCAGGTGCAATGGAACTAATTTATCTAAAAGTACAAAATATTGTCACAATCACAAATATTCATCTTACAATTTATCATGAAATTATATAACAATGTTGAAATATATGATATAATAATAAAAAAAAAAATATATATACATATATATATATATATATATATATATATATATATATATATATATATATATATACAGTTAAAATTGTTAATAATCTATGAGATTGACGTTAAAACTCTTGATATTCTATAAAAACAATTTAAAAATTTACAACTAAACATGAAAAAAGACAATGAAAATCATTCTGGTATAGAATCCGATACCTAGGACTCCATCTTAACAAACGTCTTACTCGGAATCCTCATGCAAGACTTAAACGACAAGAAACTGCTCGTAGACACCGATTACTACTACACTTACTCGACTAACGTTCAAAACTTCCAGTTTATTGCAAAAAACTCATTTATGTTACCGTCATCCGACCCATCTGGACACATGGAATCGAGCTTTGGGGCTCTACTGACCCATTTAATTCCTCCCACATCCAATCCAAAATCCTTCGCAAAATTCTAAATGCTCTTTATTTCGTCACAAATAAAATCATCCATAACGACCTTAGTATCCGATTAATTGCAGTATCCCATTCTTTGTCGTACCAGATATACCACTTTCATTCCCAAACTCCCAACCCAGATAAACCCTCTTGTCCGCAATCTATCAACCTCACATATTTCTGACAAACCTCCGAGGAGATTGAATAGAAGATGGCCTATGGATGTACTTACATAAATATACATCGTAGTTCTACTGCTATGTAGTTTCTTCACAAGCCTTTTCGTACCCTTTAACACTTTTAGTTGTTGTATTAATGTTATATACAGTTGTAAAATTTAAATTAAAAGAAAAAAATGTCTTTTCTTTGTCACATCAGATTTTGTATTTGCTTCAAAAGAAGTAATATTGCATAATTTAATAAATACAAAACGTTATATTCACGACATTAAACAAGAGGCTAGTAACTAGAGTTCCATTCAAAATGAAGGTATCCACAACTTTTCACTCGATTTCTTTTAAAAAAGGATATGAATGGAAATATTAGCAGTGGTAACTCGGTTACAAGACTAAAAAGGACACTTTTTAATATTCCAACTCTCTTCCCGTTTAAAGAATCGTTACAAAAAAGCATATGGGGAACATGTCTATAGAATGGAGAGAGGGTTGGTCATACACCAAAAGGACAATTTTTTATACAATCTCAAAGGACTTGCCCGATTAAAAATATTTTAAGGACTCTTTTTTTATTTGTAATTTTTTTTAAGGCTCCATTCCCGTTGAAAGGGTTTTAAACAAAAGCCACATCTGGTAACTAGGACACGATTCTAAATGGAAGAAATCCACTATTGTTGTCTCGTTTCCCTTAAAAATAAAAGGATATGAACCGAAATATAATTATTCGTAACCACATTAAAAAGGACACTTCGTAATATTCCTTCCCGTTTATAGGAACGGTACGGAAAAGCTAAATATGAGGTCTTATTTATCGTATGTCGCTAATGTAGGAAAAGGACAATTTTTACATTTTTATTTGAGTGTCCTTCTTAGTGTGGTGGGGGAGCGGCGTACAGTGGGGCGAACCTATGACATTGGACAAATATCTGAAATTTCGAATTTTCCCATATCTTTATGGTTAAGCTGTTCTTCTTAGTTTCTATTATCATTCGTCTATCGTCATTTTTTTTTAATTAAAATTTTCCACCTAATATATCTTATTAAAACGACCTTTCATGGAAAATGTTCTTTTTAAAAAAAAAAAAAGTACCACAACTATTGGGTTGTTTCACATGAAATGTCCGTTTTTATAGTTTCTGAAATACATAAAGGATTTTGCAGGTCTCTGTTGTTTTCTTCCGAATGTTTACATATTTAAAGTAAACAGTTACTAATCCTCTACCTTTGTATTATAAATATTAGCTTCCCAATCAATTACCCACTTTTTAGTATACCTTCAAATATGAACATGGAAACACGCGATTTTTACCGACTTGGAAAACTTGCCCCGAGGAAGACCTCCGTCCGTAATAGACAACGATGTCCTCAAACATACAGTAGAAGGAAACCCCAACCAAACAGTTAAAGGACTCTCAGCACAACAAAATGCAAGTGCATCTACCGTTTCCAGACACTTAAAGTGTATTGGGAAAGTAAAAAAGATTACCATCCTCTTAAAGTAAAAAAGATTACCACTCCAACAGATTACCACCTGTTCAAGAACTTAGCCAACTTCGTAAAAGGAAAACTTTTTGAAAATGCTGATCAAGGGAAAAGTGCGTTTTCAGATTTCGTTTCCCTTTAAAGCTCAGAGTTTTTCAGTTCGGGGATAAAAAAGTTGGTGTCACGTTGGGAAAAATGTGTAGAAAAAAAAGGTAAATCCTTCGAATAAAATTATCTTGTTTTCATATCGTATTTTAAATAAAAATCCTATACCTTGAAAACGTACGTTTCATGTGACACAACCCAATATTTTGAAGAACTAAAATTAATGAATCATCTTTATTATGATAGTTTAACTTTATCATCATAATTTAAGTTTATGCTGCTTGAACTTTTACAGATTCTTATAGGTTTTTTAATGAAAAACATACTAACAATTTAAAACATTCATAACGAAAATCATCAGAAATCTACCACCACAGAAATTAATTAGATGATTTATAGTTTACTGTCCATTAATAATTACCTGCGGGTTCGTGCGGGTTTACAAAAACAAAAAAAAATATTTTTTTTCCCTTTTAGCTCTTGCTTTTTTTGAAATGTTTTTCATATAAACTCTGGTTTCATTGTTTTAAATGTTTGTTTATACTTTATGATCGTTTTGGTATCAAAATTACTCTATTTCAAAGCGAAATAATAAAAAAAAATAAGCTAATAAGTTTTATGCACGGTAATAACCCTAGAAATATAAATAATCTCGTCAAAACAGTACTTTTAATAAGGTTTCTTAAGAACAGTGTTCCTCACTCCTAAAAAGGGATCCTAAATCTAGGCATAGTATTAAGAAACCTCATAAAAAAATAAGCATAAATAATTTAATGGCTTATTTTTAAAATTATTCCGCTTTGAAATTGTGTAATTTTGACACCAAACTTATTTTTCTACCTTCAACAGAACCATAGATATTAAATAAAATGTGTTTCTCGTGAACAAACTTTCTGATTTTTTTCGGGACTCTTAGGTAGCATTGACCCTTATTATTTTGCAGAGCCCAATGTCTTAATGTCTTTTTTTTTTTTTTTTAATATTTATTTTTTGAGAAATATTACAATCTGTTTCAGAATGAACAATTGCTATGTTTTTAACCGGCTGCTTTTCTAAGGCAGCGGTGCCTTCAAAAACTAGCTTACTTAATATATTTAATCTATATATAAACTATATCTAATGATACCATTGGATTTCCTTTCCATAGGTATCGTGTTTACCAATCCAATAGGTGGCATTCAGGGTAAGATTAAAGTAAGCAAGATTCAATTAATACGTTATTATAATTATTAACTTACACATATATATTATATTAATACATTGCCTATCACTTTGATTAAAAATACTGAGGGACATTTTCACTACTACCTTTGCCATACAATATTACAAAACAGAGAAATACCTTTAAATACTTTTCGGCTGGCGAAGGTGGAATCAGTCTTAAGTTTCATCTTCCAGCTGCTCTACAGCCCCCGGCGAACATCGCTTCCTCTTGTAGGTGGACCCAGACTCTCCTCTTGCTATACTTCCATTCTCGAGGCTGGAATATACTCACCTCATCTTGAGGATAGAACTTGATTACATAAAATACAAAGTTAAAATACAATTACATTACATAAAATACAATTACATACTAGAACAGTCAAATTACATAAAATGGAAAAATAAATTCATATATAAATACAAAGTTGGCAAATAAATAAACATCATACAAACAACGGTAACTATATACAATATATACAACTGCTATGGGGACCCCAGACTGGGCTTTTCCCTTCAATTGTGGAGGAAAAAAGCGGAATCCAAGAGATCCCAGCGCCTCTCTCTCAGCCGCATCACTGGTCTTAGCCTGTAGAAGCTGAGTTAGGGTGCAATAGCCACAAACATACAGTACATGAGTGAAGGATCTGACCAGTGTCAGAAATCCAGTATAAATGTTTACAGAACGTCGCGGGGCCACTGCCGTTTCAAACTTCATGGAGGATTGTAGGGGTGGGTGGAGTTGGAGAGGGATTGAGATAAAAGATTAGGATGATGAAGAAGGTTCTGATGGAATTTAGAAAATTTAGATGGTACCAGGTCTAAAATAAATGGAATATTAAGGTCGTGGTGTAGGGTACAGTAGGAAACATAATAGGGAGCATTAACTATTGTTCGTAGGACTTTGGATTGGAAGTCTTAACGTCTAGTTTTATCTTCAAGAAAATCAACAAAATTGATGAGACATGTTTGGGATCCCGTCCTTAATGTCAATAATAAATATTTGAAAAAAAAAAAAAAATGCTTAGTTTTCGTACGCCAGAAATAATAATAGAGGCTTATTTCTTAGATTGCCTAATTTGAATAGTGTACACATAATAGTGGCGGAGGCACCTAGGGGAGAATTAAGGAGAAAATAACCCGTTATATATAAAGTGGAAGGTTCATAATTCCTTAAAAGAAAATCAGAAGTTTAAAAAAGGTTGAAGGATGGAACTAACTCTAGAAGGATAAAAAAGGAATGTGGCAATAAAGAGAATAAATTTCATTTTACTTTGTGATTTTAAAGTGAATATTGCATTATTATGTAAAAATAATCCGGATATTTGGTTTTTGATTATTTCTCATTACTTTTCGACTTCCTTCCATGACTTACATCCTGTTTTATGGAGCTGTGGTTAAGTTTAAGATAAATTTCATCTTTTTTAATATTGGTGAGTACATTTTTAAAGATCCTTTTTCTATACTTTGTTCTCCCACAAAAAATATTCCATCTCTCCAACCCCTTTTTTTTTTCTCTCACCAGGATCTTTTTCTGCTTTTCGCTTTCAAGCGTAAATTTCCACAGGATCTTTATACTTAGAACAACTCGCATACAGAACCACGAAAGTACCTTTTCAACGAGATAATCAGGAAATTAAATTACTCAAACCCATAATTAATAATTATTTAGAAATTTTAAATAGGTATTTTAAAAAAGAACGATGAGCTTAATAAAAGATTAAAAGAAATAATCAACCATGAGTAGATAAAGTTTAAAATAGAAACAAATATTCGATAAAGGCTACAAAAAATAATAATAAAAAAAAAAGAAAAAGGGAAGAAGAAGAAGTAAGAAAGGAACAGAGGAAAGAACGAGGGAGATAAGAAGAGAAGGAAAATAAGAAAAATGAGCAACAAACAAAAACCTAAAATGAAATACGCGTGGTATATAGATAGCTTCAATCACAATAAATAAATAGATTTGTGTATTTCAGAAATTCAGGGTATGGATTACATTCATAAATTATTGCTTCCCAAATGGAAAAAAAAAAAAAAAAAACCGAGCTCCTATGATATAGGTGAAAAAAAAAATCTACCGAAGATATACGCGTAGTCTATTGTTAGACTGTTCGCAATATATATATATATATATAAAATATATATATATATATATATATATATATATATATATATATATATATATATATATATATATATATATTCATATCTTTTTTTTTTAAGATTTGTCCTTGGCACACCGAAGAGGTCTCATGTGACCCATTTATACAGTGAGTTAAAGTGGCTCCTTCCCTCAAACCGCAGACAATATTTTCTTGGATCATTCCTTTACCAAACCATCAACTCCCAGCTTTCTCCCTATATCCACAAACTTCTGCAATTTAAATCGTCAGTCCGCTCCCTCCAAACAAGATCGCGCCATTCTGACCTTTATATTCCTGCCCACAGAGCAACAAGTTTTGAACATTCCTTTCTTGTCCGCTCTACTACTCTCTGGAATTCCCTATCTACTCATATCCGCCATGCTTCTTCTCTACCATCATTCAAGTCCCAGCTGTTCGAGTACCTATTGTCATCTCAAACAGACGCTCCACAAGCCTGATATTTCAAATCAAATATCTATTCAAAAAGAAAATTTATTATTTATTATTTATTGTTCATGTTTCTATCCAATATATCGATCAATTATTATGAATCAGTTTCAACGTTAAGCTTTGTTCAACATATCAGAAGTTATTTATTTATTTTACTCTTTTGTTTTATTGTATCCTACTTTTCTTCTTAAAGCTTTGTAAATAAGAATTAATTATAATCCTTTGGTCTTGTGGCCAGACATTGTGTATATTAGTTGTGTACATTTTATATTGTTCTTAAGGGACCCAGTCCCAGAATAAAAATTATTTTTCTATTCTATTCTATCCTCTCTCTCTCTCTCTCTCTCTCTCTCTTATATATATATATATATATATATATATATATATATATATATAGGTTTTCAGGGTACAATGTTTGAATAAAGTTAATAAAAAACTATAGTGAATTTTTTTTCTTTTATTTATGTTTAAAGTAAAGGTTGCGAATTCGAAACATTTATATTGAAAAAAATTGTACCTCTACTCATGAAGGGTCTTGGATTAATTGCATAGAGAGATCCGTACTGTTTCGCGATCGATAAATAATTCTGCCTCAGACGGGATTCGAACTCGGGACCCGGAGAACAGTAGACTAGTGCTCTATCCACGAGACCATGCCGCTCCCTATATTTCTTAAGTATTACTCTTTTTTGTAAGTGATTGCAAATGGCATGATGATGATGTTCGTAAACAGTTTTCATTTTTTATTTTTATTTTTTTTGTATTTGTGCTATATAAACAATCTTTCCAACTCCTTTGATATGGGTACGGCCCGGAAAAACAAACAAATATTACTAGTCTTTCCAACTCCTTTGATATGGGTATGGCCCGGAAAAACAAATAAATATTACTATCACTAATAATAAGAAATCATTTTTTACTTTCTCTCACTATACATAGTAAGGGAAAGTAATGCGATCGTGAAAATTTTCGAATTCCAGTTTTCAATGGTAACACCAATTTTAGGGTCCCCTGAGTCCAAATAACCAAATCCCGCAAAAAGGTCTGTGTGTGTGTCCGTGTGTGGTAACTCCCGGGCGGAAACGAAAAGTCCTATGATACTGAAATTTCATATTTAAGACTGGCTTAAACCTATTTGGACATACGCATCACAGATATACGGGTCAGCGAAAAAGACCCATATTAACAAACTTCAAATCTTTCAAGCTAAAACTTTCAGAACAATAACAAAAGCACCATGGTACGTTAGGAACATAACTTTACATACTGACCTTCACATGCCAACCGTCAATGGCACATACGGACACACTACAAACGGTTCCACGACAAACTACAAGGACATCCGAACACACTCATCAACAGCATGGCGACAACACTTATGCCAGACCATGCCCACAGAAGACTAAAGAGGAGTTTGATGAGAGATCTTCTCATTTAATAATTCTAGCTTAACTCATGCCAGGAGTGGGTACCGCTGGGTACTGCTCTCCCTCATGCCTATCATGTCATGTGGATTATACTATAGCAAATTCACTGATTGTTTATTGTACTATTGACAGGTGTGAATAAAGATGTAAAGTTATAAAAAAAATACTGGCTTAAAGATTGGAGTAGGAAGAAGTCAAGTAGATATTTTCTTCGGGATTCAGGATAGAGCCTTCTTGGACCATAATACCAGTGAGAGGCGTGTGACTGTCTGGAGAGGCCGTATATAAATCTTATAAACCTATCGATTGATCAAATGACCAAGTCCTGGAAAAGGTCTGCGTGTGTGTGTATTGTAAGTCTAGCACGAAAACGATTATTCATATGAAACCGAAATTATTTAAGACAACTATACGCCCGAGATGTTACAAAACTTTTTTCATCAAAACCAGCTAACCAGAAGAGCCACTTTATACCATGCATATTGCACCTTTTTATGATTTTCTCAAAATGACTCCAACGATTTTGATTAAACTCCCTATATCGTTTTAAAATTTAATGGTGTTTAATATCATGCAGGTTTCATTCTGATTAAAATAGTCTGAAAGGGCTTAAATGCCAATATTTTTAATTTTCTTTTTCTAAAGTACATTTAATTTTGTATATTCTATAAAAATAACTGTATTATGTTGTTACCACTGATGAAAAACAGGTAAATATATAAATTAAATGAATTCGATTTTTAACGCATTTTTTTGTTTTTGAACAGTAATATACATGTGTAATATACCATTGGAAAGCTAAAGATTTCAGAAAAAAATATTATCTTATACACGAGTTTGTAAAAGTTTAATAAATAGTGATGAATAACCGATAAAACTAACTGATGATTTTAGATAATAATATAATAGATTTTTTAATAAAACACACGTTTCTATAGAAATTCAATTTAATTAATTCTTTAATAGTTTCAATAATTTGTAAAATGAAAAGCTCTAACTGTATTTAAAAATTATTTAATCGATCTTTAAAACGGAGGTAAGTGAAAGTTGTGTGTTGCCCGCACCAGATTTTTAATAGTTTCACTCTAATTGTATTTAAAAATTCTTCAATCGATTTTAAAAACGGAGGTAAGTTAAAGTTGTGTGTCACCCGCACCAGATTTTGTATAATATAAATAATGTGATGTGAACTCGTTAAGTTTTCGAAAACACATATAATAATTATGATAAAATTAAGTGTTTTTGGAAAATCTAATTAACAAATATGTAAAGTGGCGGAGATGGATGAGAGATGTTGTGGAATTGGAAGCCGCAGTTGAAGGTAACAGATTACAGCAACTAGATCCTCCAAACTGAACCAAATCCTACTTCCCAACAACTTGAGTCATCCATCTTTGACACACACTTAAATTAATAATTTAACCAGCTCATCATGCGACTCCAATATAGATAATTACTTCCTGCCATTTAATATATTTTTAAAGTTCTTATTTCTAGTTTTCTTCACACTTAATTAGTTACAATTAGCTTTTTTGTACAATGGTCATATCATAACATCCTAAAAACAGTTTAGTGCCGGACAAAAATATAGTATTCGAACCGGTTGCTCGCAACTATCACTTTTATTCCTTCTTTAAAATTATCTTTTAAATTAAGTAATAGTTGAAAAAATAATTATGTAATTTCGATGAAAGCACTTTTTCCATATTATTTTTTTTTCTCTTTTCTACCAACAATTTTTATTGAGTAATAATACAATCTGTACTAATTAGAACATTTTTAATAGTGATCAAGTACAACATTCATACTATACACACAAAACAATGAATTTATAAAATGATAATACAATATTCATATAAAATTAATTATAATGAAGTGACAGTGGTTGACTGTGTGTATATACGAGTATGAGGGAGGTTGGTTGAGGGTGCAGTCAATATAACACACAATTAAGCGTAAACTTAATTTATTGATGCCGACGTTTCGGCCTAAATTATATATAGGCCTTCTTCAGGGGATTGTGTGAGGTGAGAAGGCGTCAACAACAATTGACAGGCCGAAACGTCGACACCAATAAATTAAGTTTCCGCTTAATTGTGTGTTACATTGACTGCACCCTGAACCAGAGTTGGGCGTTATTCGAATAACGAATAACAAATAAATAATTTATTCGTTATTCAAATAAATTTTTATTTGTGAACAAATCATCCGTTTTCGAAAATATCGAATAACGGACGACAGATATATCATTTATTCGTTATTCGAATAAATTTTTATCTATGGACAAATTATCCGTTATTCGAAACTTTCGAATAACGAATAACTCATCTACAATTTATTCGAAACTTTCGAATAACAAATAAATCATCTGTTATTCGTAACTTTCGAATAACGGATAATTTTATCTGTCGTTCGCAAATAACGAATAAATTGAATTTATCTGTCATATTTTAACTTAGTTATTTGAATAAGAAATGATTTAACAAATAAAAATTGCTCGAAAAAAATGTAATAATTCAGCAAATAATATTATTTACTAAATCTGTATTTAAAAAATAATTAAAATTCTAAAAAAAATAATTGGTGTTTCAAATAAATACATTTTTGTATCTATCTTATAAATAAATTTACGATGAGTTATTAGGTTTAGTATTTTTATAGAGGTATCTTTTATAAGGTTTTCAAGAATGCTACTCTCAAATATGCCATCAGATTTCTGATTGCGCATGCGCCTTTCGTTTTTCTATTACTTTTATAGTTTTTATTAATGGAAGTATCTTATATAAGGTTTTCAAGGATGCTACTTTCGAATATGCAATCAAATTTTCGATCGCGCATGCGCGTTTTGTATTTCCATTTATTTTATAGTTTTATTTATTTTACTAATTAATTAATCACTAATTAAGTAGTTAATAATCAATTAATAATTGAGTATGCACTAATTAATTGACTACTAATTAATTGCTAGTTAATTACTAAGCAATGACTAATTAATTAATAATTAATCGCTATTCATTTAGTTAACTATTAAGTATTAGTTAATTCATTATTGGTTGATTAATTATTAGTTAATTACTTAATCACTAATCCTAATTTATATGCATATCGCCTTCAAAATTTTAATATTTTTAAATAATCAAAACTCCTAGTTAAGCGTAAGATGTATGAATAGATAAAACGCGTCAATACAATTCAGTCTAACATTAAAATGAAAATTTTATAAATATATAATACTTAAAAGCCCAACAACAATCAATTAATTTGTTTTTCTTTTTTTAAACATTTAGTTCTTATTCTGATATTCTGAAATAGCATCCTTGAGAAACCGATAACACCTATAAATGTAATCGAAACACGAAAAGCCCTTCGGAAATGGCGTCCATGAAAACCTAATTAAAGATACATATATTAATAACAACTGTAAAAGTAACTGTAATTGATTGGAAAGCTAATGTTTATAAACAAAGGTAGAGGATTAGTAACTGTTTACTTTAAATATGTAAACATTCGGAAGAAAACAACAGAGACCTGCAAAGTCCTTTATGTATTTCAGAAACTATAAAAACGGACATTTCATGTGAAACAACCCAATACTTATAATGGAAACTCAATATTGTGATAATTGTACCTCTCATTAGACAGATTCATCAAATGGTGATGGTGTCTATCATAAATATAAGACTAGTTTGTTTGCATCCTCAAATAATTTAATATTATTGTAATCACAATTCCCATCTCAGTTAATTAGCAAGGTTGATTTTATAAATATACTTAATAAATTAATTGAACTATCTGAGAAAGTGAAATCTAGGAAGACATGAGCAGTGACGTAGCTCAGTCGATCTCTTCTTCATACGGCCTCAACAGAAAATTATAGGATACGTAAATCAAAGAAAAT
This sequence comes from Piezodorus guildinii, assembly GCA_023052935.1. Classification (NCBI taxonomy): domain Eukaryota; kingdom Metazoa; phylum Arthropoda; class Insecta; order Hemiptera; family Pentatomidae; genus Piezodorus; species Piezodorus guildinii. The sequence goes on from CM041295.1 coordinate 153,294,085, forward strand.
AATGTCTGTTTACTTACATTTAGGAGAAGCACCGACCAAACAATGTTTCGCTTTTCTATTATGAAGAGTATAATTATATTATTTGATGCTTTACAAAGAAAAAATAAAATATTCTTCACTTAGTTATCGCTTTCTATAATATTTACCCATTTGTGCCCATCAAGCCATATACTTCTTAAATATGAGATTGCAGTTTCTAAAACTTTTTGAGTTAGACTTACCACTTACCCACGCAAATAGACCTTTTTTTCATCTCAGGAGACCCTAAAAGGTTTATTTCCTTTGAAACCTCGAAGAAGAAAATTTTTAAAATCTTAAAACTTTCACTTATCTATACATACAAAATGAATAGTGAAATTAATAACAGGAATGATACAATTACTAATTACTAAATACAATACAATTATTTATGGGTCAATCAATTTGAAATCGTACAATTTTGATTAATTTACCTGCTCAACTATTTTGATTTTTATTATTTTTTTTTTTTACCAGCTATTCTCTATTGTTTCATAAATAATAAGCAGTTAATAAAATATTTTTCTTGCTAATACTTTTAGTTTTGCAAGCATTTTAAGTCAGATTTGTGGCTGAAAACATATATTGGGAAAATCTTTTTCATTACTGTTATTTAGTAGATATAAAATCGAAACATAAACTGACAATAAGTTCCTGGATTTGCTTTGTATTTTTTGTCTCTACAACTCATTCCCTAAATTGTGAAGAAAGTGGTTTAAAAAAAATCAAACATTGATAAATTTAAGAAATTACAAGTTGGTAGTATATAAGGAAAAAGAGACGCGCCTTTGCTTTTTTTTCTTATATAGTTTAGCCATAGTCCTACTTCTGTAAAAATTTCGATCTTTCAACAAATACAAAACGTACCCGCATCTTATTGTTAGTTTTTTTTTGTTTTTTTTAGTGATATCTACAAAATTACAAGAATTAAAAAGATTTTTCCAACACGTTTTCAGCCGCGAAGCTGATTTAAACGACTGAAACACTAAAAGTATTAGCTGGAAAAATATTTTATCTACAGTTTTGTATTCAGGAAAGGATGGAGAATAACGGGTAAAAACATCACCAAATTAAAAAAATTCAGCGTATATGTTTCTCAAACGCAAGATTTCAGCAAAAAATGAGTTTAAATTTTTTTTTCACATTGATCCATCACTTTGAAAAAGTCGAAAAAAATTTTTAGTACAGAGGATAATAAAAGATATTTTCTGGCAAAATTTGGTGAGTGATACTTTTCAAAAAGTTTGATATATGTTGGCCCATATACATAATATAAACACATACTTGTACATTATATATATATATATATATATATATATATATATATATATATATATATATATATATATATAAATCTATAAATCTGATCCACCCAGCTATATCCATAAGGTCGAAAAATTGGTCGAATGAAATCATCCTTAGATAAAAATAAAACTCTTTTGCCAAACGATAGGGTATGTATAATGTGTATCTTTTCTTTTCACATCCAATTAAATACAATCCAGAACAATGTGACTTCTGTTTTGTCTTTTCCTAGTTTATTCGCATTTTTTTATTATATTTTGAAGATTTTTTTTTATTAGAATATAAAATCCTTGGAAAATATATGGGCCGATTTTCAAGACAGGCAATATAGACTTGGAAGCACTAAGGAAATTTATGGGCTTCTAGACAAGATAGAACGAATAATAAAAAAGAGAAGTCTATTATTTTGTATTCATATTTGTAAAATCGATAAGGATAGACTGACTACAATATTTTTTAATTATTTAGACAGAAGAAAAACTAAACCTAAGTGATTCATAGAAATTTATAATATCTCAAAAGCCTAAGAATCACGAATGCTGTTAAACAGTAAAGAGAGGGAAAAAAATAAGAAAAAGAAAATCTAGAATGGAAGGTTTCCAGAAAAAAAGCAACAACCATTTCAAACCTGGTAAAAAATGGACAGAGGAAAGGAAGGAACGACAAAGAGTCAGCATGAAAATATTCCGGGAAAAGAAGAAATCTAAAGAAATTTTATTATGTAGATTTGTAATGATTTACCATTTTCTTGATGCTGAATTATGCAAACATAAAAGTATGCTATAATCGACCATAAATCCATAAACAAGATGTTTATACTGCATACATATACTGTATTAACATAATACATGTACTGTGTACATTGAAAGATGTATCTTCTATATCCATAGGTTGTTCAAATCCAGCCCGGAGGACCACTTGTTTATGTTTAATGACTTCGGGCTTTCCAGAGTGTTTTAAATATAATTTATATAAATAATAGGGCTAGTTGTTGTAATTAAATGCAAGGTTCTATTGGTAAAGCTATAAACTGGATCCCTTGCCAAAATGTATATAATATGGTTAATATGTTATGGATTTTGAATGCATTTAATTTGGAGTTTGAAATATTAATTTACATATCAATTGTATAGACAGTCCATGCAAACAATTGATGTAGAAGGTGTATCGTTATTCTTTTTAATGAACTTGATATAAAATATTCTTTTGAGTTTTGAGTTGTTGTTTTACTATTGATATCTTCTACAGGCTTTGGCCGTACTACGAGTCAGTTGGTAGGGCATGTCCTACCGCTTCAGGAATAGAGTGGTCATTGTAAAATAAACTGTCACTTTGGCTGTCCCGAGATAAATTGAAGCTTTTTCAATTTTTTTTTTTCAATCCATGAGCATTCAGTATTTTTCTGAAAGCATTGTGAATTTCAAGTATTTTATGTTAAAAATAAAAACTTACAAATACAAACCTTTTCGAGAAAAAATCGCAAGAATTTTGAAAACCTTTTCTAAACATTTTTGCTAAAAAACATATTTTTTTTAAATAATAAAGACAGGTTTAATGGAAGATTGTGAATGATATAAATAAATAGTAGGTTTCTACTTCTTCCCAAAAAAAGTTTATCACAGTAAAACTTTAACGAGCCTTCCTCATCATCAGGACTCACTAAAATACATCAATAATTTATAATTAACATCAAAATACACTATTTAATATACACTGCCGGACAAAATTAAAGGATCACTTCAATATTTTGAAATTACTGAACTGTATAGGGTATTTATGAAAATATTCTTTTTTCTTTGGAAGTCACACTTTATTATAAGGGTAATAAAAATTAAAAAATTCTAGAAATTTTTAATAGGAAAACAAATCAAAAAATAAAAATGTCCTACAGTCTCAATATGAAAAAGTAAATCTTTGAAATGAAATGAAATAACAAAACTGAATAAAAAGGAAGAATCCGAGGAAAACGATCAATAATTGGTATTCCCACCTCTAGCTCTGATAATTGCTTCCATTATCCTGCCCATTCCAGCGACCAGGGCTCTTACATGTTGTTCTGGGATGTTGTTCCACTCTTCCACTAACATTTCCCTCAAATCTGCCAAATTTTGTGGGTCTCGGGCGCGGACACGTCTTCCAAGCATGTCCCATACATGTTCTATTGGGTTCATATCTGGACTTCTGGGTGGCCAAATCATAACGTCAATTTCTTCTTGTCTGAGGAAATTTTGCTCTGATCGAGCAACGTGAGGTCGGGCATTATCGTGCATAAAAATAAAGTTACCTGCGTTATTTCTGGCGAAAGGTATTACATGTGGCTCAAGTACCTCCCTAATTTACCTGTCAGCAGTTATAGAGCCACGGTTCACAAGAACCAACTCTGTACGGGAGTTTAAATTTATGCCCCCCCCCCACACCATCACTGACCCACCACCAAACGCAACCCTTGGAGAAAAAGTGCATGGAGCATACCTCTCTCCCCGCCTTCTCCATACCTTTTCAAGTCCATCTGGAGATCGGAGACTGAATCTTGACTCATCGCTGAATAATACGAGGCTCCAATCTTCCTGGGTCCAGTTTAGGTGCTCCGCAGCAAACCTCAAGCGCTCAACCCGGTGTTCCCTGGAGAGAAGAGGTCCAGTAGCTGAAGGATGGGGTCAATCCATAATCGTTGAGTCGTCTTCTCACGGTTCGCTCTGAAATTTGCACATTCGTGAACCTATGGAGGAGACCACGCAGACTGTTACCAGTTGATCGGCAATCCCGAAGAGCATGCAGTTCTCTCGCCACGGTGGGAAGTTGACCTCGGACGGCCTTGTCCGACTCTTCTTGTATGCCCTCCAGTTTGACGGTGCCTATTAAGCACCCTGGACACTACGGATTGTGACCGCTGGAGCCGTTGCGCAATATGCCTTTGAGAAAACCCTTCTTCACTCAAAGCAACAGCACGAATTCATTCCTCTTCGGTCAATGCTCTTCTGTTGGTCATCACAACGTTCTTACTAAACTCACAAGTAAAAACTAAAGTCTCTTAAATGTTAGAAAATCTTCAATAAGATGAATCTTTGCTAACAACTAACCATTTACTGATAGGAAGAAAGAAAAGAAGAGGATTAACTGACCCTTTTCTCCATAAACGGGTGGGAATATAAACTGGTAGAGGATTAACTTGATAAGATACAACACAAAGTCCTGTCTGGGACAAAGAAATTCATATTTTTATCTCTTAACAATGTTACATAAACAATTATTTTTTTATTTACCTGAGTTATCTAAAAGTTAAAAATCCATTTTGTAATTAAACATGTCAAAATTGTCTTTGAAAATAAAATTATAACGAACAGGGAACAACAATCATCCCAACTCACATATTCTTTGGCCCCTTATGGATTAGGGTCATCCTATTTACAGTAAAGTTACACTGAATTATTATTTAAATAGGTCAACAATGCAAATCTTACAATTTTAACTTTTCTATTGCATCTCCATAGTGAGAACTTAGGTGTTTTGAATCAGTTTTATAATTTATTGTATTTTTTATATTTTTCTTTATGTATATAGATTCTATTGTTTTTCAATCAAAACTATTTTTTTCTATTTCCAAAATATTAGGTTTTTCAAAATCAAAATTATGGTGAAGTTGAATACTGTGTTGTGCCAATGCTGTGGTGTTTATATTTTTACTATTTTTGCAATTATTGATGTGCTGTTTTACTCTAGTTGTTATCTTTTTTGAGGTTTCTCCTATGTATACCTTATCACAATTTTTTTTATTTTTATATTAACATGTGGATATACAACGTTAATTAGTTATACATGGATAATGTGATATGTGATCCCCCACCCACCCTATTCACTTATTTCGGGACCGTTAAAACTCTCTTAACATAAAACAGTTAGTCTAAGATCCGAACTTGAAACGATCTGCACCGAGCTGATAATAGAATGAAAGATATTTTATAACCAATTTAGTATATTAGAAAATATGTTAAGAATGGGTTGCCTAAAACAATCCTGGACAGACTATTTTTAATTATTTAAAAAAAAATATTTTTAATGAAATGTTACAATATCATGGTAATAAGAAAACTTTTACCCTGACTTAAAGTATCAAAGGTATAGAATGTGTAGCCGTTGGGTTGCCTAATCTTTTCCTGGACAAACTATCGGTTGTCAGGAAAAAGCGGGTATGTTGATATCAGTTATCTGCACCGGCTTGATAATAGAAAAAAATTATATCAATATAAGCGTTGTTTTATTGCAAACACATTGATACAGGGTTGCCTGCAAAAAACCTGGTCCTAATTTGGGTTGCCGAATTTTAAAGATTAAATTTTAACGCGAGTGGAAATGCGTGACAGCGAGTTCCGAGTTGAGTATAGCGTGTAATAATAAAATACCCAACATTGCAGCCGCACGTAATCGGACATTGAATATAAGAATGTTTGATATCCCATATAAAATACAGGACCATTTTTTTCCACAAATACCAAATTACAGGGTAAACGTTTTGTTATTATCATGATGTTGCAACATTTAATTAAAAATATTTTTTTTTAAATAATTAAAAATAGACTTTCCAGGATTTTACTAGGCAACCCATTCTTAACATATTTTATAATATACTAAATTTGTTATAAAATATGTTTCATTCTATTATCAGGTCGGTGCAGATCGTTTCAAGTTCGGATCTTCTACTAAGTTGAATTTGCTCGAGGACTGACGCACATTGAGCAGTTCATTGCGCAAAAATCTGAGAAGGTCTAGGAGGAAGGAATTAAAAAAATACCACGTGCTAGATTAAAATGGCTCACATATAATTGATTACAAATATTTATAAGTATCTGAAGTTTGAATCATTGGATAGGATTGGAATTACCAGTAAAAAACGTTATAAAGTTATTTTACAACCCAATATACCACCGATCGAAACGATGACTTAAACATAAAGTGTGATAATTATTTAAATGAAAACTCTAACAATATATCGTAGTTTTCATCGTAGATATGCAATGTTGACAAAATGAAGAATATGCACTCAGTTTAAAATGATGCATCGACAGTTCGTATAGCTGAAAATAACTTGAGCTTGGTCACACTTTTAACAAATATAGACCTAACTAAAAACATTGACTGGTCCTTTTCAAATACCACTTACGAAGAAATAAAACGTTTATTTCCAAAAGGTATTTTAATTTTTGCATGTTTATATATATATATTGTTTGATCAGTTCTCGACTGTTGATAAATTAAGTTTCTGTTGTTCCCAGGTTTCAGTCAATGAATAAACAATTGTATCTATGCGACGTTTCGAGAATTTATTGTTCTCATAATCATGCCTTAACAGTGGAAAAACAAAAAAGAAAAGAACATTAATATTATTATACAATAATTAATATATGATGTTATTGTTAGGGATAAATAAAAGAATACATTGAACAATGAATACTCATACAGTAGGTACATAGATATTTTAATTAGAATTTACAATAAAAATATTAGTATAAATTTACTTACAATTTTGGACAAAATAGTGTCTTAAATAGACATGTGTAGTCTACAAAATTTGAAAGAACACTGAAGATAAAAAATGAATAGTTCAAGAATAGAGGATTTTCTAGGATTTTATGATGACGTCAGGAGTCCGGGGTATTCTCCTATAGTTGATTTGTTTTAATTTTATTTTGTATTATTATTATTATTCAGCGTTTAATTTATCTTTTAAATTTTAATATGTGTTTATTAAATTAGAGTAACACGCATTAAGGTTTTGGACATCCGATTTTTTATTTATAGCGCGATTTTTATATGGTAATCATTTCTTCAAAATTTCGTTTGAAGCTGTTTTTTTCATGATGAATAATTTTGGGCGAATGTCCCGTATTTCTGAAATGAGTAGTGAGGGCAGTTTGGTCAGGTTTATTTATTTTTTTAAATTGAAGTGCATTGTTTATTATTGACTGAAACCTGAGAACAACAGAAACGTATATATATATATATATATATATATATATATATATATATATATATATATATATATATATATATATATATATATATATTAGATTTTTATTTTCAAATGAAATTACAAGTGGCCACAAGCCTCAGAATTTATGCATTTAGTACATATTACATTTCATTCGAAAACATACTAAAAAAAATTTGACATAAATTATAAATATAAATGTTACATATTTGAAATGTATGAAATCACCGATACATGAAATGTCAGACCAGCCATTTCAGCCATAAGGCTTTGCCTGGCTTTTAAACTATCTAATTTTCATACATTTCGGGTCGCTATTATGTTCGGAGACAAAAAAAAAAAAAAAAAAAAAAAAAAAAAAAAAAAAAAAAAAAAAAAAAAAAAAAAAAAAAAAAAAAAAAAAAAAAAAAATGCAAAATCATATTTTTGCTCTTTTCTCCTCAAGTTGGTTATCAAGTTCGTTCAATTCGTATATTTAACCGTTTTTTATTAATTATAATAAAATTATATGTTTAATTTTTTGAAATCTTCATAATTAAAGGAACTTTAGAAGAGAAAAATGGAAATAAATTGGCAATAAAGCCATATCAGACTATTTCTATCAGAATGAAAGGTACATTACATTAAATGATAAATCGATGTAACGAGTTTAATCAAAATCGTTAGGGCCTTTTTCTGAGAAAATCTTAAAAAGGTGCAAAATGCAATTTTTGGTTTGCCGATATTATGAAAAAGTTGCTGTAACATCTCGGGCAAATTCGCATTTTAAAATATTATACAACTAATCGTTTTGGAAATACACTCAAACATACACACACGCCTTTTTCGGGACTTGGTCATTTGGACTGAGGGGACCCTAAAACGAGTATATCCGGTTAAAACTTTAAAAGAATTTAAAAATTTTCACGATTGCAATTCCTTTACCTTGCTAAATATTTCACATTTAGGTAAGTACAAGTAAAAATCATTCAAGAAAACACCTGATCGATTTGATTTGTATCAATATATCTATCTATATAAAAAACGGGTAAATAAAAAGAATGTGCTAATATCTATGGTAGAGTAAGAAATGATGTGGTTATAAGTAAAAAAATCTGGTGCGGGCAACACACGACTTTCACTTACAATGAAAAATCAATGAAAGAATTTTCAAATACAGTTAGAGATAAAATACTTGAAACTATTAAAGAATTAATTAAATTGAATTTATATAGAAACATGTGTTTTATTAAAAAATCTATTATATTATTATCTAAAATAATCATTTAGTTTTATCTTCTTTTCATCACTCTCTGTTCACTTTTAAAAGCTTGAGTATAAGATTATATTTTTTCTAAAATCTTTAGCTTTCCAACGGTATATCATACATGTATATTACTGCTCTTATGTTCAAAAACAAAAAAATGCATTAAAAAAATATTTTTTCTCTTTTATCCTTTAGTTGGGTATTGAATTCATTCAATTTATATATTAGCCTGTTTTTCATCAGTAGTAACAAGATAATATAGTTATTTTTATAGAATCGACAAAATTAAAGGTACTTTAGGGGAAGAAAATATCGTCATTTAAGCCCTGTCAGACCATTTTAATCCGAATGAAACCTAAATGATTTCAAAGCCCATTAAGTTTTACATCGATATAGCGAGTTTAATCAAAATCGTCGAAACCGTTTTCAAGAAAATCGAAAAAAGGTGCAAAATGCATGGTATAAAGTGGCTCTTCTGGTAAGCTCATTTTGATGAAATTTCAGTTTCAGTTGACTTACCGTTTAAGCCCGGGAGTTACCACACAACCACAGAGACCTTTTTGTGGGACTTGGTTATTTGGTAGACTCAAGGGAACCTAAAATGTGTATTTCCGTTGAAAACTGGAATTCGAAAATTTTCACGATCGCAATACTTTCCCTTACTATGTATAGTGAGTGAAAGTAAAATTGGATACATTTCGAGATGTGTGTAATAAATTAACTATGATAGTATTTTCTTCTCAACAGCACTAACAATTCGAATTTAAGAGTATAGGAGGTTAAATGCAGAAAGTCAAGCATCCTCAATGTACCCCATTTGTGTGGGGTTACAGGGCAAATTGAGCACTTATAAGGGCTTGGAAAGTCATTTGGTGTCATCTTTTCTTTTATATCAAACAAAAAATGAGGAAAAACTAGCATGCAGTAGGATTTAGCTTTCTTCACCGTATGTTTTCATTATTCTGTACATGAAAGATTTGTTGCCCGCAACACACGACTTACATTTACTTCCCTTGTTAAAATCAATTCAAGATTTTTAAATACATTAAGATATGAAAAAAAAATTTTGTAATGAATTATTTATTTTTTATTTTTTAGAAGAAAAATAAACTTTATTTACATTTTTACAAATTGACATCCTTACAATCAGCATAATGTTTTGTTCGTTCGGTAATTATATTCTATTAACCTAATGACTAAGTATGTTGTAAAATTAAATTGATATTAAGTATGGTAGTAGGAAAAAATATACAAAAAATATACTTATAAAAAAAAATAAATAATAATAATAAAAATAAACGGACAAAATAATTGAAAATATAAAATTTAGAATTTATAACAAAACTAGCTTAAGTTAGTAACACATGTTTAGTTCTTTTATGAGTGTTGCGTTTCAGTGAAGTTTTATTATAATTGTATGAATTAATTATATTGTGTTTCAATATAAACGATACATGTTTTTTATTAAACGGTCTTATATTTTATTATCTACGACTATCAGGTAATTTTATCGGCTTTCCATCACTCTCCACTAACTTTTACAATTTCATGTATAAGATAAATATTTTTTTCTAAAATCTTTAGCTTTCCAACGATATATTATAAATCTATACTACTTTGTTTATGATAAAAAAATGCATTTAAAAATATTTTTCCTCTTTTCTACTGCAGTTGGATATCGAATATGTTCAAATTATATATTTATCTGATTTTTAAAATGCCTAAAAAGGTGATATGGTTATTTTTATAGAATCTACAAAATTAAAGGTACTTCAGAGTAAGACAATTTAAAATATTGGCATTTAGACCCTTTAAACCTATATCAATCAGAATGAAACCTACATTATATTAAAGCCCATTAAAATTTACATTGATAATATGATATGTGATCCCACACCCTATTCACCAGACCAGATTTTCACTTATTTCGGGACCTTTATAACTCTCTTAACATAAAAAACTTTATTGTGGATGTAATTAGTTGACCGTTGAGAATTACTGGAAGGAATTAGTCCGGGTGGCGGTCATTAAATGAAACAACTAAATAGTTTCAACTATTTTATTGTTTGCCAACGTTTCGACCCCCTTTGTGGGTCATCATCAGGGCGCATGGTGGGAGAATGGAAACTCTATGTTTCCATTCTCCCACCATGCGCCCTGATGATGACCCACAAAGGGGTCGAAACGTTGGCAAACAATAAAATAGTTGAAACTATTTAGTTGTTTCATTTAATGACCGCCACCCGGACTAATTCCTTCCAATAAAAAACTTTAATTTGCTCGAGGACTGACACACATAGAGTAGTTCATTGCGCAAAAATCTGAGGTCTTGGAGGAAGGAATTAAAAAAAAAATACCATGTGCTAGATTAAACTTTGATCAAAATCGGCAAAGCCGTGTTGGAGAAAATCGTAAAAAAGTGCAAAAAGCATAGTATAATGTGATTTTTCTGTTGAGCCAATTCTGATGAAAAAGTTGCTATAACGTCTCGGACTCATAGTTGAAATAATTTCGGTTTCATACGACTTATCGTTTTCGCGCTAGACTTACTATACAAACACACGCAGACCTTTTTCCAGGACTTGGTCATTTCATTAATTGATAGGTTTATAAGATTTATATACGGCCTCTCCAGACAGTCACAGGCCTCTCACTGGTATTATGGTCCAAGAAGGCTCTATCCTGAATTCCGAAGAAAACACCTACTTGACATCTTCCTATTCCAATCCTTGCGAGCCAGAAAACCTTCCTATATTTTTGAACTCCTTACTCCGCGCTCATCCGTGCACACCTTAAACACAAGATCTCAACCCACCGATCTATACCTACCCTCTCATAGCAGAGCATCCTTTGAAAAGTCTTTTATTATTCGTGCTACCATACTTTGGATATCTTTACCCATCTCTCTTGGTATAGTGTCATCCCTAACCACTTTCAAACACCAATAATATATTCACCTACTCAAAAATCAATGTTTCGCACATGTGTGATAATCTACACAGGCTAAATAATCTTGTGTTAAATGAATCCAGACCAATTGGACATCCTCTGTTCACTTTATATTATTCTTAGGGGACAAAATGTCCAAGAATAAAAATTATTTTTCATTCATTCGTTCATTGCACTTAGGGGACCTTATAATTTGTATTTCCGGTGAAAACTCTAATTCTAAAACTTTCATGATCCCAATACTTTACTTTACTATCGGGTTATTTCACATGAAATGTCCGTTTTTATAGTTTCTGAAATACATAAAGGATTTTGCAGGTCTCTGTTGTTTTCTTCCGAATGTTAACATATTTAAAGTAAACAGTTACTAATCCTCTACCTTTGTATTATAAACATTAGCTTCGCAATCAATTACCCACTTTTTAGTATACCTTCAAATATGAACATGGAAACACGCGATTTTCGAGTAATATGTTTGTACGAGTTCAAACTCGGCTATTCAGCAGCTGAGGCCGCTAGAAATATTTGTAAGGCGTTTGGAGAAGGGAGTGTAATTGAACGGACCATTTGCCGTTGGATTGCTTAGTTTTAAGATCTCCGTCCGTAATAGACAACGATGTCCTCAGACATACAGTAGAAGGAAACCCCTACCAAACAGTTAAAGGACTCTCAGCACAACTAAATGCAAGTGCATCTACCGTTTTCAGACATTTAAAGTGTATTGGGAAAGTAAAAAAGCTCGATATCTGGGTACCTCATGATCTCACTGAGCGGCAGCAATCGAAACGCCTTGATACCAGCGTTTCTTTGCTTGCGAGGCTAAAAACCAAGCCTTTCCTTGAAAGAATAATTACCTGCGATGAAAAATGGATTGCATATGACGATCAGCGTCGGTCAGGGCTGTGGTTGAACATCGAAAACCGAATTTGCATCCCAAAAAATTGATCGTTACAGTACGGTGGTCCATGGCTGGAATAATTCATTATTCCTTTTTACCAAGAGGTGAAACCATTACCTCTACAACGTACTGCAATGAAATTGACCAAATGTACACAAAATTATTAGAAAAACAACCTGGGTTGGTAAATCGGAAGGGCCCTATAATCTTACACGACAACGCTAGACGCCATGTTTCAAAACATACCGTGCTAAAACTGAAAGAACTTCTACCGCACCCACCATATTCTCCCGACGTTTCTCCAACAGATTACCCCCTGTTCAGGAATTTAGACAACTTCGTCAAAGGAAAACTTTTTGAAAATGATGGTCAAGTGAAAAGTGCGTTTTTAAATTTTGTTTCACTTCAAAGCTCAGAGTTTTTAGTTCGGGGATAAAAAAAAGTTGGTGTCACGTTGGGAAAAATGTGTAGAAAAAGAAGGTAAATATTTCGAATAAAATTATCTTGTTTTCATATCGTATTTTTAATAAAAATCCTTTACCTTGAAAACGGACATTTCATGTGACACAGCCCAATATATATTTGATGTGTAGGTTAGTGAAAGTAAAACTGAAAAAAACAAAAAAAAAAAGAAGAAGCTATTAGAATCGGATAGGTACTCTGCATTATATACTAGGTCAGGCTAATAACCATCTTCTCCAAGGCAAGTCGTTGCATAGCAGTTAGTCTCCCTTATCCACTCCCACTTTGTGTCCCTGTGGTAAAGCTTGACTTTTCAAACTCCTGGCCAACACTAACCAAAGCTACCTCGCTTGTTACCGCCACCTTATTACTACCTCTATATTCAATTCCTGGAGGACTGACAACTTATTAAGTACAACTATAACAGCTGTCCTTCCGTATGTTTCATATATTTAGTCTTATGGAACATTATCACATATAGGAACATTCAGCAGTAGTTCTAATTCAACCTTTTTTGGTTTCAATAAACTAATAAAAATCAAATAAATTAAATGTTTTTAACCAATTTGGCTTATTTTCTATTTCCTGGGTCCCTTTAACATTAAATTACTTACTATTTTAATTTTGCCGGTAGATAACACCCACTATATCCACTCATCCGTAACAATGGACTTTATCCTCAACCGTACCTATCATTAAATGTATCGTTCTCTATCATAATATTTTTTGTACAAATAAGACTTTCCGGAAATCACATCATAGAATAGAATAGAATATAAATTGATTTGTATTCTAGGACTGTGTCCCTTGAGAATAACATATTTGCACAGTTTATATTGGGTTAATGCAAAATTAATGCAGGTTTTTAGTAGGTATTGTAAATACGCCATATCTTTACTTTAACCATATATATTTATGAAAATAATTTCCATCTGAATCAATGCACTTTTGCCAACGTTCAACAAGCTTTCTTATTCCACCAGAAAAAAAATCCGAATCCCTGGACTCAATGAAATCACGAAAAGAATTTTCAATGTCGTCCTGGTTTTGAAAATTTTTCTCCCTCAAAAAGTTGTCCAGATGCCTGAAAAAGTGGAAGTCTGTAGGAGAGAGGTCAGGTGAATAAGGCGGATGTTGGAGAACTTCGTAGCCCAACTCGTGCAGTCGTCGAAGCGTTGGTTGTGCAACGTGTGGTCTGGCGTTATCGTGGAGCAGGATCGGCCTCTTCCGATTCATCAATGCTGGGCAAAGACGTTGCAATTTTTGAGTTCCGAGTTCCGCCGCCATTTCTCGTGTGGTTTTGGTTGGGTCTTCTTCCACTTTTGACCTCAGCTGGTCGTTGTCCAGAGCAAGATGACGGCCCCGACCTTCCTTGTCTTCGAGGTCGAAATCTCCTCTGCGAAAACTTCTGGAACCAACGCTGCACCGTGCACTCATTAATAGCCCCCTGACCCCACACTTCATTAATATTACGAGCCGTTTGCGCAGCGCTGCGCCCTAATTTAAATTCGTAAAAATAAATTTGACGAAAATCGCACTTTGACATTTTCGATTCAAGACCTTTGAACACACTGAACAAAACGATTTTACTAAACAAATTCATGGTGAAAGAGAGGGTATTAGATAAGGTTTGTTTTGGTATAATAATGATCAATGTTAGGATTAGCTTTGCTTACACAATTGGAATTAAGATATTGCAATAGAGGAAACCTGCATTAATTTTGCATCAACCCAATAATATACAACATGTCTGGCCAACAGACAAAATGAACATAATTAACTAATGTTTACAATTATGGTTGAATATATACATAAAATATAAAAATAAAATAACACTCCTCAGAAAATAGTTGTGTGGACAACATGAAAAATAAATGAGTTTAAATATATAATAAAAAGAAGAAAGATAAATATTTACATGGTTTTGTTACTTGGTCTTTTAAGAATAACATGAGCTTTGAAAAAATAAAGGAACTTAAACTGGGCAAGAATCAATGAAAAATAAACCAATTAAACAAAAATAAAAATAATATACTACAATGATACGAAACGAAGTCTTCTAATCACATAACAGACATAATAATCACAATATAAACAATTTAAAAAGAAAAGAAAAAAAAACTGTAACAATTGTAACAAAGAAGTCTTGCAGATAAAATAGTTGAAAAAATAGATAGATACTTGTGAAAAAAAAAAAAGAATATTGAATACAATTCTACTAAAATTTTTACATTGTCAAGCAGCGTCATTTTTGGATGCTAGAAGGTACTGGAAGAGAAGGTGTTTGAATGTGGAGAGGGATGGAGCATGACGGATGTTTGATGGGAGGGAGTTCCAGAGACTGGTAGAACGGGTCAGAAAGGAGCATTCATATTTTTTTGTTCTATGGGAAGGGATATAAAGGTTGAACATACGGGATCTAGTCTCTAGTGGATGAATTGAGGGTTTGAACTGCAGGAGATTATAGATATAGGAAGGATGTTGGGAGTTGATGATTTGGTATAGGAAAGATCCAAGGATATATTGCCTACGGGTGTGGGAAAAAAGCCAATTTGATTTGGTATAAAGATGGGATACATGAGACCGCCCTGATGTGCCATAAACGAATCTTAAAGAGCAGTTCATGATCTGCTTCAACCTCTTCCCTAGCATCATCGAGAGGCCACCGTATACCGCACATCCATAATCAAATTGAGGGAAAATTAAAGAGGATACAAGTATTAGGATCATTAGTAACGATACTAAAGCTCTTTACTCTTACTCTTTTTTTCTTTGGTTCAAAAAATGTTTAAACTGCATAATGACAGACTCTCAAAAATATGCTTTAATACACTCAAGGAAATGCAGACACCCACAAGTAATGACCAAAAATACAACTGGTTGTACAAATTATACTCTGTACTATGTGCAATAAACAAACAATCTATATATAAAAGCACCAGGTGTCTTTCAGAGATGCAAGAAGCAATACAAAAATTCTTGAATCATATGTAGGCTCTGAACAAACAAAGTTAATCACAAATATGTAATTTCAGTTTCGTAGACATTTTAGTTTTCTTGCTGGGCTTACCACATACACAGAGATCACCTATAGCATATTAGCTAGCATAACAGCCTTCTATGCCAAAAGTCACGGGTTCAAACTCGCATTTTTTAATGGGAGTAAGAAATCCTTAGTTATGCCGTCCTTCCGAAGTGATATAAAAAGGTGATCCGACCTGTGCGATGTTAGGTACTCGTTAAAGATCCCTATAAGCAAAATTTAGAACTCCCGCTGTAGCATCCTCCGATTAGCCGCAGTAGCATAAAGTGACGTTAAATAAATAAAAAATTCTGGTGAGGACAACACACGACTTGAACTTACCTCCGTTGCTAAAATCGATTAAACAATTTTCAAATGCAGTTAGAGATAAGAATGAGTGAAACTATTATTGAACTAATCAAATTGAATTTTTATAGAAACATGTGTTTTATTAAAAAATCTATTATATTTTTATATAAAATAATCAGTCTGTTTTATTGGCTTTTCATCACTCTCCATTAAGTATTACAAGCTTGTTCATTGAATAATATTTTTCCAACAGTATATTATACATGTATATTAGAGTCATTATGTTCAAAAACAAAAAAACGTGCATTAAAAAAATATTTTTTTTGTTTTCTCCTTTAGTTGGATATCGAATTCGATCAACTTATTTATTTACCAGTTTTTTATCAATGGTAACAAGATGATATGGTTCTTTTTATAGAATCTACAAAATTAAAGGTACTTTAGAGGAAGAACGTTTAAAATTTCGGCATTTAAGCCCTGTCAGACTATCTCAATCAGAATGAAACCTATATGATATTAAAACCCATTAAATTTTACTTCAATATATACAGTTTAATCAAAATCGTTAGAGCCGTTTTTAAGGAAATCGTAAAAAGGTGCAATATGCATGGTATAAAGTGCCTCTTCTGGTTAGATGATTGATGAAAAAGTTGCTGTAACATCTCGGGCGTATAGTTGTCTTAAATATGAAATTCCAGTTTCATAGGTGTTTGGTTAATTGATTTTGTTAGTATATTGGTTGATGTACGTTGGTTATATATTGCGTGTGGAATAAGGCCGCCAGATTATGTATAAAAAAATAAATGTTTAATTAAAAAGAATAATACTAATAAAATTAATACCCACAATTCTAATATAGTAAAGTAATAGTTCTGGTTAAGATAAAAGAGTATAATTGTTAAATTATTAGTCCTTTAATATTATATTGATATTTAATGGTAATCTTATATGCTGTCCCCCTGTGGGACTTGTTTTCTTCCCGATAATGAGTCTCTTCGCTGTCCCCCTGTGGGACTTGATGGTCACCCTGTGGGACTTGAAGAGGGGAAGTTCTGTAGTACGTACGCACTCAGTTATTACTTACGACTCGACTCCGATATTTAATTCCCGACACTGTATAATTCTCGGTAATGCGCATGCGCGCCCTTCTCTTGACCGTTTAAGTTTATCAGAACCATTACTGCGTATTTTTAAAACTAATAAACCTTAAATAAATTTACATAACCAATAATTTTTCATAGAATCACCAACAACAGGACTTTTCGTTTAAGCGAGGAAATTACCACACACAAACACAGCCCTCTTGGCGGGACTTGTTTATTTGGACTCATGGGGCCTTAAAACTTGTATTTCAGTTGAAAACTAGAATTCGAAAATTTTCATGATCGCAATAATTTCCCTTACTACATATTTCATATGTATATAGGTTAGTTAAAGTAGAAGTGTTATATAACAAAAATTAATCTAATATAAATGTTTCCATTGAATATACATACACATTTTTTCGAATCTAACTTTATTTAAACCGTATTTTCAAAAAATAAAGGTTAGTGAATGTCGAATGTTGCGCGCACCGGATTTTTTACCCAGCTTTGAAATTTTTATTTAACATCACTGGATTATCTTATAATCTCAATTTTTGAAAAGGGTTTGAGCGGGCGGTAGAGGGAAGTGGAGTTGATTAAAGGGCAGCTGAATATACTACAAGCTTGTTTTATCGATGCCATGAATATTTATTGCCAATGTTTGTTACTTCATACAGCTGAGAAAAAGGGCTACTACCCTCAATCGACGAGGGTTAACTAGATGAGCCAATAAACTCCTCTCATCTTCCCATCTCTATTACTGATAGGCAATCATCCCTCTGTCACGGCCGAAACTGAAAAATCAAAAACCCTGTTCCAGTTTTTAAACGGGATCTTTAGGAAAGAGGTATGATAGTTTAATTACTATATATTGAAAACTGTTGATTAATCATTTCGAAACACTTTACAAATTTCGATAGTTGTGTCTAGAAGGCTTTTTGTAGCTCAAGAGCGCTATCTGGCTCCTTTTTGCCTAACTGCCTGATCCTTACTGTCCCTCTTTTCTATAGGGTTGTTTCACATGAAATGTCCGTTTTTATAGTTTCTGAAATACATAAAGGATTTTGCAAGTCTGTGTTGTTTTCTTCCGAATGTTTACATATTTAAAGTAAGCAGTTACTAATCCTCTACCTTAGTATTATAAACATTAGCTTCCCAATCAATTACCCACTTTTTAGAATACCTCCAAATATGAACATGGAAACACGCGATTTTCGAGTAATATTTTTGTACGAGTTTAAACTCGGCTATTCAGCAGCAGAGGCCGCTAGAAATATTTGCAAGGCGTTTGGGGAAGGGATGTTAATGAATGGACCATTCGCCGTTGGTTTGCTAAGTTTTCAGCTGGGGATACCGACTTGGAAAACTAGCCTCGAGAAAGACCTCCGTCCGTAATAGACAACGATGTCCTCAAATATACAGTAGAAGGACACCTTTACCAAACTGTTAAAGGACTCTCAGCACAACTAAATGCAAGTGCATCTACCGTTTCCAGACATTTAAAGTGTATTGGGAAAGTAAAATAGCTCGATACATGGATACCTCATGATTTCACTGAGCGGCAGCAGACCCCATATTTCAAAACATACCGTGCAAAAATTGAAAGAACTGGGCTACGAAGTTCTTCCGCACCCACCATATTCTCCTGACTTGTCTCCAACAGATTATCATCTGTTCAGGAATTTAGACAACTTCGTCAAAGGAAAACTTTTTGAAAATGATGATCAAGTGGAAATCACGTTTTCAGATTTTGTTTCACTTCAAAGCTCAGAGATTTTCAGTTCGGGGATAAAAAAGTTGGTGTCACGTTGGGAAAAATGTGTAGAAAAATAAGGTAAATACTTCGAATAAAATTATATTGTTTTCATATCGTATTTTTAATAAAAATCCTTTAGCTTGAAAACGGACATTTCATGTGACACAACCCGAAAATTACGTCTACAGATTAGCGACCGCCTTGTAAGAAGCCGGACGCGGATAAGTTTACTTTTTTATGAATAAATGAATAAATGAAAAATAACTTTCATTGTGGGACATTTCGTCACCAGGTGACTAGATTTTTAGATGGGCAAAGCGAGACAACTGTGTGATAGAGGGGGAGGGATATCAACAAATATTTTCATATAGATTAAAAATAATATCGTAATATTTTTTATTTTTAACATAAGTACAATTTATAAATATAAAAAGAATGTATAATATTTTATTCCTTGACATATTTTATTATTTGAGTGAATTTGTTTCATTAGATTGTTGTAATTTTTAAAATTATTGTAAAAATCTTCACAAGAATTTGTCAAATTAAATTTGACCCATAAAAGGCTTTCAAAGTTTCAACACTTAATTTTGATTTTCCTGGTGTCCACACTTGATTTACTGTAGAAAAGACGTATAATTGTATGTTTTGATTCTTAAAGATAAATTCAAATTTTAAATTAATTTGCGATTATCTAACTGTTCTTTAGTAAACTACAATATTATATGGCTATAATATTGTTTGTGGGAAATGCGTGTTATTATTCGGTTGCTAAATTGCTTAGCTCGCGGCTTCTGTCTAAAAACTTAAAGGTTAGAATTTATAAAACTATTATTCTTCCAACGGTTCTTTACGGATGCGAAACGAGGCCGCTTACTTTGAAGGATGAACAACGGCTTAAGGTTTTCGAGAATAAGGTAATGCGTAAAATATTTGGTCCGAAGAGAGATGAGGCCAATGGGGAGTTTAGGAGGTTGCACAACGCGGAATTGCGGAGTTTGTACCCTGTGAATATAATTGAGTTGATAGCATCGCGGAGACTCAAATGGGCGCGTAAAGTTGTTGGGCTTAGTGAGGAACGGATTCCGAGAAAGTTGCTATTCGCTGAACCGACTGGTAGGCGTCCGAAAGGTAGGCCGAAGCGTCGATGGGAGGATTGCATTAAGGCTGATCTCGGGGGCTTGGGCTTGACCGGTGAACATTGGACGAGTCTGTGCAGGCGAAGTTTGGTGGTATTGGCATCGAACCTTCGAGTTCGGTAAGCCTATTATTATTATTATTATAATATTGTTTAAAAAAATTACTAAAATGTTATTAACACATACAGTACAAATATTCGTTTTACATCGGCAAAATTTCGCCGAATTAATTTGCCCTAAACATAATTTATATGAACACATTTTATTGTTGTTAATGACGAAATTAGTTTGATTGACTTGATGTTTGAAAAATTGTATTCGTATGTTTCTTTCTAAAATTTCTTTTAAGGTTAGGGTCGGTGATATACTTTTCATCATCAATATAAAATATGAAAACTACGAGTATCTCAAGCTAAGCTTAAGAAAATTTATGTATTTATGACATATATAAATAAATTACTTAGCTTAATTTTCTATGGTACGTAGCAGATTTGTAATATTTATTTGTTTAATTAGCTAGCTACTAAGCAGTACGAAGACGAAATGTATCATCTGCGAGAAAAATACAAGGTAAATGGGTAGCAAAAGCAATATGTTAGTCGTCGTAGCCCGTGGATTCTTAGAACGCTCAAGATGATTTTCATAAAAGATTTAACTTAATTCTAAAAGTAGGGACTCATGAACAACGTCGCGGGACGCAGGGCAATAAATAGAAAAAAAAAATGACTGGATTTATCAAAATGCATGATGTAATTATATTGTTTGGAATTATATATAAACAATGTATTATCCAAAAGTGGCATGGCAATAATTTATTTAACATTATTTATTCAATTTATATACATATGGATCAATCCATTTGAAATCGTCCAATTTTAATTAATTTTGCCGCTCGAGATTTTTTATTTTCGTGATTTTTGGACCTAATTTTCTCTATTCTTTCGTGAATATAAAACCATAAATAAAAAAAATCTCGGGCCAATACTTTTAGTGTTGCAGCTGTTTTAAGTCAGCTTCACCGTCGAAAACATGTGATGGGATAACCTTTCTAATTCCTTTATTTTTTAGATATCGAATCAAAACAAAAATTGACATAAGATAAGGAGGTGCTTTCTATTTTTTGTCCTCACAACTTATTGCCTGAATAGTGAAGAAAGTTGTTTAAAAAATTCTCGAAAATGAATTAAAACCGAGATTTTTAACGAGATAAAAGTACATAAAAGAAAAGAGACTTACTTTTAATTATTTTTTATTATAAAGCTTAGTCATAGACGTAGTTGCTGTAGTACTTATTTCTGTATGAATTTTCAAAATTGGTTTTTTCGCTATCTTTACACGGAATTATCTCAAAGGGACTTATTGAAAAATTATGAAATTTATACAAATTACCTATCTTTACGATCTGTTTAAGTCATACAAATTTGGACTTTGAAACTAGCTAAGTTTCGGAGCTATAAAACTCTCTTAAATGTTAAAATAACGTTTTCTTTAAAAAATATCAACTCCGGTAATTTTGCATATTTAAGAACCAAACAAAAACTAAAATGATAATGAGAGTATTTTATAAACTTTTGGTCCTTACAACACATTACCTATGTAGCCAAGAATTTAAAAAATCACGAAAAATTACATAAACTGAAACCTTTGGCGCGCTATGACAAGAGAGGTTAGAAATGATTTTCATGCTTAATTATTTTTCCTTATACATGCTTATCATTGCACTACTTGTTTTAGAAATTTTGATCGTGTAAGCTATATCCTTTTTTCAATATAATTATTCAAAGCAGGATTTTTTTCCAGCTAAGTAATGTTTACAGTAAAATATCTCAAAAAGTACTTAGTGATAAATGATATAATTCATAAAATGTATACCTCTTTATATTAAGTACGATAGAATAACATTTAGTGGCTGAGACCCATTTTTTTTTGGAAATATAATACATCAAATATTACTTGCCAGAGTGTCTCTCATCTTATCAAACGACTATAAGACCAACCAAATTAATAACACTAGAACCAGTTGAGTCTCAGCCACTACATTTTATTCTATCGTACTTATTATATAGAGGTATAATCTGTATGAGTTATATCATTTTTCACTCAGTCATTTTTTACTATAAATATTTCTAAGCTGGAAAAAAATCCTGCTTTGAAAATTTATATTGAAAAAAAGATAAAGATTACTCGACCAAAATTTCTAAAACAAGTAGTGCAATGATAAGGCTATATTATGAAAAATAACGGCGTGAAAATCATGTCTAACCCCCCTTACCATACCGCGCCAAAGGTTTCAGTTTATGTAATTTTTCGTGATTTTTTTAAACAATTTTCTTGGCTACTTAGGCTACTACTACTAAATAATTTTGTTGTAAGGACCAAAACTTTATAAAATACTCTCATTACCATTTTAGTTTTTGTTTGGTTCTTAAATATGCAAAATTACCGGAGTTGATATTTTTTAAAGAAAAGGTTATTTTAACATTTAA
Organism: Piezodorus guildinii; assembly: GCA_023052935.1. Taxonomy (NCBI): domain Eukaryota; kingdom Metazoa; phylum Arthropoda; class Insecta; order Hemiptera; family Pentatomidae; genus Piezodorus; species Piezodorus guildinii. Next base: position 153,316,746 of record CM041295.1, read on the forward strand.
GAGAGTTTTATAACTCTGAAACCAGCTTAGTCTCAAAGACCAAATTTGTATTACTTAAACAGATCGTATAGGTAGGTAATTTTTATAAGTTTCATAATTTTTCACTCATTCCCTTTTGAGATATTTCCGTGTAAACATCGCGAAAAATCAATTTTTGCCAATTTTGAAAATTTATATAGAAAAAATTACTATGTTCTCAAGATCGAAATTTTTACAGCAAGTAGGACTATGTCTAACCTTTGTAATAAAAAATAATGGAAAGTAAGTCTCATTTCCTTCGTGTACTTTTATCTCGTTAAAAATCTCGTTTTTATACATTTTCGTGATTTTTTAAAAAAACTGTCTTCACTATTTAGGCAATAAGTTGTTAGGACAAAAAATACAAAGCATGTCCTTATCTTATGTTAATTTTTGTTTTGATTCTATATCTAAAAAATTAAAGGAATTAGAAAGGTTTTCGCATCACATGTTTTCGCCCGTGAAGCTGACTAAAACGGCTTCAACACTAAAAGTATTGGCCCGAGATATTTTTTATTTATGGTTTTATATTCACGAAAGGTAGAGAATAGCTGGCCAAAAAATCACGAAAATCCAAAATGTCGAGCGGCAAGGTCTGGACGATTTCGGATGGATTGACCCATATAAATAATACATAGTTAATAGTTAATTATATTAGGGGGTTCTAAAAGTCTCTTCATCTTTTTTTCTGTATTTGTGCAAAATCGATTGGCAATGTTTGTTGTTCGAGGTTGATTAACTTTACTATAAATAAAGCCTCAAAAAACTATCTATTAGGAAGCCTCATTATGCCCGCTTTCCAAAATTGTTGAGACTAACTTTCATAATATTCAATGAGGAAAAGCTTATAGGACACACTAATATTCAAAACTACTTTCAATAGTTATAAATAAAGAGGAGTTTAATATCATAAGAATAATGACTAGCTAATTTTACTTCTGATTTGACCAAAATAATAAATAACTGCGTAAAATAGGATGTATCTCCAAATAAATTGCACTTCATTTCACAGTTTAAGTACTGATTATTGGAATATATTTTATGTTTAAATTTAATAGGCCAAAAAGTATACAAATTATGCACTTATTTATGCCAATAATATAATATAAAAATAAAACAAAAAGTTAGAAATGTGTTGATACATCCTTAAGAGCCTAAAAATTAACCAAAGAATCCAATTTTTATTTTTTCATCCATAAATTTTATTACATTGTTTGAATAATTCGGAAAGTGCATAGTTTCTATTGATTATTATGTACAATCAATTATAAAAATTTACTATATTCCAACTAAAACGTTTACTGTAAAATGCTTTACTTCGTAATTTATTATCCTTTTTACAAATCGCAACCGCACAAGGTTATACAGACATTTTTTAAGTTTAAGACATTCAAAGAACACTATAAAATAATTAAATAAAACAGAAAACACCTCAATAGCTCACTGACGCACTACTCAGACCAAGTACAACCATAAAAAAAAACAAAGAACCAAGGACCAGTGACGGGTTTCAGGATTTCCCGCCATATTGCCCCTTCTAGATCGAGCCCACCTCTCTATATGTAAACACCTTGGGTGAACAGGACGCCTCACGATAAACAATGAAAAATGCTCGCTTCCCGATAGCTGGTTCGAACGGATCTCCATAGATAACAGCAGGGGCACTGTTATCTAGATAATTATTAAAATATTCAGTAATGATATATATATATATATATATATATGGGGGGCCCGTGGCTGAGTGGCTAGCGCGCTAAATGGGGATTTAGTCATTGCCTCTCCCTCGGGTATGTGAGACCCGTCAGCCAAATGGTGGCCACTCACAAAATTAGTCGTAGGGAGTGATGACCCTACACTACGAAATGTATCGAGAAACGCGAGTGTATTCTCCCAGGAGTTTACACCGTGAGGCCCAAGGCCTACACGGCCTGTTGCGCCACTGGAAGAAGAAGAATATATATATATATATATATATATATATATATATATATATATATATATATATATATATATTTATTTATTTATCTGTAACCCGATTCTACGATGAGTTAAAGTGACTTTACCCTTCCTACCGTTCTAAGTACTTCCTAGCATCCTTTCTCTTCCAAGTTCTCCAATCCCAACGTCCTTCGTACATCTCAGATATATATTTTCACTAAATCATCCGTCCACTCCTGCAACACTCGTTCGCGACCATCGGACCTGTATATAACGCCTTATCGATCCGCAGCTTTAGACAAATCTTTCTTTATCCGATCCTCGTCCGTATAGAATTCTATTCCTTCTTATATCCGTTACTCCGATACTCTTCCGACCTTCAAATCCTGTTTGTTTAAACACTTTCTATCAATCAAATTCTCAAATAACCCCAAATATTAATATTATTATATTAAATATTAACTATCAAATTTCAATAAAAATCAGTAAATAGAGCAGAGAAAAACAATTACATGTAATCTTTTATTTTGCGTAGTATTTAAACATTTATGTAATTTATTTTATAATTTTCATAACCATTGTAAATTTATTTTAATTTGTTGTGCATATATGAATATATAAATATTTTATTTTTGGTCTAGTTTGTTTTATTTGTTTTTCTAAATTATTATTATTATAAGTTACCTGTTATTCATTTTCTTTGTTCTTTCTGTTGTTTTTACTCTAAGATACTAAAGTTCCAATTTTATTTCTCTGTAATATTATTCTGAAGGGACTTGTCCCAGAATAAATAAAGAATTAATTATATATATATATATATATATATATATATATATATATATATATATATATAAAACGAAATATATTTTCCTCATTTAAAAAACAAAAAAAAATTAAATTTTGAATTCTAATAAATTTCAAATAAAAAAAAAAAAAAAAAAAAAAATATATATATATATACATATATATATATTCAGGCTCAAAAAATATCTTTCGTCTTATCCGTATTTATTTCACGTCCTATGTATCTTTACCGGTTTTCATTAAAGTACTCGTGTTTTATAGTATCCACGTCTTCACCAAACAAATCCTAGGTGTACCCTAAAATCGTAATTTTACCACCCAGATTTAAACTATTGTTAATAATTACATAAGAGGTATATAAACCTCTATATACATATTTAGTTTTTACACTCCCATGATTTTAAGAGCCCAAAGGGATAGCCCTATAAAACTCAAAGACAAATTAACGTTTCAACGCCAGTCCTACTCGCACATCCTTCATAATTATACAAAATATTTTAAAAAAGGTTCACCCTTTATTCTTTATAAAGCCTCGTTGGTAATTTGAGAAATATAAATAGATATTTAAGGAAATTCCTGAATTAGAAGAAAAATCGTCACTGGAAAGGAAACTAGAAGATTCTTACATTTAGAATATTTCAGTTTACAGCATTTTCTATAACACATTAATTAAATTATACTTCCTGGAAGATATTTTTTCCAACTTAAGATTGAGATGCGATTGAGAATAATATATAACAAAGCTGAACAATAAGGGGTATGGAATATTCTGGGGATGCTGTAAGGAAGAAGGAGCAAATAAAACTGGTTCTAGTGTTATTAATTTGGTTTGTCTTTTAGTCGGTTGATGGGAAGAGGGCCATTCTGGCTAGGCATGTAAAATTTGATGTATTATATTTAAAAAACAAACTGGTTCTCAGCCATTAAATTTTATTCTATCGAACTTATTATAAATAGGTATAATCTGTATGATTTTCATCAATTTTCACTTGGTCCTTTTTGAGATATTTTACTATAAATATTAAAGAGCTGGAAAATAATCCTTCTTTGAAAATTTATATTGAAAAAAGGGTATAACTTACACAATCAAAATTTCTAAAATAAGTAGTGATGATAAGCAATGATAAGGCTATATATGGAAAAATAATTAAGCCTGAAAATCATTTTCAACCTCCCTTGTCATAGCGAGCCAAAGGTTTCAGTTGATGTAATTTTTCGTGTTTTCTTAAAACCATTTTCTTGGCCACTTAGATAATATGTGTAAATATTTAGGACCAAAACTATAGATAGTTAATCTCATATAGATAGTTAATCTGTTTTAGTTTCATAATTCAGTCCCTTTTGAGATATTTCTGTGTAAACATCGCGAAAAAAGACTATGACTAAGCTATATAGGTAAAAAATAACGAAAGGTGAGTTTCTTTTCGTATATATACTTTTATCTCGCTAAAAGTCCCGTTTTTTATTCATTTTAGAGAATTTTTAAACCACTTTATTCACTATTTAGCTAATGAGTTTTAGGGACAAAAAATACAAAGCATGTACTTATGTTATTGTTATTTTTTGTTTTGATTTTATACCAAAAAAATTACAGGAATTAGAAAGATTTTCCAATCACATGTTTCCGGCCGTGAAGCTGACTTAAAACGGCTGCTCATCTAAAAGTATATGTCAGATATTTTTATTATTTATGGTTTTATGTTCACGAAAGGATAGAAAATATTTGGTCAAGAAAATCAAACATGTCGAGCGACAAAATTAATGAAAATTGGACGATGTCAAATGGATTGAATCATATATATATATATATTTTGTTTTTCTTCATTTGTGCTTAGGCTACGTATCGAGAGACTGAAAACATTTTTGAATAAATTGAAGAATGCAGTGATTTCACAATAAATGGATATATATAGAAGGTAAATTGACATGTTAATTGGATTTTTTTCCCCTAACGTTATAAATACCTATACAAGACATTATTACAATTCAGAACATTACAGTGTCTTACATATAACTTTGTGGATATAACAGACTTAGAAAAAACTATAAACAAAGATGGTAAGAATGGTTCACAGAGGAGTCATGAGGGATTGTCCACATTTCTGTGGTCCGAGAATCGGGTTTATTTGGTAATTGGGTTGTTTAACATGAAATGTCCATTTTTATAGTTTCTGAAATACATAAAGGATTTTACAGGTCTCTGTTGTTTTCTCCCGAATGTTTACATATTTAAAGTAAACAGTTACCTATCCTCTACCTTTGTATTATAAACATTAGCTTCCCAATCAATTACCTACTTTTTAGTATTCCTCCAAATATGAACATGGAAACACGCGATTTTCGAGTAATATGTTTGTACGAGTTCAAACTCGGCTATTCAGCAGCTGAGGCCGCTAGAAATATTTACAAGGCGTTTGGAGAAGGGAGTGTTAATGAACGTACCATTTGCCGTTGGATTGCTAAGTTTTAAGACCTCCGTCCGTAATAGACAACGATGTCCTCAAACATACAGTAGAAGGAAACCCCTACCAAACAGTTAAAGAACTCTCAGCACAACTAAATGCAAGTGCATCTACCGTTTCCAGACATTTAAAGTGTATTGGGAAAGTAAAAAAGCTCGATACATGGGTACCTGATGATCTCACTGAGCGGCAGCAAGACCCCATGTTTCAAAACATACCGTGCAAAAATTGAAAGAACTGGGCTACGAAGTTCTTCCGCACCCACCATATTCTCCCGACTTGTCTCCAACAGATTACAGCCTGTTCAGGAATTTAGACAACTTCGTCAAAGGAAAACTTTTTGAAAATGATGATCAAGTGAAAAGTGCGTTTTCAGATTTTGTTTCACTTCAAAGCTCAGAGATTTTCAGTTCGGGGATAAAAAATTTGGTGTCACGTTGGGAAAAATGTGTAGAAAAAGAAGTTAAATACTTTAAATAAAATTATCTTGTTTTCATATCGTATTTTTAATCAATATCCTTTACCTTGAAAACGGACATTTCATGTGGCACAACCCAAAACATGCTTCATGGCAGTTTTATTATTATCAATATTAGGTATTTTTAACAAGAGTTTATTAAATTTGCATAGCACGAATTAAACTTTGGACATTTGGTTGTATGGCAATCTTTATATTTTTAGTTGGTAGTCATTTCTTACATATTTCGTTTCGTATCGCACCATAAAAAGAAAATCAGATCTCAAAAACTTTCGTGTTAGGCAAATTTAATAAACTCATTGTTGTAATTCGTATAAATAATAACTATAATAGTAATTATACGATTCCTTGGACGATTAATTAACAATTTTAAGTAATTTCACAAGTAATTTGTGAAATCCCCCCCTAGCCCTCTCTGAACCATTCATCTTTGTTTAGTGTACTTTCAAAGTATGTAATATTCTATCGTATGTAGGACATTATGTTCTTTCAAATTGTAAGTAAATTCGTAATAATTTATATTATATGTACCATATTTAAACGTAATGAAGAAAAAAAAAAATTCTAACTAAGATGTCTGATTTAACAACTATACATTCATTTATTGCGAATTCACTGCATTATTAAATTTGTTCGAAAACGTTTCCTGTCTCAGTAACCATAATGTTATCTACCAATTATTTTATGCAATTTTTTTTTTCACGGTTAGGGCATGAATATGAGAACAATATATTATCGAAACGAAGCCTTACGTAGTGGCTATCATAATAGCCTTCTATGCCCAAGATTGCGGGTTCAAACACAGAAGATAGCCATAGGATTTTTAAAGGGAGTAAAAAAAATCCTTGGTTATGCTGTTCTTTGGAGGGGACGTAAAATGATGGTCCCAAGCTTGAGTGATGTCAGGATCCTTGTCCTAATCAAACCTGGATAGGAAATATTCAGGACTCTCGCTGTAGCATCGTCCGATTAGCTACAGTAGCATATTAAATGAATAAACGGTTAGGTCTTATGATGGCCTGATAAAATAAACACATATTTTTTAATGAAATACATAAAGTTGATCTCGTTTTAAAATAGCGAACACTAAAGTATGTTAGCAACTAAATTAAAAGTTCTTTATTTGTGGTATATATACGCTACTATAAATAATGTTTAAAGATTTATTCTGTAAACACTTTAATTAAATTTAACTCTTAACCTAGTTCACAATCTTATATATCCTATTAATTATCATTGTTCTCTATGACGACAAATATAGCTTCCCATTAATAAGTGAAAATAAAAGTTTAAATATATTTTATAAAGGTGTAAATTCAAATTTATTTTTATTTTTATATCTGTAAATGAAGCCTGTTAAAAATAAATGTACGTAAATTGGTGTTTCCGATCCTGTGCGATGTACGTTACTCGTTGAACATCAGTTTCCTAATTAAACCTGGATAGGCATAATTTAGGACTCTTAACCACAGTATCATACATTGACGTTAAATAATTTTAAAAAACCTTGTAGTCTAAGATCCGAACTTGAAACGATCTGCACCGAGCTGATAATAGAATGAAACATATTTTATAACAAATTTAGTATATTATAAAATATGTTAAGAATGGGTTGCCTAAAACAATCCTGGACAGACTATTTTTAATTATTTAAAAAAAAATATTTTTAATGAAATGTTAAAACATCATGATAATAAGAAAACTTTTACCCTGACTTAAAGTATCAAAGGTATAGAATGTGCAGCCGTTGGTTTGCTTAATCTTTTCCTGGACAAACTATCGGTTGTCAGGTAAAAGCGGATATGTGTATATCAGTTATCTGCACCGGCTTGATAATAGAAAAAAAATTGTATCAGTATAAGCGTTGTTTTATTGCAAACACATTGATATAGGGTTACCTCAAAAAACTTGGTCCTAATCTGGGTTGCCGAATTTTAAAGATTAAATTTTAACGCGAGTGGAAATGCGTGACAGAGAGGTCCGAGTTGAGTATAGCGTGTAATAATAAAGGACCCAACATTGCTGTCCCACGTAATCGGACATTGAATATAAGAAAGTTTGATATCGCATATATAATTACGGGACCATTTTTTACAAAAATACCAAATTACAGGGTAAAAATTTTGTTATTAATATGATGTTGCAACATTTAATTTTTTTTTTTAAATAATTAAAAATAGTCTGTCCAGGATTTTTTTAGGCAACCCATTCTTAACATATTTTAGAATATACTAAATTTGTTATAAAATATGTTTCATTCTATTATCAGCTCGGTGCAGATCGTTTCAAGTTCGGATCTTCTACTATTAGAAAATGTAATATATATATATATATATATATATATATATATATATATATATATATATATATATATATATATATATATATATATATACACACACACTTATATATATATATATATATATATATATATATATATACACACACACTTATATATATATATAATATATATATATATATATATATATATATATATATATATATACACACACACTTATATATATATATATATATATATAAGTTACGATAGACTGAACTCGTAGGACTAAAAAAAAAGGGGTTTTAGGGCAAGTAATCACAACGACATCTAGAACTGAACTGTCTTTATTATCTTTGTACACTTCTATTTATAGTAGACTTATGTTTACATATTAGAATTATCTTACACTAGTAGAATTATCTTAAGACTAGAAGGCTTATTAACAACTATATACATCTAACTCCCTCCCTCCAGTTCCTTCGTAAGGAGGAACTAACTAAAACAAAAATACTTCAGTACATGATAAGGTACATAGTTTCCTAGAAGTAATAGAAAAATAAAATAATTTCACACAATACACCAAGGTTGACCTGAAAAGAGAACATACATCGAAACGAAATTAACGAAGTAACTTAAAAAAAAAAATGATCTTACAAGGGATACATAGAAGAAATAAAAAACAAAACAAAACAGGTAAACTGGAAAGGAAAGAACGACGATGGTTAATGTGGTGATGTCTCCCCCTGAGCGCCGCTGTCCGGCTCGAGTTGGTCCATGATATGGGGCACCCGAAGTTCCTCGAGGTGTACCGTGCGTGAACGAAAGGGGTGGTTCACGTCCTTAATGGTAAACAGATTGTTCTCCCGTATGGTGGTAATTTTGTAGGGACCCTCGTATCGCGCGGCCGTCTTATTTCTTGCGGTCCTCAACCGCCTGTACACGATAGTGCCCAATGCCAAAGGACCCCTCCGATATACTACCGGACGATTATTGGCTTTATCCACACGCGTCAGCTTGTCTCGGATTAATTTTTCGCGGACTGTCGCCCACGTCTTCCTCCGTTCCGTCCTCGCCGCACACAGTATCGCTTTCAATTCTCCCTGATTAATGGTGAGGAGATCACCTCTATCGCGTCGCCTCTGTCCAAATACGATTTCTACCGGGGACAAACCCGTTGCTGAATGGATGGTGTTATTATATGCGATCACCGCTCGAGGCATGGCGTCATACGGTTCGATATTACGGCCCAGCTTGAGTAAGCGGAGGTGTTCCCCTAACGTATTGTGGAGTCGCTCGACAGCCCCTCTACCCTTAATGTGGTGAGGTGCATTCCAATGCCATGTGATCCCCAGCACTTTGCTTTCCTCGCGAATTAGGGCGTTATCAAACTCTTTCCCGCAATCGGATATGATTTTGTCGGGCACGCCATAGGTCGCGCACCATTGCAAGATTGCTTCCCATACCGCCGACGGTGTTTTCCTCTCGATAGGATAGGCCATCGCGAGTTTACTGAACGGGTCAATTGTCGTTAGCCACGATTGTCCCTCATTGGAGTAAATATCGACTTGGACGGACGTCAGTGGTTCCATATCTGTAGGTGTGGCGGTCTGAGCCGCGACCGGAGGTTGGCGGTCGTATTTGGCTCGTTGACAGATTTCGCATCGCGCTATGCAATCGCGCACTGTACGATCGATAGCTTTCCAGTAGTAGAGTCGTTTTAGAGCTCGCGTGGTTTCCTCTATTCCGCGATGATTCGTTTTGCCGATGTGATGATCGTGAACGAGCCGCTGTTGGACAACGGTGTCAGTAACCGTCTCGACCTCGCGGAGACACCGGACAAGCGAATACCCCACTCCTACCCGCTCCTGTCTCCATAACCTTTTTAGTTTATCGGCGATTACCCTATTCCCAACGTATACGTAGCAAGTTCGGCTGGGGTTACTAAATTCGTTAAATATACGTTCTAACTCGTTTTCATCGATGGTGACGGGTGTACGGACCGATATAATGGAAAGGCCCTCATATGCGCTCGCTCGCGTCTCCGTTCCAGCGGCTTGTTTCGATTTTATAATAACCTGCAGCTTTTTATCGTTGATAATCTGGTCGACTTCGGGTAACTCTGCAGGTCTGTCGACCGGAACATCGTTGTCGTCCGAGTCGCGCTGGATCAATGGAATCTCGGGCCCGTTCTCCGCCCAGTCACGCAAGTATTGTAACGAAAACGGCTCTGCGTTATTATCCTCTTCGCCTATCGCATTGACTAACAGGTCACGAGACAACCAATCAGCGACTGCGTTCTCGACTCCCTTCTTATGCACCGTGTGGAAATTATAGGCTGCTAACCGTTCCTTCCACCGTGCCACTCGCGCCGAGGATTCCTTCAGCGTACCAAGAGATAGTAGGGGTTTGTGGTCGGTGCATAGCTCGAACCGTCTCCCGTAGACGTAGGGCCGGAAATAATCGACCGCCCATACTACCGCCAACAATTCGCGTTCTATCGCGCTATACCTTTTTTCTGCGTCGTTTAATTTCCTGCCGGCATACGCTATTGGTTTCTCTCCCTCCTCGAAATTTTGCGACAAAACGGAACCGATAGCGACCTCACTGGCATCTGTCGTGATTCGAAAGGTGCGCTGAAAATCGGGGAATGCCAGTAGCGGTCTCGTTGTTAGTATGTCCCGGCATTTTTCAATACTCCGTAGTTGTTCGGGTCCGAGGTAAAAGCGCTTCCCCTTCCTTAGCATATCGGTCAGCGGGTGCGTTAATTCGGCTATACCGGGTATAAATCTACGATAATAGTTAACCATCCCTAAAAATCGTCTAAGACCGCGTGTGTTCTTCGGTAATGGTGCTTCTAGAATGGCTCTTACTCGATCGTGGTCTGGCTGGACCCCATCATGCGAAACCACGTGACCCAAAAACCGAATCTCGCGTAATCCGAACTTTGATTTTTCTCGAGATAGTTTAAGGCCGAATTCTCGTATCCGATCAAAAACGCGTTTCAAATGGGTGATATGTTCTTCTTCGGTCCTGCTAAAAACGATTAAGTCGTCCATATAAACCTGCGAAAAATCCTCGTCTAATCCCCGCTGGAGCTCGTCCATAAGTCTCTGGAAAGTTAGAGGCGCACCCTTCAGCCCGAATGGCATTCTAACGAATTCGAAATGGCCCCGTTCCCACGAAAACGCGGTCTTGCCGATATCTTCCTCGGCCATTTTAACTTGGTGATAGCCGCTTTTGAGATCGAGAGTGCTAAAGAACGTTGCCCCCGATAGCCGATCTAGTATATCTTCGACGCGAGGTAGAGGGTACCGTTCGTCCTTCGTCGCTTCGTTGAGTTTCCGGTAGTCAACCACCACCCGATATTGTTTCGAGCCGCCGTCCCGCTCGCCTTGTCTCTTCTCTACTACCCACAACGGACTATTGAACGGGGAATTGCTATGTCTAATAATACCTTGCTTCAGGAGTCCGCCCAATTGTTCACGAATGATATCCCGCATGGCTTGAGGGTAACGCCGATCCTTCACGTAAACCGGTGTTTCCGATTTTAGGTGTATCCGATGGACAGTCCTCCCCGTTGTTGGTAAAACTTCATTTTCCCGGTAAAATAAATCGATGTTGTCCTCGACTAGCTGTGTTATGGTCCCTCTGCCGCATTGTACCGTCCCGATAGCGATACCCTCATTATCTGCTGCCGTTATGGCCCGAAAGTTCTGCCGACCTATCACGTACTCCCAGGTATTGTGGCTAACTTCCAATTTCAGTCCTACCCGTTGTAGCACATCGCACCCTATAATGAGCTCGTATCCCGGCATAAGCTCCTCGATGACGTGGATCCTCATACGTATATTTCGCCCCGTTAGCTCCTTGAGATTTAGCAGAGTCTCCCCTAAAGTTCGGCATTTTCCGCTAACCGTCGTGATCGCGCAGTCGCATTGGCTACGCAGCTCCCAGATACCCAATCTTTTAGCTCCCTGCCTACTGATCAACGAATTTGTGCTCCCCGAATCTATCAAGAATTTGACCCCTGATTCCCCCAGTCTCGCCACGGGCAACCGATACCATTTTCCTTTCCGCGCACTGTTGTTGCTGATCAACACGCCCCTCTGGTTGCCCCACCCATTATCGCGTCCTCAATCTGAATGCGGACGCCGCGCCGCGACTTCCGCCCCGGATGGGCCTCCCCTCCAGGGAACCCCTCTACTCACCTCATTTCGCCTCGTAGCCGAACCGCTGCGCTCAGACGAGACACTCTCCTCTCCTGATGACTCTTCGCTGGCATATCGGCCGCTGCTCCTCCTCCCTCCGGCTCTTCTGCTGCTCCAGTCCTGAAGATTAACCTCCATCGGTTCCGGCTGCTGCTCTCTCCTACTCGAACGGGGATTGCGCCTCGGACACTCTCTCGCTACGTGGCCTCGTCTTCCGCACTCGTAGCATCGCGTGAGATTACATTGAGCTGCCACGTGGCCCGTTTTGTTACATTCGTAACACCGCTTTTCGCCGCGCCGTCTCCTGTCATCTGTGCCTCTCATCTGCCTTCTGTCGTTTGGCCCTCTTCTGTCGGATCCTCTGCCACTCGTATTACGCCTGGGTGGGCTCCGTAGCCTTCTCCTGGGTGACCTCACCTCCGTCCATTCTGCCTCCGGTCTCTCGAATCGTGCCTCGTTGCGTTCCCGAGCGTCGATAAGATCGTGGGCACATTCGACAAAATCCCTGTCCCTAGGGAGAGAACCAGGCCTGTCAGTATAGTGGTTCAGTTGGACCTTCAATATGCCCCTTACGAATTCCATCTTTTGGGCCCCCTCCGCTGGTCCGAAGGTCTCCACCATCTTCTCTCCCAGTCTATTGTATAGCACCAGGAGTTTTTCGGCGAATTCGCCCTCAGATTGGTCTTGGGTCCTCCGCTCCTTCAGAAGGTAAAATACATCCTCTTCGGGGGTCCATCTACCCCCACCGTACAGCTTCTTCAGCCTTATTTTCAACGTATCCCAGGTTTGGGACAAGTCGCCCTGGATCGTATTTAGCACCCTCCTAGAAATTCGGCCTACTAGCGAAGCTTCCAAAAGTTTTGCGTCTGGTTCTGATAACACGCCGCTTTCTTGGCGTGCTAGTATCAAACTCTTGATCTGGTCTCCGCCTTTAATAAAATGTTCTAGATCACCTATAACTCCGCCGAAGGGTTCTAGCTGGCTAATTACTTCGTGAATGAACGCGGAGTTTTGAGTTCGTATTTTAGCAAGTTCCAGCTGCGTCGTCTCATTCGCCTTGGTGAGTTGGGCCTCCAGTTTTGATCGCTCGACCGATGCCTGCGCCAGCCTATATTCCAGCTGCTTCTTCTCTTCATCAATTTGCGGGTCGACCATCTTCTGAACGTATCGCGGGAATAGTGCTAATTTCTAAAATCGTCCTGTATAAGTTACGCGAATTTAGAAGTTATCAAGTGATTCCCGGGTTTCGGCACCAGTTACGATAGACTGAACTCGTAGGACTAAAAAAAAAGGGGTTTTAGGGCAAGTAATCACAACGACATCTAGAACTGAACTGTCTTTATTATCTTTGTACACTTCTATTTATAGTAGACTTATGTTTACATATTAGAATTATCTTACACTAGTAGAATTATCTTAAGACTAGAAGGCTTATTAACAACTATATACATCTAACTTATATATATATATATATAAAGTTTGTATACATATGTGTATACTTATAAAATCAGCTTCTTCACAATTTTAGTTAATTTATAGGTTTTTTATTGCACAGTGAGATTTTAGCACCCACACGATGTGACCTATTCTATCCAACTCAAGTTCACGTTAATTAATTATCCAACTTTTTACTTTGGAAGTATAACCTGATCCCAGTCCTGCCTTCATTTTATTTCTTTCAAGAAGCTAAGTCCTCAATCTTATGAATAAACTTGGACTTAGTGCAGAACTGTGGAAAATGAAACGAAGATAATGGAATGTTGGGGATCAGCCTTCTTTCTACGAATTTAAAGAAAGAAAAGAAAATTAAAAAAAAAAACCTTTTGGAAATTTCCAAGATAATTGGATCTTATTTAGTGTGTTAAAAAAAATGCCAGGTATAACGTCATAAAACTTTACTTTGTATTTCTTATTATTATTTTATTATATTGTTTACACTCTTCCATAACGTTATGAATAAAAACAATTTTATTGGTTATTCTTTATTGTGTAATGTTATGTAGAACCATGAAATATGCAGTTGATAGAAACATATTTAAAAGTAGTAGCTGGAAGGTTTTTTTCGGCTGCAGGCTATGTTCGAAGCTCCATTACAAGTCGACTGGCAGGTGACGCGATTAACACTATTTGTTTTCTACCATCCTTTTTTCAAATCAAAATTGATTTTTGATTATGCATACTGAAGTAATTAGTACATAAAAACTATTTGAAAAAACAGATATAATTATAAGAAGAATTTAAAGCGTTTTTTATAAGCACCAACTTTTATATCCCCGAACTGAAAAAAAACTCTGAGCTTTGAAGTGAAACAAAATCTGAAAACGCACTTTTCACTTGATCATCATTTTCAAAAAGTTTTCCTTTGACGAAGTTGTCTAAATTCCTGAAATAGTGGTAATCTGTTGGAGACAAGTCGGAAGAATATGGTGGGTGCGGAAGAACTTCGTAGCTCAGTTCTTTCAATTTTTGCACGGTATGTTTTGAAACATGGGGTCTTGCTGCCGCTCAGTGTAATCATGAGGTACCCATGTATCGAGATTTTTTACTTTCCCACTACACTTTAAATGTCTGGAAACGGTAGATGCACTTGCATTTAGTTGAGCTGAGAGTCCTTTAACTGTTTGGTAGGGGGTTCCTTCTACTGTATGTTTGAGGACATCGTTGTCTATTACGGACGGAGGTCTTCCTCGGGGCAAGTTTTCCAAGTCGGTATCCCCAGCTGAAAACTTAGCAAACCAACGGTCCGTTCATTAACACTCCCTTCCCCAAACGCCTTGCAAATATTTCTAGCGGCCTCAGCTGCAGAATGGCCGAGTTTAAACTCGTACAAAAATATTACTCGAAAATCGCGTATTTCCATGTTCATATTTGGAGGTGTAATAAAAAGTGGGTTATTGATTGAGAAGGTAATATTTATAATACAAAAGTAGAGGATTAGTAACTGTTTATTTTAAATATGTAAACATTCGGAAGAAAACAACAGAGACCTGCAAAATCCTTTATGTATTTCAGAAACTATAAAAACGGACATTTAATGTGAAACAACCCAATACTTATAATGGAATCTCAATATTTTGATAATTGTACCCCTCATAAGACAGATTCATCAAATGGTGATGTGTCTGTCATAAATATAAGACTAGTTTGTTTGCATCCTCAAATAATTTAATATTATTATAATCAAAATTCCCATCTCAGTTAATTAGGAAAGTTGATTTTATAAATTTAATTATTAAATTAATTGAACTATCTGAGAAAGTGAAATCTAGGAAGACATGAGCAGTAACGTAGCTCAGTCTTCCTAGTTTTCAATTGACTTGTACGCAGTGCTTCATATAATTCAGTACTTAAGACCGTGTCAAGAGTGAGCAATTTCGCTAAAACAAATTTTAGGGTTGTTTCGGGAGTTAATAGGGTCGATCTCTTCTTCATACAAAAAAAATAAATAAAAGGTCATTGTGACATCTCTATGTACATATTCAAAAATAAATAAATAAGAATCAACCTAAAATATATCTTTTACATCTCATTAAAGTATACAAACAAACCACAAATCACCTCACATAAATAGGCATAATAAAAATTAAAATTAGCTTACATCGGACTGGAGAGAAAGTAAATATTGAAAGAGGAGGGATTTGAATGATGTTAGGGAAGGATCATGTCGGATGTTTGAAGGGAGAGTATTCCATAAGGCAGTGGAACGGGCTAAAAAGGAGCAATCGTATTAGGTAGGTAGGTATACTTACCTGATTAAAAACTAATAAAAATTGACTAATACAGACGAAACCTTGTGATGAACGACGTTTTTACTTTTTGGTCACAAAATAAATAAAAAAACAGGAGCGCTTCACTCACTCATCCAGCCGCCACTAGCAATCGCGTGGTTATTATCCTTACCACGACTTTTTCTTTCCGCCATAAGATTCCTATGGGCACTGTGAATAGTTTGCAAGATATTTCAATTGCGCAACTTACCCTTATCTTCAACTAGCCCCGCACCTCGATACTACTTTATAAATAAAGTAATTACTAACTAATTAGTTATCTCATTATTTTGTTATTTTCTATACACATAAGTTTTATTTTTAAACTTAACAGTCACTGCAGATTTTTAAACTTATGCAGATGACACCTGGGTGTTATCAGTCAATAACGATCCTACTATTGCCTCTAAAACTTTTCAATCCCACATCCGAGACCTTGAGGTATGGTGTCAGAATTGGAGAATTAAAATAAATTCCATCAAATCCTACCAAATAACTTTTACCCTACGTCGTAAACCTATGACATCCTGCCCTACAGTATCCTTTAATAACATTCCGCTCGTTCCAGTTGAACAGATCCGCTACCTAGGACTTCTACTTGACAAACGTTTAACATGGAATCCGCACGCTAGACTGAAACGGACAAGAAACTGCTCGTCGCTTTCGGTTACTTCAACACTTACTAGACAAACGCTCTAAACTTTCACTTAACTACAAAAGACTCATCTACATGACCATCATAAGACCTATCTGGACTTACGGAGTTGAGCTATGGGGCTCCACTAAACCATCAAATTCTTCCCGTATCCAATCATTACAATCCAAAATCCTTCGAAAAATCCTAAACGCTCATTATTTTGTCACGAATAAGCTGATCCATAAAGACCTTAATATTCCCTTTGTAGCTGATTTGGCCCGAACCAGGTATCAATCCTTCCATGACAAACTCTAATCCCACTCTAACCTAGTTTCAATCCTTGCTTCCTCTTCAATTCCCGACAATCCTCCGAGGCGTCTGAAAAGAAGATGGCTCTGAGACGTTCTTGTTTAGATTTATTACTAGAGTGCTGCCAATGGGCAGTTTCTCTTCAGGTTTTCATGTACACTATCTTTAATCAGCATATTTACTTGATGTATACCTATACAGTTGTAAATTTCAATAAAATATAATAAAAAAAATAAAAAAATACAGTCACTAATCACGGAAGTATTATTTTATTTAACGCTTAACTTTAACCAAATATGAAATTCGATGGCGTGGTGAATATGGTAATGAAGGTAAGGTGTTGCGGAATAATTATGGGGCGGAGAAATTTTTTTTCTCTCCTAGAGCGAAAGAAAACACAGAGAGGTCTCAGGTTGTAATTAAATTGTTTTAATGAATTTCAAGCTAGCAGGAAAAAAAGTGGAATTTCACGAGGATCTTGGAATGTAATCTTAGCTCTGACGGAATCATGTAACATAGACCAAAACGAGGAAACATTAAAGCAAGTTCTTATACCTGTGTTTTCATTGCATAAGGTATGTGTGTGGTAAGAATAGCACGAATACGAAAAGTCGCACAGAACTGAAATTTCATATTTGATACAAATATACGCGCAAGATTAAACTAACATTTTCACTAAAATCGGCTGACCGAAAGTGATACTTTATACAATACATTTTTCACCTTTTTACGATTTTCACTAAAACAACTTTTTTTTTATTTTTTATTTATTAATTTATTGAGAGATCAGCTGATGCGCTCGATGATAACAGTCATACGTTACATCGTCTCTCAGATTTTTGCTTTTTTCAGTAGGAATTCGCTAGAATTCAGTCTGGAGAACATCACTAGACCTCAGGAATATTACGGCAGTGAATATTGGAGAAGTTTCGGTAAGCAAAGTTATAATTTACTTTGTACAATCACGAAAAAGTGAAAGAAGGGTCACTGATCAGCTGATTGCCGCTAGCTCGGCAAGCTCGGGCTTGCTTTTCTTTTAATTATCTTTCTTTTATCTTTAATTCTTATCTCATTATTTATTTATTATTATTATTTTCTTAATCAATGAGATATTTTCATCAAGTCATGTCCTCAAAGTCTGCAAGTAAAAGATCTAGATCTGCAGGTTCTAACTCGTCTCCCACAAAACAGAGACCCCGCCGTGAACAAAATAAAAAAATGATTCCACCAGCGACCGCGTCAGCTACCTCATTAGGTTCTGAACCACAGCCCAGCACATCATCACAAGGAATAACTGATGAATCTCCGTTTTTTACACCGAATCCATTTCAGATCCTCCAAAATGAAAAAGAAACCATGGAATCTTCTCCTATACCCAGAGAACCACTACCTCCACCAATATTTGTTAAAAATATTAAAAATTTTAAACTGATGTGTGCGCATTTAAACAAAGTAACAGATCCTAATAGTTATTATTGTATAAGTAGAACCAATGATACTAAAATATCTCCGACTACTGCTGAAACCTACAGAAAGATTGTAAAATATCTGACTGAGACCAAAGCTGACTTTCATACTTATCAGCTGCGCCAAGAGAGAGCATTAAGGGTCGTAATCAGAAACCTACATTCCTCAACACCCGTTGAAGCAATCAAAGAAGAACTGACAGAATTAGGATTCCAAGTGAGGCAAGTCACCAACGTTCTAAAAGATAAAAGTCCACTGCCTCTATTCTTCGTGGACCTGGAACCATCAGCAGGAGTCGAAAAAATCTATGACCTCAGCAGACTGTACTATACCCGTGTAAAAGTTGAAAAACCTTACACAAAGAAAGAAATAGTCCAGTGCCATAACTGTCAGGCATATGGTCATACCAAAAGTTATTGCCATCACATACCACGCTGTGTGAAATGCGGTGAACAGCATAAAACAGAAGAATGTACAAGATCAAGATCAGCACCCGCTGTATGTGCTCTGTGCCTCAAGGACCACCCGGCTAACTACAAGGGATGTGAAATCTACAAGAAACTCAGAACCAGATACCAAAAACCTCAGGATCCGAATGAAACAGCTGTACCAACCAGAAGCAGAAGAGAACCATCAAAACTTGTAAATTCTAACGTGTCATTTGCCCACTTGCTTGGAGGTGGTAACCAGAATCATGAAGTCGAGGCACTGCCGGAACAACATTTTCCTCAACATTCTCAATCTATTGTACAAGAATCTATCCCTCAAAGTTTACCTAATCTTCAAAAAACTCCTCAACATCAAATTTCTCATATCCCTCCACCATCAAACGTCACAGATCTTACCAGTCTAATGACATCGTTCATCTCCGAAATCAAATCTCTTGTTATGCCACTTATATCACTCCTTACAAATCTAGTATCGAATCTAATCCCTGCCTTGAAAAATCCTTAAATGACTTCACCTAACTCCTTATCCATTCTCCTTTGGAATGCGAATGGTGTTAGAAATCATACTGACGAACTGACAGCGTTGTTGCAAGACAAAACAATCGATGTTGCACTTATAACTGAAACAAGACTAACGACTAAACAGTACTTCAAAATACCGCAATACATGACATACCGTACTGACCACCCAGACGGTAAAGCCCATGCCGGTTCTGCTATCATTGTCCACCAATCCCTCTCTCATCATTTACTCCCACTTCCCACCTATGATTTCCTACAAGCCACATCCATAGTAATCAAGACTTTTTCCTTTCCGGTAACCCTCACATCTGCATATTGCCCTCCTAAACATTCCATTTCCAATTCTGAATTTGTATCCTTCCTGGATTCCTTAGGAAATCGTTTCATTCTGGGTGCAGACTTAAACGCCAAGCATCAGCAGTGGGGTTCCAGAACCACGAATTCTCGGGGACGAAATTTGCTGTCTGCACTCAACTCCCGAAATTTTAATATCCTGCCTCCTGACTCCCCTACCTACTGGCCAACCGATCCTAACCGCAATCCTGACATCCTCGACTTCTTTATCCACAGCGGATTAGGCTCTCTCAACTTGTCTTTAACTCGCCTTGATGAACTATCCTCAGACCATAGTCCACTGATCCTAAAAGTATCTCTCACTCCAATTCCAAAACCCATTCCACCATCATTCATCCGAGGCCCTGTCAACTGGAACCTTTTCCGCCAAATCCTGACCGATAATATTGACCTCAGAGTAACCCTCAAAACCCAAGATGACCTAGATAATTCCGTCTATTCCTTTACCACCGCCATCCAACAAGCTGTCTGGACTGCTTCCTCTCCTAAACACTCCAATATAAATCCAGACCAAAATCATTTTCCACAACCTATTATAGACCTTATCCACACCAAACGCCGAGCAAGATCATTATGGCAGCGCACCCGACACCCAACAGATCGCCGCTCCTATAACTTCTATTGTAGACAATTGAAGAGGGAGTTGGCGAACTTCCGTTCCCAGTCCTTTAATTCCTACCTCTCCTCTCTATCAGCTCGTGATAATTCCCTGTGGAATGTCACGAAAAAGATCCTAAAATACCATCATGTTTCCCATCCTCTCCGACGTGGTGATGACTCCTGGGCTGCGTCTGATGAAGATAAAGCCGAGGAATTCGCCACACACCTCTCCAAAGTATTCACTCCTAACCCGGAATCCCACATCAATCACACCGCAAAAGTGCAAGACTTTCTTATGTCACCGATTCCACTTTCCCTACCTCCTAAAGCTATTAATCCCTCTGAGGTCAAATATCTTCTCCAAAAACTGACTCTCCGTAAATCTCCTGGACACGATCTCCTTACTCCCCAGATCCTCCGACAACTTCCGCAGAAAGCTATTATATTCCTTACTTATATTTATAACTGCATCCTCCGCACCACCTATTTTCCTCTGTTATGGAAACATTCCACCATCATCCTTTTTTTAAAACCAGGTAAACCTTCCAACAACACTTCATCCTACAGGCCTATTAGTCTACTCCCCATCCTCTCAAAAATCTTCGAAAGGCTTCTTCTTAAACGTATCCTACCCATATTAGAATCTCAAAATCTTCCTTCCCATCAGTTTGGATTCCGTCCTCAGCATTCCACAGTTCAACAGGGGCTCCGAGTTGTAGACCATATTTCCTCAGCTCTTGAATGCAAAGAGTATTGTTCTGGTGCGTTTCTGGACATTGCGCAAGCTTTTGACCGGGTATGGCACACTGGATTACTCTTCAAGCTGAAAACCCATTTACCCCAGTCCCTATACCTCATTCTCCGATCCTATCTCTCGAACCGTTCCTTCCGAGTTCGCTGTGGTGAAGAATTTTCTAACCTTTATCCCGTTGAGGCCGGTGTTCCTCAAGGCAGCGTCTTGGGACCCTTCCTCTACATCCTTTACACTGCTGATATTCCTACACATCCTGATACCTTTCTGGCAACTTTTGCAGACGACACCGCCATCCTATCATCCAGTTCCAATCCTGAAACAGCATCCTTAAACCTTCAGAGACACCTTTTCCTTATCGAACACTGGTGTAATAACTGGCGTGTAAAGGTGAACGAAGCCAAATGTAAACACATAACCTTTACTCTTAGACGAAAATCCTGTCCGCCAGTTTATTTCAACTCATTACCGATTCCTCTCTCAGATACAGTCCGGTATCTTGGCTTACTGTTAGACAAAAGATTGACTTGGAACCCACATACAAGACTTAAAAGACAAGAACTCAACCGACGATTCGGACAGTTATACCGACTACTCAACAGAAAATCTGAACTTACAGTTGAAAACAAATTATTAATCTACAAGACAATACTGAAGCCCATCTGGACCTACGGACTTGAACTGTGGGGGACAGCTAAACGTTCTAACATCAAACGCATTCAATCCTTTCAATCCAAAGTCCTCCGTACAATAGTAAATGCTCCTTATTATGTCTCCAATTATACCTTGCACCACGACCTTAATGTTCCATTTATTTCAGACCTAATTCCATCCAAATTTTCCAAATTCCACCAGAACCTCATTCATCATCCTAATCCTTTAGCTCAATCCCTATCCAGCTCCACTCATCCATACAACCCGCCTAGAAGGTTGAAACGGCAGTGGCCCCGCGACCTTTTGTAAATATATTGGAGTTCTAGCACTGGCTAGATTCTCCACTCAATGTGATGTATGTATGAGTGTGTGTATGTGTATATAGGTATAAGTGAATTATTGACCTTTGTATTGATTCATTATTGTGTATATATTTTATTGTAATTTTATCTTGTGTAAATATTGTATGAATGTAGTATGTTTGATATCATTCAGCAATACTATTAATGTCCAAATTGGGACAGATTGTAAAATTTTCTCAATAAAAAATTGTTATAATTGTTTAATAATTTATTGAAATTTACAACTGTATTAGTAAATACATCAAGTGAAAGTAAGGAGCATTGAGGATTTTTCGAATAATTTTAGATTGTAGGGATTGAATACGGGAAGAATTTGATGGTTTAGTAGAGCCCCAAAGCTCAACTTCGTACATCCAGATAGGCCTTATGATGGTAATATAGATGAGCCTCTTGTAGTTAAGTGGAAGGTTAGAGTGTCTGTCCAGTAAGTGTTGAAGTAAGCGAAAGCGTTGGGCAGTTTCTTGTCGTTTCAGTCTTGTGTGCGGATTCCAAGTTAGTCGTTTGTCAAGTAGGAGTCCTAGATAGCGAATCTGTTCAACCGGAACTAACGGAATATTATTAA
This sequence comes from Piezodorus guildinii, assembly GCA_023052935.1. NCBI lineage: Eukaryota > Metazoa > Arthropoda > Insecta > Hemiptera > Pentatomidae > Piezodorus > Piezodorus guildinii. The sequence continues at coordinate 153,339,369 of CM041295.1, forward strand.
AGGACACTGTAGGGCAGGATGTCGTAGGCTTACGACGAAGGGTAAAGGTAATTTGGTGGGATCTGTTGGCATTGATTTTGATTCTCCAATTCTGACACTATACTTCAAGGTTTCTGATGTGGGATTGAAGAGTTTGAGAGGCAATAGTAGGATCATTATTGAATGATAACACACAAGTGTCATTAGCATAGATAGAAAGGATGGTGCTAGGATGGGTTGGGATATCAGCTGTATGATCCTAGTATACTGCCTTGAGGAACGCAGGCAGACTGAGTAAATAGGGTTTGAATAGGAACTATTGTGGTTTATTTTGAAGGATCATCCAGTATCCGGTAGGACTGGATGATGAGGTAGTATGTAGGAGGGAGGAATTTACGGAGTTTGTAAAACAGTCCTCGGTGCCAGACTCGGTCAAAGGCTCAAAAACAACTCAAACGATTTTGATTTAACTCGCTGTATCGGTATAAAATTAAATAGGCTTTCATTTCGTGTAGGTTCCATTTTGATCCAAATAGTCTCACAGAATATAAATGCCGATAATTTAAATTTGCTTCCTTTAAAGTACCTTTAATTTTGTAGATTCGAATAAAATAACCATTCTATCTTGTTAGCATTGATAAAAAACTGCAAAATCTATCCTAAACAATTATTAAGAGTGAATTATTATAAGTAATATACAACTTAATATATAATGATGATTGATTTATATAATTAATTAATAATAATAATTTTATTATTTATTCTGGGATAAAATCCCTTTAGAATCAGACAAAGGAAACAGACAAATTAAAAGATATCTTTAGTATCTTAGTGTAAAAAAAAAAATTAAAACCAATAGAAATAACAAATACAAATGAACAATGATAATAAATTGAAAGGTTGCTTCTAATAACAATTTAGAAAATAAACAAAACACTAAAAAATGTACATTTATACAATGTTATTTAAAGAAAATATATAATTCTAGAGAAATTTTGATTAAATAATATATTTAATTGTTCAAACACGTCATAAAATAAAATGTAATAAATAAATAAGTGATTTTACTTGCTTTACTGATTTTTCTTGAAATTAGCGAATTTATTTAGGTTTCTTTGGGAACTAGATAGATAGGAAGTGTTTGTATAGACGGAATTTGAAGGTCGGAAGAGTATCGGAGTGACGAATATAAGAAGGAATTGAATTCCATGGGAACGAGGATCGGATAACGAAAGATCTGTCAAAAGGGGGCACATTAATTGAAATATTAATATTAATTTATTTATCGAACCCGAAAAAAAGAAAACATAGATAATTAAAGACTAATAAAGATCATTTTCTTCTAATGATTGAATAAAAGTTGTGAAGTTTCCTATTGTTTTTCCTATCACTCAACTAAGCGGGCACCCTTTAAAACACAACATAAGTTAAAACCAGTCTAAAATACTATTAAACAAAATAAACACAGCAGACTATACCCAAAGCGATATACCTTAACACGCCAGTAAAAAAAAAAATTGATAACCAAAATGTTAAAACTTATCTCATCTACTAGCCTATTCAGGTTCACAAAAAATAAAATAAAATAACTTTACCATTTATGTGTAATCTTACCAAATGCTGTTACATTTGAGGATAAAAAAAAATTAATTAATAAAATAAAAACATAATAAATTTGAACGTACATATCTATAAAATAAATTGAAACTTTTATTTTCACTTATTGATGGGAACCTATATTTTTCGTCATCATAAGGGGTAACCTCACTATTCATCCGTTCATTCATTTAATATGGTACTGTGGCTAATCAATCTGACGATTCTACAGTGTGAGTCCTGAATGTTTCCTATCCAGGTTTAATTAGCCTTCGTCGTAAACCTACGACATCCTGCCCTACAGTGTCCTTTAATGATATTCCGTTAGTTCCGGTTGAACAGATTCGCTATCTAGGACTCCTACTTGACAAACGACTAACTTGGAATCCGCACACAAGACTGAAACGACAAGAAACTGCCCAACGCTTTCGCTTACTTCAACACTTATTGGACAGACCCTCTAACCTTCCACTTGACTACAAGAGGCTCATCTATATTACCATCACAAGGCCTATCTGGACGTACGGAGTTTACTAGACCATCCAATTCTTCCCGTATTCAATCCCTAGAATACAAAATCCTTCGAAAAATCCTCAATGCTCCTTACTTTGTCACCAACGAACTCATCCATAAAGACCTTAATGTCCCGTATGTTACTGATTTGGCCCGTACGAGGTATCATTCCTTCCATGACAAACTCCACTCCCACATTAACTCACTAGTTTCAATCCTTACTTTCTCTTCCATTCCTGAAAATTCTCCGAGGCGTCTGAAAAGAAGTTGGCCTTGAGACCTTCTTGTTTAGATTGATTACTAGAGTGCTGCCAATGGGCAGTTTCTCTTCAGGTTTTTCATGTACACTATCTTTAATCAGCATATTTACTTGATGTATTTACTAATACAGTTGTAAATTTCAATAAATTAGTAAAAAAAAAAAAGGTTTGATTAGGATAAGTATCCTTAACAAGTACCTGATACCCCACAGGCTTGGGACCATAATTTTACATCCTCTCTAAAGGTGGAGATAACCAAGGATTTTTTAAATCTGTTTAAAAATCAAAGGGCAATCTGCCGGGTTTGAAACCAAGACCTTGGGCATAGAAATCTGTTATGCTACCCCACAGGTAATCCCCCTCTATTCATCTGTAAAGATTCGAAATTAGCGTAGTTTTCCTTTTTTTTCTCAAGCTGAGGCATTATTTCCCATCAACTGCCGAGCCTGCTGCCGTTTGATCCAATATTTTTTTAAACTTCTTTAGATGCTGAAACCCTTAAATATTTATTAAGAACGATGAACTCAGTGCTCTTCAGGTTATGCATAATCCAAAACCAAGAGGTGGTAATAGCTTTCCTTAATGGAGTATAAATTCTTATCATCGGTGTTTTACTAGCCACGAAAGTTTGCTGAATTAAAATAAAACGAGTTTTTCTTAAAGGGTCCTACTAAATTGATTTATTGATCAATTAAAAAAAAAAAAAAAAATCCTTTAATGTGTTCCTTCAAGAATAACAACATATTTTAACATAACATGAGAGGTATATCTGGGCAATAAGAGAAAAACATAAAAACAAAAAATTACCTATTAGAAATATAGATGAGGAAGATGGTTGGGGGTGCGGTCATAAAATAGAAACACATATTTAAAACAAGTGCTATTTTAATTATGTGCCGACGTTTCGGCCTACATTGTGGGCCTTCATCAGGGCTGTTATAAAGTATGGAAATAAACAAAATTAAGATGATAGTTACAAAGTATGGATGACAGTTATAAAAATAATTAATAGGATGATAGTTGTACAGTATGGAAGTAAACAAAATTAAGATGATAATTGATATAATGATAACAAAGAACAATATGTGAACAATTAAAATTTTAATTTTTTTTAATAATTAAATAATTGTTCATATTTAAAAAAAAAAAAAATAATAATTTTAATTGTTCACATATTGTTCCTTTGTCATTTTTTCATTTGCTTAGTCTCTCTTTATATATTCTTATTGCAATATTATCATCTTAATTTTGTTTATTTCCATACTTTATAACTGTCATCTTATTATCATTTTACATTTAATTTTATTTATGTTCCCATATTATATTACTGTCACCATATTATCATTCTATACCTAACGCATTATTAAGTCTATAATTACATTGCTTGTTATCTTGTTTCTTTTAGCCCTGATGAAGGCCCACAATGTAGGCCAAAACGTCGGCACATAATCAAAATAGCACTTGTTTTAAATATATGTTTCTCTTTTATGACCGCACCTTCAACCATCTTCCTCATTTAATTTCTCAACGGACAACAAAAATGTTTACAGTATGAAAAATGTGAAACATTATAAAGTTAAAAAAATAATGTTTACAGTATGAGAAAAGGAGTTAAAATTTATGACGTACAAAATGTCAATTCTTTCATAAAATGTGAAATATTATAATATAAAATATAGTGAATACGTATGTAAATTCGGAGAACAAAAAAAAACTCAATTGTCATAACTACTGTTTCACTTTGTTTTCAATTATCAGCATAATTTCTTTTACTTATCATCTTTATATATTGTATTCTACTACTGGTTGTTATCTTATGTTTTTTTTATAGGCCTGAAAAAGGCCTATAATGTTGGCCGAAACGTCGGCACCATTAAAATAAAGATGATTCATTAATTTTGGTTTGTCAAAAAAGGACATTTTTCTTGGACGGTCGTTTTAATAAGATATCATAGGCGGAAGTAGATAATTAAAAAAAAAAAAACTGATGTTAGACAATGATAATAGAAACTAAGAAAAAAAAAGGTTAAACAAAAAAATATGGGGAAATTTCGATGGCGAATTTTCAGATATAGGTCCTATGTCCACTGTGCGACTGTAAAATCCTTTACTAAATTTCTCTAAATTACCTTACATGATATTTAAAGAGAAAACAAAGGTGAAGTGACTATTACATTCTTTTCCCAGGAAGAAAGAAGGTTTTAGCAATTAAATCATTATATTGTTAGCCGCAATCTGAAGAAAATGTCCTGGCTAGATTCGCTTTCACATGATAAGGACATTGTTATTGCAAGGAGGACAACTGAATCGTCACCGGCTACGAGCAATCACTGGCCTATATTGGAGAATAAATAATGGTATAAAACTTGCCTTCCAACTTGATTAAACTTTTCTCTCTATTCCGCCAAGAAATGAGGGAGTTGATTTATTTTCAAAGGGAAACGATGCACTTAAAAAGTAATAATGAGGAAGAATAAAGAAAATTCCATTATCAACTTATGGCTCAACGCCATTGAAAATAGATTAGGACTAAAAAATGTAATTTTGGAAAGATTAGATGTTGGGAGGGAGGGAACGTTATAAAATCGTTTAAAATTTATAAACCTCCTTTTAATTTATATTACGGGTGATTAACGAGACAGCCTTTTGAACATATTTTTTATGATGATATTTTTTCACATTAATGTTATCAGATGCAGGGTAATATCATTGCTTATTATTACTTTCTACCTATGCTGATGACACCTGCATGTTATCAGTTCATAATGATCCATTTATTGCCTCACATACCCTTCAAGCACTTATCAAAGACCTGGAAGTATGGTGTCAGAACTGGAGAATGAAAATAAATTCCAACAAATACCATCAAATAACCTTTACCCTTCGTTGTAAACCTATGACATCCTGCCCTGTATCCTTTGATAACACTCAATTAGTTCCTGTTGAACTGAACAGATACCTAGGATTTCTTCTTGACAAACTGCTGACTTTGAATCCTCATATAGGACTGAAACGACCAGAAACTGATCGCCGTTTTCGGCTACTTCAACACTTACTATTTTTCTTCTTGTGGTGCCTATACATTACGGATGTTGGCGATCGTAAAGGCAATGCGTACTTTACCCTATGCTGCACGGAAAAGGCCAACCGTTTTTGTATTATACCTATTCTGTATATAGTATTATGTTCGTATGTTCTTCAACCAGTAGAAAGGAAGGTGTTGGGATGGGTTGGGATATCAGCTGTATAGACTGTGTAAAGGATGGGTCCTAGGATACTACCTTGAGGAACAACAGCAGACTGAGTAAAAAGGGATGAATAGGAACTATTGTGAATTATTTTTAAGGATCTTCCAGAGAGCTAGGACTGGATGATAAGAAAATAAGTTGGGGGGAGAAATAGGACGGAGCTTGTAAAGCAATCCCGGGTGCCAGACTCGGTCAAAGTATAATCCGCGCTCCAACGCAGAGGAGACGACATCCACTACACGATGACATTGCTGGATAGTGGAGTGAGATGTAAGGATCCGCATTGATGATCTGGAATAATATGATGGGAATCTAGGATTGGATATATACGTTTCCAGAGAGGATAAAGGATCTTCCAGAGAGGTAAGACTGGATAATGAGGTGTTATTTTAGTTTCATTTTATGTAATTTGACTTTTCTTTTGTTTATATTGTATGAATGTGATCCTGTAGCAATATTATTATTGTCCATTGTGACAAATTGTAATATATCTGAATAAATAAATTTAAAATTAAACAAAAAAAACTATTTATTTTGGCTTTTCATAATGCAAAAATATGTAAATCTGTCAATAATAACGTCCGGAAATTCCAGTTCGACCTCCCTTGAAGATGAACGCAGTTCTTCCAAAAACCATGCATGTTAGAAAGGGGTTCATCAGTAAACATTTAATCTCATCAACCTTCTTAAAAAAATGTTTTAATCATTAACCTTGTTCTCTGGTTGATACGTCTGCTTAAAAGCTTTTTCCAGGCTTCTTCTAACATGTGTTTCTTTTAATAAAATTTTCTTAGAACGTGGCAAACAGTTGAAAAGCTTATAATGGATCCAGAAGTTCTGCGTAATTTAGAAATATGAATGATGGAGTTTTGTTGACCGTTGAGAAATTAGATGAGGAAGATGGTACGTAACGAACGTATTGTGATCGTGAAAATTTTTTAATTCTTGTTTTCGACGGAAATACACGAGTGTGGTAACTCTAGGGCGAAAACGAAAAGCCCTATAAAACTGAAATTTCATATTTAAGACAACTATACGCCCGAGATGTTACAGCAACATTTTCATCGAAATCAGCCAACCAGAAGAGCCACTTTATACTTTATTTATATGTATCTTATTTACCTTATACTTTATTATTATGTAAAATTTAATGGGTTTTAATATCATGTAAGTTTCATTCTGATTGAAATAGTCTGATAGGGCTTAAATGCCGATATTTTGAAATTTCTTCCTCTAAAGTACATTTAATTTTGTATATTTAAAAAAATTAGCTACATCATCTTATTACCATAGATAAATAACGGCTGAATATGAAATTTGAGCGAATTTGATAAACAACTAAAGGAGAAAAGGGCAAACATATTTGTTATGCAATTTTTGTGTTTTCGAACACAAGAATAGTAATATAGATGTATAATATACCGTTGGATAGCTAAAGATTTTAGAAAAAATATTATCTGATAAACGGTGTTGTAAAGGGTAATGGAGAGTGATGAAAATCCGACAAAACTAACTGATTTTTGTAGATAAAAATATAATAGATTATTTAATAAAACACACGTTTCTATTGAAATTCAATTTAATTAATTCTTTAACAATTTATTTTTATCTCTAGATGTATTTAAAAATTCTACAATTGATTTCAACAACGAAGGTAAGTAAAAGTCGTGTGTTGAGCGCACCAGATTTTTTTCTCATCAGATCAATAATTATTTGTCCTTGACATTAAATGTTCTTGGATGGGCACTTTTCTGATTCTACATATTATTATATTCTCCTAAGAAGAAAAAGTCATAAATCTATTCCCATTATTTTCTTTTCTATTGTTTACCCATTTTTTGTTATTAGATGGCGCCAATACCTGTCTGTACCTCTCATTACTCGCAAAAAATGAGAGTGATAGGCTCTTTTCAAAGACGAACCCCACCCCAATAACACCCATGCACGAGGTTTTAAATATTCCCCAAATTTCTTTCACTTATTTATATATGAAATATATAGTAAGAAAAAGTATTGCGATCGTGAAAATTTTCGAATTCTAGTTTTCAGCAGAAATACACGTTTTAGGGTCCCCTGAGTCCAAATGACCAAGTCCCACAAAAAGGTCTGTGTGAGTGTGTTTGTGTAGCAACTCCCGGGCAAAAACGAAAAGTCCTATGAAACTGAAATTTTATATTTAAGACAACTATACGCCTGAGATGTTACATAAACTTTTTATCAAAATCAGCGAATGAGAAGAGTCACTTTATACCATAAATTTTACATATTTTTACAATTTTCTCATAAACGGCTCTAACGATTTTAAACTCTATATATCGATGTAAAATTGGATGATGGGCTTTGACATCTTGTAAGTTTCATTCCGATTGAAATAGTCTGATAGGGCTTAAATGTCGATATTTCATCTTCTTCTTCCAGTGGCGCGACAGGGCCCGTGTAAACGAGACACTCATGTTTCACGATGCAAGTTGTAGTGTAGGGTCATCACTCCCTACGACTAATTTTGTGAAAGGCCGCCATTTGGTTGACGGGTCTCACCTACCCGGGGGAGAGGCTGTGAGTGAATCCCCATTTTTTTTTTTTTACATCCTTATAAAAGCCCCGCCGGGACTGGGATTCAAACTCACAACCTGTAGCATGTGCAGACACTCAGCCACGGGCTCCTCAGCCGATATTTCAAATATCATAAAAAACCGTAAATATATAAGTTGAACGAATTCGACATTTAACTAAAGGAGAAAACTGATAAAATATTTTTTAATGCAAATTTCGTTTTTTAACATGAGAACAGTAATATACATGTATAATATACGTTTGAAAGATTTTAGAAAAAATATTATCTTATACAGAAGCTTGTAAAAGTTAATAAAGAGTGATGAAAAGCCTAACTGATTTTTTTAAATTAAATATATGTTTATACAGAAATTCAATTTAATTAATTCTTTATTAGTTTCACTCATTTTTATCAGTAACTGTATTTGAAAATTCTTTAACCGATTTTAATATCGGCGGTAATTGAAAGTCATGTGTTGCCCGCACCAGATTTTTTAAGTAAAAATTATTGGGAATTACGAATACTTTTGACATTTACTGTATATAACACACAACTTCAACTTTTAAAAGAACAAACCCATACAAGCATTTAACGGTAATGCTCAGAATAATCTTCACTAGAATCGGATTTGAGAATAATTCGGTTCTCTTCGGAGATTAAGTTGAGGCTCGTGAAAAAAAAAAAATTAAAATCATTTATCCTAAAAGGGGAAAGGGAAATTGAAAAAACAAAAACAAATTAAACAGACAAGAGGGAGGTGGTGGGGAAAAGATTGTGAAGGCAGGGAAATCCAGTTGGTTGATGGTGATTGAATAAAAGTCCTCCAACGGGAGCCAACTCACACAACTGACTGCTTTATACAACCCTTCAACAACTCAACAACCACTCAACGACTCCAACAACCACTACTCTTCAAATTAGCAACTACATTCAGAGAACTAATATTTCGTTTACACACTATATCCTGGTTCACATATCTATTATCATGTCTAGAGATGGGTTGATTTCCGTGTTTTTGCACATTCTATTAAAACCAATGTGCCACGGTCGAAATCTCCACAACTATAAGTGCAATGATAAGATTATACTATTGAAAAAATAATTAAACTCGTACAAAAATATTACTCGAAAATCGCGTGTTTCCATGTTCATATTTGGGGGTATACTAACAAGTAGGTAATTGATTGGGAACCTAATGTTTATAATACAAAGTTAGAGGATTAGTAACTGTTTACTTTAAATTGTAAACATTCGGAAGAAAACAACATAGGCCTGCAAAATCCTTTATGTATTTCAGAAACTATAAAAACGGACATTTCATGTGAAACAAACCAATAGATAAGGTAGTGAGACAAAGTAAATAATCTCTGCTGCGGATATAAAAACAATTATCATTACTTATAACACAATATATATACTAAATCAAATAACATTTTACCATTTCAGGCTTCGTTAAAATGGAGCTTAATATGATGGCATAAATTTTAAAGAGATGCACATCTCTCTTCAACAGTCTTAAAAGACGAAGAAAAAATATATTACTTCACTGTCTGTTTGAACGTAGGGAGGACGAGCAATGATATCGAATAAAGGCTGAAGTTATCAGGTTTATTATTTATCAGAGGATTATTAGGAGTTATTGAAGTTTCAGTTGATGAATAATGAACAGATTGAGCGACGGATTACTCAAAACAGTAAAAAAGAAAAGGTTTTCTAAAATTTGAATGGAACATTTAATTAAATAGTTGGAAAAGAATGTACTACTACTAGTAATAATAATAGGCTTACCGAACCCGAAGGTTCAATGCCGATACCACCATATTCCATCTACACAGAATCGTCCAATGTTCTTCGTTCAAGCCCAAGCCCCCAAGATCAGCCTTAACGCAATCCTCCCCCATCGACACTTCGGCCTACCTTTCGGACGCCTACCAGTCGGATCAGCAAATACCAACTTTCTCGAAATCCGTTCCTCACCGAGCCCAACAATTTTACTCGCCCATTTGAGTCTCCGCGACGCTATCAACTCAATTATATTCACAGGATACAAGTTCCGCAATTCTGCGTTGTGCAACCTTCTAAACTTCCCAGTGCCCTCATCTCTCTTCGGACCAAATATTTTACGCAGAATCTTATTTTCGAAAACCTTAAGCCGTTGTTCATCCTTCAAAGTAAGCGGCCACGTTTCACATCCGTAAAGAACCGTTGGAAGAATAATAGTTTTATAAATTCTAATCTTTAAGTTTTTAGATAGAAGCCGTGAGCTAAGTAACTTAGCAACTGAATAATAACACGCATTTCCCACCTTTAACCCGGACTTTATTTCTTCCTGGATTTCAATTTTTCTTGTTATCATTGAACCGAAATACTTGAATTTCTCTACGTGTTCAAAAGTATGCCCTGAAATATCAATATCACCAAGATCGCCACCGTTTCTGCTACTAATCATATATTTCGTCTTATGGTAGTCCTATATTTTTACCAGTTTTTTGGAAAAGAATGTACAGGAATAAAATTTATGTGCACATGAGTATAATATCGAAGAAATGTGATAAGATGAAGTAGAAATATTGATCAAGTAAAAAGAAAAAGTAGAGATTCTTTGAAGATGATGTTAAAAAACAATCATCATTACTACTAACACAACATATCCAATAAATCGAATAAAATTGCGCCATTTCAGGCTTCATTAAACTAGGAGGGCATAGAGTCCAAAGCGATGTTGCACATCTCACTTCAACAGTCATAAAAGACGAAGAAATAAGATATTACATCACTGTCTGTTTGAACGTGGGGGAGAAGAGGAATGATATAGAATGAAGGCTGTATTTGAAGTAAAGAAAAACAAAGAATCTCAACGTTTTTATTTATTTCTTCTTAGAATTGTTTTTTTGCCGTTTATTGTTATTTTATTTTTGTATTTTATTTCCTATTTCAAGTTGAGAGAACTTACTTACGAGGCTTATTGCTGGACGACTAAGTGACTTTTGGCTCGCGTTAAATAACATATTAGACGAGTCTTAGTTGGAGTGGGGTAGTTCTTGGGAGTAGAATAAAACTTCTCTCCTCACTGTTAGAAACTCAAAGGCTCTGAACATGGTGGGGTCATTTTTCCTTTCCAAAGTAAGCTTATTCCTATCAGAATTCACTTTAATTTCATTAATAAAAAAATAAAAAATTCTTACTTCTATTTGCGACAACCAACTCTTTCAAAAATAGGTGATTACGACGAAAACACACTAAAAAACGTACAAAACACATATTACTGCATTAATTGTGAAATGAAAATATAAAGAAAAAATCAGGTGCGCACAACACAACACACAACTTTCACTTAACTGCGTTGTAAAAAAAAATTAAGAATTTTCAAATACAGTTAGACACGAAATAAGTTAAAAGTAATTATTTTCGATAGAAACATGTGTTTTATTAAATAATCTATTATATTATTTTTTTTTTTTTTATTATTTATTGAGAAATATTACAATTTGTTACATACAACAGTAGTAATAGTGATGTAGTACACATTCATACAATACATACAGAAAATAATGATAAAGTCGAATTACATAAAATCGGAAATAAATAAATTCAAATATATACGTGAATATAACAATTAATAAAAACAAAAAAACAACAACAAACAAATGAAAACAACAACCTGTAGTAGAGATAAATACAAGTTGGGAAATATATAAAAATCATACAAGCAAACTTAACTATATACAATATATAAAATCTGCCAAAGAGACCCTAGACTCGGCTGCTCCCTCCACAAGTGAGGGGAGAAGCCGAATCCAAGAGATCCCAGCGCCTCTCACTCAGCGCATCACTGGTGTAAGCCAGTGGAGGCCGAGCTAGGGCGGAATAGCCACAAACATACAGTACATGAGTGGAGGATCTGACCAGTGTCAGAACTCCAGAATAAATGTTTACAAAACGTCCCGGGGCCACTGCCGTTTCAATCTTCGAGGAGGATTGTAGGGATGGGTGGAGCTGGAGAGCGATTGAGCAAGAGGATTAGGATGATGAAGAAGGTTCTGATGGAATTTGGAGAATTGGGATGGTACCAGGTCTAAAATAAATGGAATATTAAGGTCATGGTGTAGGGTACAGTTGGTAACGTAATAAGGAGCATTAACTATTGTTCGGAGGACTTTGGATTGGAAGGATTGGATATGTTTGATGTTAGAATGTTTAGTTGTCCCCCATAGTTCAAGTCCGTAGGTCCATTTAGGTTTCAGTACTGTCTTATATATTAGTAATTTGTTGTCGACTGTAAGGTGAGATTATCTGTTTAGTAGTTTGTATAACAGGCCGAATCTGTGGTTGAGTTCTATCCTTTTAAGTCTTGTATGTGGGTTCCACGTCAGTCTTTTGTCTAGTAAAAAGCCAAGGTACCGGACTGTGTCTGAGGAAGGAAGCGGTATGGAATTGAATTTAACTGTTGGACAGGATTTACGTCGAAGGGTGAAAGTGACGTGTGTGCATTTGCTTTTGTTCACCTTAATTCGCCAAGCCTTACACCAGTCTTCGACAAGGGGAAGGTGCATTTGGATATTTAGCGATGCTACTTCAGGATAAGAATCGGATGATAAAATGGCTGTGTCATCGGCAAATGTTGTATGTTGCCAATATACAATTATTGGCATAAGATATTCACATATAACCAAAATACAGTTGCTTTTTTTGTTTTGTTTATACGTTAAGTTGTTCTGTGTTTTACATTAATTCTTTTTTATTCTGTAGGTTTTTGTTTTCAAAATTTTCCTACTGTTTCAATACTAAATTAGGTTATAAGTACCATTTACCCCGCTTAAATATACTGCTTAGAGTAACATGTAATTGGTGCAATACCACAATATATGTATATTCGTAATTTATTTAGATCGTGGAAATTTTCGAATTCCATTTTTCACAGACAATATACGTTTCAGGGTCTCCTGTTTCCAAACTACCAAGTCCAGCAAAAATGTCTGTGTGGTAATTCTAGCATGAAAACGAAAAGTCTCACGAAACTGAAATTTCATATGGAAGACTACTATACGCCCGAATAATTACAACTTTTTTAAAATCGGCAAACCAGAAGAGCTACTTTATACCATGCATTTTACACCTTCTTAAGAATTACTCAAAAACGGCTTCAAGGATTTTGATTGATCGCTATCTCGATTTAAAAATCAATGGGCTTTAGTATAGTGTAATAGTGTATAAGGGTTTAAATACTGAGATTTTAAATTTTATTTCTGTAAAGTACCTTTTATGTTGGTTCAAAAAAATAAAAATAAAATAACCATACCATCATATTAGCATTGATTAAAATCCGGTAAATACACAAGTTGAACGAATTTGACAACCAATTAGGGATGAAAAAAGGAGTAATATTTTTTAGGTAATTTATTTATTTTTTTAAGAAGAAATTCCCATTTGGATTTGATGCTCAAATGCGCTGAGTTTCTATGAGTCCACAGCATACGCATCAATCCTCTAGACAATTTTCAAATAAAAATAGAGAATTGAAGATACTGCCAAATAGATACACATAGACATTAGTCATTTCGAAATTGCTCGTGGACATACATAAATCCAGCCTAGCCTAAATATATGTGGTGATGCAGGATTCTCAGTGAGTCGAGGATTATGGTCTCCGCCACGTTTTGCGACTAATTTCTTTCCAGTCCATACCTCTCCAAAAATGATCCAGTATATACAGGGATGGTCTCCCTGCTTCCGATTGGTTCCGTGACTATAAATTCTCTTTCGCCAAACTCCACACGAAATTTTTCTTAAATAATTTTCGTATAAATGTTTTCTTTGTCCTCTTGAAATTTTTTCCTTGTTCCCAGTCATATGTTCCATAGTGGGATCTACTATCAGTGTTTCCTTTTCTGTGGTACCAAATGTCAAGATGTCCACAAATTTTGTTGACCCATCCGTATTAAGACAAAACACCTCTTGTAACATTTGTATTTGTTCATTTCCAAAAGTTTTGCTATCTCCTTTATGCGGTTGTGCCGGCGGGTAACGCGATGCATGTTATGTGGACATTTACCCAACACATGTACAGCAGACTCTCGACCGCATCTGCGGCAGGTGGTCCAACTACTTCATTAACCTAGCACCTCGATCTCAGGATTCCACGAAGTGGTGCGTATCTCATGTGTGCGTTGGTCCAACCCTATCCTGGAACAATCCTTCGATCGAACATAAATCTAATACCGCATGGGCTGGCTTTGAAATGGACCACGCCTACGACCTGCCACCTTAAACTTTATCCATCTTCGAATTATAACGTCAATCGCTTAAAGTAGAGATGGACGCAATTTTGTCAGCGGTGCTGTCTGCAATAGAAGGAAAAGATATCTATTTACGATGTTGATCATATGGTCTGGCTTCAGGAGATTGGTATTAACGAGCTTTTCCATATCCTGATTCAGCCTACAGGTGGATTCCTCATCAAATTCCAATTCACCAGTAAAACGACATCCAAGATATTTGAAGTACTCATTATCGAGAACATAAATTTCCTCTCCCGTATCCAAACAAAACTTTGATCCCGTCAACTTCCCCTTCTTTAAGATTATACCTGAACTCTTTTTTGCGTTTACAGACAATCCTAACTCCCCTAGTATTTTACAGACGCAGTTTATTGTTATCTCCCCAGATTCGATGTTATGACATGTCACTGCTAGATCATCTGCAAAACCTGTAAGTAGAATCGACTCGTAGTTAGGAGATAATTTATAGCCATATTGGTTTCCTTCATCCCAAGATTAATCTTTATCGTGTTGTTGCACAATAGGCTTCTATAGCATTTCTAAAATCGTTCGAAACACCTCTGGCGTCCAAAGATTTCAAAATATGGCCATGTCCAATGTTGTCGAATGCCCCAGTCACATACAAGAATGCGATAGTTGCATCTTTTTATTTATTCTTTGCGTCTCTGAGAACAGCATAAATTATTCTGGCATCCACGTGACACCCAGGTTGACCAACAATGAAACACCTCTGGCTTAGATGAAATGAAGTTTGTTTGCGAAGCTCGTAGTCGATAATGCGTTAGATCTTTTTCGATAATACGCCTTACGATGGGATAGACTTTATAAATCATTACTGTTCGTCCTAGACGGAGAATTTCAGGTCCGTTGCCTAATTGGCTAAGTGGCTCAAAAAGTGATTTGAAGAGATTGCCTTTTGTTCACCTTTGCCCTTCATTACTAGATTTTTCGTTTTACGCATTTGATAAAAATGTACTGCTGGATGCTTTGGACCAAGAAGCGTTATATTAGCTTCCTTGAGAAAACAATGAAAGTCACTCGTATTCTTGTCCAAACTTTCAGAATCGAACGGAGCCTTGAGGAGATCCTTAAATCTGTCTGCCCACTATTCCACATCTAGTTGAACCTTATTCTCATTGGCATGTATTGACAATCTTCACTTTTATTGTTCTTCTCTATCTTTTCCGTGTTAATCCTATTAGCTTCTATTGGGTGCTTCATTGATGTATAATTACCAACCACGACTAGTCTTTTTTATTTTAACATTTTTATTGATATTAACAACTGTAATAAATAAAAATACATCAAGTAAATGTGATGTTAATATATAAAACTGTCATGAAATACATGTAGGGACACTACCCAGTGGCAGCACTCTAAATAGATTCTAAACTAGAAGGTCCCGGAGCCATTTCATTTTCAGGCGCCTCGGAGGATTATCCAGAATTGAAGAGGAAGAAAAGATTGAAACTAGTGGGTTAGAGTGAGAATGGAAGGATTGATACCTGGTCTGGGCCAAATCAGTAACATAGGGAACATTAAGATCTTTATGGATAAGTTTATTCGTGACAAAGTAAGGAGCGTTGAGGATTTTATGGAGGATTTTGGATTGTAAGGATTGGATGCGGGAAGAATTTGATGGTTTAGTAGAGCCCCAAAGCTCTACTCCGTAAGTCCAGATTGGTCTTATAATAGTCATGTAGATGAGCCTTTTGTAGTTCAGAGGAAGGTTTGATCGTTTGTCTAGTAAGTGTAGAAGTAGCCTAAAGCGACGATGACTAGTCTTAAGTGATAAATGACAAATTGTATTATAGTATACAATACAATAGTATACAAATAAAAATAGTAATATAGATGTATAATATACCGTTGGAAATGTAAAGATGTTATAACAAATTTTATCTTATTTACAAAGTTTTGAAAGGTAAAGTGACGAATAGGGCATAAAATAATGTGTTTATAGCGTACAAAAATCTTCTATTGTTAAATTATTTAATCTGAAACATGTATTCCTGACAAAGATTTAGATATTCTTTAAGTTTTTTTTTCAATTCTAGCTTTCTTTAAAAAAAAAATTAATTGAATAATTACACCCACGATGTTATATAAACCTGTAGCAAGTTTATCAAACCACGATATATCGTCGTCCAGAACTAAAAGGGTTAAAAGCATGGCTAAAAACGTAAACTTAAATGCGAATTGCGTTCTTACAAATGTATCATAACAGAAATTACATAAACCGTATACATTTTTATTTTATTAAATATTATTGATTGATTTTTTGTATAATATTTTTTATTGTTTTAAATTTTTATTGATTTTTTTTTTGTATAATATTTTTATTGATTTTGTTTTGTATATATGTATATTGTATTTATTATTGTATAAATTTGTTGTTTTGTATATGTCGTGGAATGTAGTATGAGTGTTGTACTTTATCTCTATTGAATATTACTTAATAAAGAACTGTTTCTCTCTCAAAAAAAAAAAAAAAAAAAAAAAAAAATTATTGATATATAATACAATTTGTTTCGATATGAACAATAGTAATAGTGATATGAGATTACGATCATAAACCGTATAAAATAAGGTAAAAGACAAAGAATTGACTATGGTTTTTAGCAACAAAATTAGTCTCATTACTACTGCTTATGTACAATATATCTTATAATAAATCTTTTGACGACTGTTTTTATTTTATTTTTTTAATTTTCCTCAATCTGTACTTTGAACGATAGAAAGGTAGAAACGTTATCACAGGTGACAACATTATTTGATACATCAATCTTCACGTGCCGCAGTTATGCTCGGGAAAACGACACTGAATTCGTAGCATTAAAGCTGAATAGCCCTCGTTTGCTGGAACCACTAGACGCTGCTTGATGTGCCGGCATTGAAACTGACACCCTACTCCAAATACATCCCTCTATTTCAGGACTGAGCTATTTAGTTGAAGATTTGTGCAAGTCACTTATCCAGCCAGATGACTCAATAAATGAGCTGAGAAATTACCTTTGAATTTAAACCTCTGAATATGCTTTTCTTTCATTATTATTTTTAATAATGAACCTTGGTGGTCCACAAAATACCTCCTTGAAATTTTAGGGCTTAAGTTTTAAGATACGTACAATCCGAATAACAAATAAAAAAAAAATTGTTTTGTTCGCCGTACGCGGCTTTTCTCCGAAACCACTTGACGGATTTTCTTTTATACTCGGCACAAAAATACTAGAGCATCCAACGATGATTAATTTAATATGAAGACGTTAATATCCACCGATTAGCTTTAATATAGGGGCGATTAAATATGATTAAAAAAAAAAAAAAAAAACGTGTATAATTATATTTAAAAAAAAAAATCAAATTTTACGCGTAAATACACCTAAGACTTGTATTGAGCTTTAGGATCAGAACACCACGATGAATAAAGAAAAAAAAACCTATACCACTACAACCCATGTAGAGATTCATACTGTTTCTAGGCCAACGGCCGAGCAATGACGTGATTCGGCCAAGATAACGCCGCCAGGTTTTTTCTCTTTTTTGGGTACCCACTTTATAGAGACTGGGTGTGCCCCAGGAGGGTTTCCATGACCCTGGATCGCCCCCCAACTGAAATAACAGAATAAATAATATTCCGCCACAACCGGGATTCGAACTCAGGACCCGGAGCACAGTAGACTAGCGCTCTACCCGCTAGTCTACGCCGCTTCCTTAAAACCTAGAAAAAACTTGTATTGAGTTTTAGAATCAGAACACCACGATGGATAAAGAAAAAAAAACCTGTACCACTACAACCCATGAAGAGTTATGGGCTCAGTACATGTAGAGATTCGTACTGTTTCTAGGCCAACGGCCGTGCAATGACGTGATTCGGCCAAGATAACGCCGCCAGGTTTTTTCCTCTTTTTTGGAGTACCCACTTTATAGATACTGGGTGTGCCCCAGGAGGGTTTCCATGCCCCAGGATCGCCCCCTCCCCCCCCCCAGCTGAAATAACAGAATAAATAATATTCCGCCACAATCGGGATTCGAACTCAGGACCCGGAGCACAGTAGACTAGCGCTCTACCCGCTAAAACCTAGAAAAAACTTGTATTGAGTTTTAGGATCAGAACACCACGATGAATAAAGGAAAAAGTAAAAAAAAAAAGTTGAAATTTTATCTATATATACGCCCTTAATTCAGTTATGTTTGAAGATAAATAATTAAATGCCGATTAATAAATAAATGTGTAATTAATTTCTTTTCAGATAGAGAAAAAATTATATAGTTTTAGAATCAGTACACCGCCATTAATTATAAACAAAAAAAAAAATTGAAATTTTGCCTATAAATACACTTTTTATAAAAAAAAAAAAAAAAAAAAAAAATGTATATTATTAAAATTCTTTTACAGTGTCTTGAAATCAGTACAACGCTATTAGTTATAGAACAGAAAAAAAGGAAAAGGTAAAAATTGAAATTATTTGTTCTGAAATATATATACAATATAAAAGTCCATAACTCAGTTATTTTTTAAGATAGAGAAAAATATATACAGAGTTTATAGAAATTAAAATTTAATTCGTAATTAATTTTTCTACAAGAAGAAAAAAAAATTATAGTAATCGGTTCAGGAATAACAGAGATATTGCGTTTTAAAATTAGCAGTTGTGATAAACCATTTTTCTTTGTATTATTTATTGCTTTTCATAATAGTCAATTTGCTATAAACAGCTATATTAGCAGTTTTACCCTAAAATAGTTATTTGGAAATAATAAACCATTGTGTAATAATAAATGAGTTAGGCTGTAGCCGCCGTTGTGTTTAGATCGGCTCTGTGCTAAAGTGAATTTAAAAGTGGTTAAAGTGGAGTAACTGCTTAGATTTTTTGAACAATTAAGAACATTGGTGTATTGTATAATTATACGAAGTTTAAAGAAAATTGGCCGAACTAGGACTGAAATATCATAAGGTAAATTAAATAATATATATTTAACTGCTGCTCCTTATCTATAATCCTTATACTGCCCACCACTTCTCGTGCTCAGTTAGTATACATTCCTTCCAAGGGCAACAGCTGTGATCAATTTATAAATATTACGATGGATATACAGAAAATTAACCAAATCTTGGAAAAACTCGATAAACTCAATATAATTGAGGAGAAAATAGACAGAAACAATGAAACCGTTAGCAGGGAAATAGATACTCTGAAATCTAAAGTTAATAAACTAGAAAATAATTTAAACACGGAAAGAAAATATAACCTCCTATTTTTTAATCTAAAGGCTCGTAACAATTATGAAAAAAGGAATGAAATTTTTGATATACTCTATTTCTTAAACAGTGAAATCCGAAAATATGATATAGTAAACATTTATACAATAGCCAGAACAAATATCACAGTAGTCAAGTTTTCTTCAATTTATTTGATAAAAGATATTCTTAGGGCGAAGAAAAATCTTGTTAAAATTGAAGATTATAGAAATATTATTATTAAAGAAGATTTTTCCAAGGAAATCAGGCAGATAAGGGCGAAACTATTTCCGTTTCTTCTTGAAAAAAAAGAAAAAGGGTTCAAAGCTATAATAAGGAGAGACAAATTACTTGTTAATGGAAAGCTATATTCTTTAGAAGACCTAATTGTGGAAAAGGAAACAATGGGGAAGAAATGAGGCAGGGAAGAAAATTCTCCAAATGAACGTGGAACAAGAAAAAGGGAAATGAGTATTAGAGCTCCAAGAACGTGTAGTTTAGATAGGTTTTTTAACAACGAAAAAATAAAAAGAGACCAAAATTCACCGAGAAAAAACCGAAACCAACAAAATGACTTATCACAACCACAAGTTGTGAGCTCAAAATATGATTCGGATACTGCGAGTAATAGTAAGAAAAACTCCATAGAAGAAAAAAAATCAGATACACCAGAAAATAGTTATACAAAATAGTTCTCAGTAGCAATCACAACGAGCAAAAAAATTATTCTACTTAGGAACCCTAAACACCAGGACTCTCAAAACGGAAGAAAGATTGATAGAACTTGAAGAAGCTCTAAAGGAAATAAATTGGCACCTCATAGGACTTTCGGAAATAAGAAGAAATTATGAAACCATTGCTGAAACTAAGGAGGGAAATATATTAATGCACTCCGGGGCGTCTAACAGTAACTATGGGACAGGTTTTATTTTAAATAAAAAATACAAAAAAAATATTACAGAATTCAAACCTATTTCTCCAAGAATGACTAAATTGGTATTAAAAGTGGGATGCATAAACATTACCTTCCTTCAAGTACACGCACCAACTACAGCATCTACAATTGAAGAAATAGAGGAGTTCTATGATAGTTTAGAACTTATTCTCCAAGAAGATAATAATGATAAAGTTTTGCTTGGCGATTTTAATTCTAAAGTAGGAATAAAAGAAGCAGGAGACTATTCAGTGATAGGAGAATATGGAATCGGAAAAAGAAATGAAAGTGGCTCCAAATTAGTTGAATTTGCTGTTAAGCATCAACTCAGGATACTTAATACATTTTATAAAGCTAGTGCGGAGAACAAATGGACCTGGAAAGCTCCTAATCAAGGAAAACACGAAATTGATTTCATTCTGGCAAAACCGAACGCAGGCATGAATTTTGTATATCCTAAGTCAGAAGTGAAGTTTGATTCTGATCACCGCCTTGTAATGGGACAAATGAAAATACGTAGCAGAAGATTTTTTGCAGGCACCAGGATAACTCTCACGAGGGCTTTTTCGGAAAAATATCCAGAAAATCTTCTTAGTAAAAAAGAGGGAATGAATTTCGGCAAAGAAGACTCTATTGAAAACTTATACTCCAATTTACTGAAATGTATAAGGGATGCATGTGTGCAGGGAACAAAAACAGATAAAACAAGGGATAAACGAAGCAAAAAACTATCTGAAGAAACTCAAAAACTTATAGATGAAAGGGAAAGACTAAATAGAATTGTTGATAAAACATTGGAGCAAAAAGAACAGCATGCAGAGGTTCGCAAACTAGTGAGGAAAAAGATTGCTATAGATCTTCAACTCTATAATGAAAAAATAATATATGATAGTTTATCAAGTACAGGTTCCATAAAAGAAATTAAGCGCCATACTGGTTCTTTCAATAAAAAACTAATAAAAAAGATCAATTCAACAAGGGGAGTCTGTATAACAAACCGGCAAGAAATAGTACAAGAGATGACGAAATATTATAGAAACTTATATAAAGACAATACTAAAACCAAAACATATCGTCCTGAAATAGTAAAGGAAAATTACGAGGACCTAAGCATTCTAGAAGAAGAGGTAGAAAAGGCTATTGAAGGTTTGAAAAAGAAAAAAGCAGCAGGCAGTGACGGTATACCAAACGAGCTTATTATTGAAGGTAAAGAAGCTTTGATAAAACCGCTTAGTATCATCTTCAATAAAATAATTAATGAAAAGGCAGTCCCTAGCGAGTGGAAAGTAAGCAAGATAATAGTTATACATAAAAAAGGAAAAAAGGATAGCTTGGAGAATTTTCGCCCGATTTCATTAACCCAAAGTATCTACAAACTATTTTGTAATATTTTAAAAAATAGAATAATAAAAACTATCTATCAAGATCACGATATAGAACAAGCCGGCTTCCGTCCTACTTTCAGTACAACAGATCAACTCCAATGTATAAATCAGCTCATAGAGAAAAGTAGAGAATACGACAGGCAGGTCTATTTATGTTTTATCGACTATTTCAAGGCTTTCGACTCGATCAGACATAAGT
The DNA here is from genome assembly GCA_023052935.1 of Piezodorus guildinii. Taxonomy (NCBI): domain Eukaryota; kingdom Metazoa; phylum Arthropoda; class Insecta; order Hemiptera; family Pentatomidae; genus Piezodorus; species Piezodorus guildinii. The sequence goes on from CM041295.1 coordinate 153,361,557, forward strand.
ATTTATGGGAAGCTCTGTGTGAATCCGGCGTGGAGAAACTCTACATTGAAGTCATTATGGAGCTTTATAGGAACGGAAAAGCATTCGTGGCGTTGGATAGGGAAGGCGAATACTTTGAGGTTGAACGAGGAGTGAAACAAGGGTGCCCTCTATCTCCGATTCTATTTAATTGTGTTTTAAACAAACTATTTAGAGAATTAAATTGGGAAAGCCTGGGAATATCCGTCAATGGGAAAATGCTCAACAACTTAAGATTCGCGGACGATATATGTCTAATATCTCCGGACTTAAACGGCCTAAGGCGGATGATAGAGGAAATAGTAGGCATTAGCAAAAAATATGGACTTAATATAAATACAGCAAAAACTAAAATTATGACAAACTCAATAAAAATACCAGTTTATGCTAACAATAGTGAGATAGAATATGTAGAGGAGTACATTTACTTAGGGCAGACAATATCATTTAGAGAAAATATCAATAAGGAAATAGAAAGAAGAGTTAAGCTCGGGTGGTGCAAATATTGGTCTCTCCAAAAGATCTTCAAAAGCAATCTATCACTAGATCTTAAAACCAAAGTTCTGACCACATGTGTATATCCCACGGTTCTCTACGGGGCTCAAACCTGGGCACTTACAAGAAAACTCGACCGGAGGCTGAATACCATGCAAATGCAGCTTCTAAGAAGTTTAATGTTTATTCAGAAAAGGGAGAGAATAAAAAACGAAAATATTCTTCAGAAAGTGAACATTAAAAGTCTTAGTGTTGAGGCACATCGATTAAAATGGAGCTGGGCTGGGCACTTGGCCAGGCTGAAAGACGAAAGATGGACCAGAGCTTGCACGGAGTGGATCCCGAGAGAGGACAGCAAGCAGAGGGGGCGACCACATCGCAGGTGGAGGGACGAATTGACGCAGACTGTTGGCGAAAACTGGTGGCTGGTTGCGAGGGACAAATCCTGGTGGATAAACGTTTTAAAAAATATTTAATTTGTGTTTGATTTTGGTGTATTTTTCAAGGAATCTGTTTTGTTTTGTTTTTTGGAGTTTTGTATTTTATAATTATTTGTATTTTATTTCTTTGGATTATTTGCTTTTTTTCAATATTTTATTATTTCTAACTATAGCCAACTTCTATAAATTCCTCCCTATGGGAGAGGCTTTTGTCAATACGATGCCAATAAAGCTATTATTATTATTATTATTATTGTGTAATAATTTGCGGTTTTATCTATATAATAGCTAATAGATAATAAGCGTGTCTTCGCCTTGCGGTACCAAATCATTGGCGTAACTCATATTTAAAACTTCCTCCGTACCCGTAACCTTTTCTATGACATATTCTAATGCTAAATTAAATAAATCAGGTGAATGGCTAGCCTTGTTTCAAAGACAATAATAAACCTATTATTATTATATTAGGTAAGTAAAAGTATAAAGAGATTTGTTCCCCAAGAAGGTAGGCACGTTATTTTGGAGAACAGTTCATTTATACAATATGTACAAAAAATAATTAATAATCCGCTGTATTGGATTTCAAGACAATTTTTTTTAACGTGCACGTTTTTTTTAAAAAAGATTCATGAAGTAATCTGTAAGAGGGTTTGAAGCGAAAATCGGTATAAGAAAAGGTTGAAGATGAAAGGTGATGATGATGGGATGATGTTGATGGCGTGAGGTGGTGATTGATGATGTTATGTTGAAAGGCCCATCAACTGTCCTATATCAATGAGTCGGGTAATTGGCAAAATCACAATGCTCAGCTCTCTGTTTACTTCCTTCCAATTTACATTTAAACCGGTGAGATCGATCTAGCGGTGGTTATTAGACGGACCATTTATTTACACGATTCAAATCACCTGTACATTATAATTCTACAATATATTGTTTTCAACATGACAGATGTTCAGTGTCGATTTATTTAAGTTGATGGTTGAAATCTAGTAGATTCGTTAGTAGAATGGAATAGTTAGACAAAATGAGCAATGCACTAGTATAATAATATATAAATAAATTCTTCATTATTCTGGGGCAAGTCCCTTTAGAGTAAAATAAAAAAAAATATATAAATAGGCTTCAGAGTCTTAGATTAATATTATTGGGTTGTTTCACATGAAATGTCCGTTTTTATAGTATCTGAAATACATAAAGGATTTTGCAGGTCTCTGTTGTTTTCTTCCGAATGTTTACATATTTAAAGTAAACAGTTACTAATCCTCTACCTTTTTATTATAAACATTAGCTTCCCAATCAATTACCCATTTTTTAGAAATATTTGCAAGGTGTTTGGGGAAGGGAGTGTTAATGACACTTAATGACACAGACTTGGAAAACTTACCCCGAGGAAGACCACGGTCCGTAATAGACAATGATGTCCTCAAACATACAGTAGAAGGAAACCCCTACCAAACAGTTAAAGGACTCTCAGTACAACTAAATGCAAGTGCATCTACCGTTTCCAGACATTTAAGGTGTATTGGGAAAGTAAAAAAGCTCGATACATGGGTACCTCATGATCTCACTGAGCGGCAGCCACCTTTTCAGGAATTTAGACAACTTCGTCAAAGGAAAACTTTTTGAAAATGATGATCAAGTGAAAAGTACGTTTTCAGATTTTGTTTCACTTTAAAGCTCAGAGTTTTTCAGTTCGGGGATAAAAAAGTTGGTATCACGTTGGGAAAAATGTGTAGAAAAAGAAGGTAAATACTTCGAATAAAATTATGTTGTTTTCATATCGTATTTTTAATAAAAATATTTTACCTTGAAAACGGACATTTCATGTGACACAGCGAAATAATAAGATAACTAAAACCAATATAAAATAGGCATATCCAAATAAGTAGAAAAGAAAAAGAAAAAGAGGCTTATTTAAAATTCTGTTATGACTGGTTGGACAAAAGATGAATGAATATGAGGGATTTGAAGGTAGGAAGAGGGATTTGAGCAACGGTTAGAAAGAGGAATATAATTCCATAAGGTTGAGGATTGGATAACAAACGATCTGTCGAATCGTGCAGAACTGTGGACCGTAAAATCTGAAGGGCCTAGTGTGTGTATAACGGGAAAGGACGGAGGATTTGAATTGTAGGAGGTCGAGAATATACGGGATTGGATAACTTGGTAAAGGGATGATGCCAGGGAATACTTGCGACAATTGGAAGGATAAAGCCATCTCAACTCGCTATAAAATTCGGAGACGGAGGTGTACCTAGGGACCTAGAAGATAAAGCCAACGAAGCAATCGATTAAGCCTGTTTACAATATATTACTGTTTATAATAGGGTGTTTACAAAAACATTACTGTTCTAACAAATTCCTTAATTAGCAATGAATAATCCTCTATTGTGAGTAGTATTTTATACTAGAAATATATATTTTTTTCTAGGATTCATAACTAAGTTCTATTATTTTTTCAAAACTTAAACCTTTTTCAGCCTATTGATCATTTTAAATAACCAACAACAATGAAACATATGGACTGGATAGAAACCTACAAACGGAACATGGCTATGAAACGAATTATACCTAAATATATTTGTTATAAATATTTTAGTATCTTTGCTATTACTGATCAGATTAAGACGATTTTGCTTCTAGGTAGTTAGAAATTTGATTGCCATTCAAATAAGTACTTGTAGTTTTTGAGGATGCGTATAGTTTTTCAGTTATTCAAAAATCAATTTTATTTTCTTCACTTAGAGGTGGAATTTGGCCAAACCCAGCTTTATTGCACATCTAGACGTTGAGCTGAACCTCCAGGAAAAAATTTCAGCTTCACAACCATATTCATTTTTGAGATAGTGCGGTGACCAGAAAATCCAGTGGGAATTTCTTTTACAAATATAGATGGAATAACAAGTTCTGCGTTTTATATAATAAGAGGAATACATAAAAATATTTTTGTAGTTTTATTCTTCATTCGGTAATCAAATTCTGACATATTAATTTTTTTTTTTTTTTGTAATTGCTAACAATGAAAAAATTATAATTATTTCGAATGAACAAAAAAACTCGTATTTGAGCCCTGTCACACAATTTCAATCAGAATAGAACCTAAATGCGATTTAGGTTATTCTTCAAATTTAATTTTAAACCAATCTTGTGAATTAACCAAAAACGTCAGTGTCGTTTTTTACTCGTAACGCACGTACTTCTAGTTTGTCGATTTTGGTGAAAACGTTGCTGTAACATCCTAGACATATACACTTGTCTTAAGTATGAAATGGGGGTCACCCATAGCGTAGTTGCTAGCATAACAGCTTTCTACGCCAGAAGTCGCGGGTTCAAATCTGCGGGTGGTCCTAGTTTTTTACTCCCATTAAAAAATCCTTAGTTATGCCGTCCTTCGTTCGGAGGGAACGTTAAAAGGTGGTCCCGATCCTGTGCGATGTCAGGTACTCGTTAAAGATCCCTATCCTAATAAGGCCTGGATAGGCAAAATTTAGGACTCCCACTGTAATATCGTCCGATTAGCCATAGTAGCATAAAGTGACGTTAAACGAATAAACAAACAAGTATGAAATGTCAGTTATGTAAGACTATATGAGCTAGACTTTTGTCATTTGGGCTCAGGAGAACATAAATGTTAATTTTTGATAAATAATGGAATTCAATAACGTTCACGATAGCAATACTTTCCATTAATATACAGTATAATATGTAAATGAATGTAATAAATAACAAAGCCAACAGAGCTCTGTGAGCTATAAATCCATATTTTAACAGACATTCTAAATTAAATGTATCTAATAAATTATTATTATTTATATCTTGTCTAAGACCAACTCTTATGCATGCCTTGTATTCAACTATATGTGTAAATCAAACTATAAATATTTGCAAATATTTTAAAATAAATGTTGGAGAGTAAGTGGAAATTATCCATACAATACTTATTAAAATAAGAACTATGCATACAAACATATAGCTTAGAAGTGCCGATACCAAAATATTGCTGTACGATACACCAAACTTGTTCTTCAATAGCTATCGTTTACTATGGGGTTGTGTCACATGAAATGTCCGTTTTCAAGGTAAAGGATTTTTATTAAAAGTGCGATATAAAAACAAGATAATTTTATTCGAAGTCAAAGTGTAAACGTACAAAATCTGAAAACGCACTTTTCACTTGATCAACATTTTAAAAAAGTTTTTCTTTTTTACTTTCCCAATACACTTTAAATGTCTGGAAACGGTAGATGCACTTGCATTTAGTTGTGTTGAGAGTCCTTTAACTCTTTGGTAGAGGTTTCCTTCTACTGTATGTTTGAGGACATGCTTGAAAACAACAAAGGCTTGAAAAACATGAAAAACTCTGAGCTTTGAAGTGAAACAAAATCTGAAAACGCACTTTTCACTTGATCATCATTTTCAAAAAGTTTTCCTTTGACGAAGATGTCTGAATTCCTGAACAGGTGGTAATCTGTTGGAGACAAGTCGGGAGAATACGAGTATAGTGGCTGCGGAAGAACTTCGTAGACCAGTTCTTTCAATTTTTGCACGGTATGTTTTGAAACATGGGGTCTAGCGTTGTCATGAGGTACCCATGTATCGAGCTTTTTTACTTTCCTAATACACTTTAAATGTCTGGAAACGGTAGATGCACTTGCATTTAGTTGTGCTGAGAGTCCTTTAACTGTTTGGTAGGGGTTTCCTTCTACTATATGTTTGAGGACATCGTTGTCTATTACGGACGGAGGTCTTCCTCGGGCAAGTTTTCCAAGTCGGTATCCCCAGCTGAAAACTTAGCAAACCAACGGCGAATAGTCCGTTCATTAACACTACCTAAGGGAGTGTTAACCCTTCCGTACAAAAATATTACTCGAAAATCGCCATGTTCATATTTGGAGGTATACTAAAAAGTGGGTAATTGATTAGGAAGCTAATGTTTATAATACAAAGGTAGAGACCTGCAAAATCCTTTATGTATTTCAGAAACTATAGAAACGGACATTTCATATGAAACAACCCAGTATAATATCCCTTCAAATTTTCGAAATTCTAACAATACTGAGCACTATGCATACAGAATTTTGTGTAACGCGTATTAAAGAATATATTACTAAGCTTTGTAAGAAATTTTTCTTTAAATGTATAAAAAATAAAAAGTATTGTAAATTATATCAAAAATAATAGAAGATGGTATGTACATAAAACAACTAAACATATTTAATTAACTGTAAGGTACCTTTTTAATTGAGATAGTTCATGTGTTTTTTTGTTGAAATCAGTTTACGAACCATTAAATAAACTTCTTTTTTTTTTTTAATCTTGGTATACTGGACAAACGATCCAACCAACCAAATACTCATTTATATGAACATTATAAGACCGATATGGACTTACGGAGTAGAGCTATGGTGCTCTACTAAACCATCGAATTCCTTTCGTATCCAATCCTTACAATCCAAAATCCTTCGGAAAATCCTCAATGCTCCTTATCTTGTCACAAACACACTCATTCATAAAGACCTTAATATTCCATATATTGCTGACTTGGCCCGAACCAGGTACCATTCCTTCCATGAAAAACTTCATTCCAACTACAATCCATTAGTTTCAATCCTTGCTTCCTCTTCAATCCCTGATAATCCTCCGAGGCGTCTGAAAAGAAGATGGCCACGGGATCTTCTAGTTTTGAATATTTTTAGAGTGCTGCCGCTGTGTAGTGTCTCTATATGTATTTCATGACAGAGTTTTATATATTACTATCACATTTATTAGATATACTTTTATTTAATACAGTTGTAAATATCAATAAATATGTTTTTTAAAAAATCTTGATATATTTCTATTCACACCTCTGGTGCGGCTGACAACCGGTGAATATGAATGACAAGTTAATTTAAATAAACTTGAACTTAAAAAAGTTTAATGAATTATGTTCATTGTTGTTGAAAACATATGATTTAGATTAAATAATATCGCAATATAAATTATTATCTAGAATAATGAGTAATAATGGTGTGTCCTATCCTTCACTTTACATTACCTTCTACAACTTTGTGTATAAGATAATTTTTTTTTAATCTTTAGCGCCTTTCATTTCTACCTATGATGTTGGTGGCACTTGTGTATTATCAGATCCTACTACTATTGCCTCTCAAACCCTACAATTCCACATCAGAGACCTTCAGATATGGTGTCAGAATTGGAGAATCAAAATAAATTCAGACAAATCCCACCAAATAACCTTTATCCTCCGCCGTAAAACAACTCTGCCCTACAGGATCCTTTAATAATATCCCACTTGTCCCGGTCGAACAGATCCGCTATCTAGGTCTCCTGCTTGACAAACGTCACACATGGAATCCGCACACTAGACTGAAACGACAAGAAACTGCTCGCTGCTTTCGATTACTTCAACACTTACTTGATAAACGCTCTAAAATCCCACTTAACTACGTAAGACTTCTCTACATGACTATCAAAAGGCCTATATGAACTTACGGAGTTGAGCTTTGGGGCTCGACTAAACCATCAAATTCTTCCCGTATCCAACCCTTACAATCCAAAATCCTCAACGCTCCTTACTTTGTCACAAATAAACTCATCCATAAAGACCTAAATGTTCCATTCGTATCCGATCTGGCCCAAACCAGATATCACTCCTTCCATAACAAACTCCTCTCCCACTCTACCCACTAGTTCTGTCCTAGTTTCCTCTTCGATACCTGATAATCCTGCGAGGCATCTGATAAGAAGATGGCCTCGAGACCTTCTGGTTTAGAATAGTTACAGGAGTGCTACCATTGGGTAGTTTTCTACAAGTCTGTTTCAAGTCATTTTTCTTTTATTATATTTATTTGTTGTATTATGGTCATCATCAGGGCGTGTTGTAGGCGTTGTGTTGAGTTTTCATTCGCCTACAACACACCCTGATGATGACCCACAATGGGGGTCGAAACGTTGGCAAACAATAAATAGTTGAAACTATTTAGTTGTTTCATTTAATCACCGCCACCTGGACTAATTCCTTCCAGAAATTATTTGTTGTTAACCATTGCTCTACAGTATAAATTTCTGTACGCTTTCCAACAATCGGACACAATAATACTGTCGATGTTTATTCATCTGTGAATAATGTCCATTTGAGTTTCTTCACATTCTGTGTGCAACTGGCTCCAGGAAGAACTGCCCTTTCCCCAGACAAAGTCCGGCAAACACACAATACAAAGTCCAGGGGCAATACCCTACCGACGTAAAATTTGCGGCAAACAAATAGACTTTCGCCAATTTCGACTTATTGGCCTTTACTGCCGATCTTTCCTGCATTCTTCTCAAACTTCAAAGCACACTTTCCTCATGTAACCACTCCAGTCTACAAATATTTCTTTGGACATATTCAGATGCTCCTGGCAAAAACTGATATTGATCAATTCTTAACCCAGCAATAAATTAATTGAATAATTGTTTCGAAATCTAACCTTTATCCTTCTGGCCAGGTATCTTTTCTTATTTATTTATTTCATCTACATCCTCTGGCATTACAACGTCAATTAGGATATTCTTCAACATAAATTTTCATTTAATCATTGTTACTATTTTTTTTTTTTTTTTACTTGGAATAAATTCATAAATCTGAAGAAGATTCACTAAGAATTTATGTATAGTGTATGCTATTGTATATTTCAATCATGTTAAAAAATATATATTGGGTTGTTTCACATGAAACATGTCCGTTTTTATAGTTTCTGAAATACATAAAGGATTTCGCTTACTTTCACTTACCTCCGTTGTTAAAATCAATTTAAGAATCTTTAAGTACAGTTAGATACAAAAATTTAAAAGCATTAATTACTTTGAGTTTCAATATAAACATGTATTTTATTAAATAATCTATAATATTATTATCCACAACAATCATTTAGATTTGTCTATTTTTCGTCACTCTCCAGTTATCCTCTCCACTCAATCCTTCTGACCAGGTGTCTTTTCTTGTTTTTTTATTTTCTCTAAATCCTCTGGCATTGCAACGTCAATTAGGACATTCTTCAACATACATTTTCATTTAATCATTGTTATTACTCTTTTTTTTTTTTTTTTTTTGCTTGGAATAAATTCATAAACCTGAAGAAACTTCACTGCACCTCTTCGCTATTAATTTGTCTGAAAACATTTTTTGATACAGACATATTAGTAGGGTGATGTAAACACGATAGTAATGAAGAGGCGTGTAGAAGGCAATCAACCATTTGATCGAATTTGGATCAAAGTCTATGTGGCCCTTATGACCGACTATAATCAATTTTATTTTTGGTCTTCCATTAAATAATTAGAAATTGTATACTATGTTTATATTATGTTGTTAATTAAGAAAATCGTCTATTTTTGGTGAGCATTTATGTATAGTGTATGTTTTATATATTTCAATCAAGTTAAAATATAGATACGAGTGTGTGTTCAAAAAGTAAGGTGACTTTTCAAATTTCGCGGGCAACGTACTTTCGATTATCGATTTTTTTGGTTTTGTTATGTTGGTACACTCTTCCCAAACATCTGTACCAAGTTTCAATTGTATAGCATTTCTTGTTTGGTTGTGAGAGGCGTAAAGGTTATAAATGTTTTGCGTGCTCGGCGATTTTTTGCTATCGAAAAATATGGATCAAAGGATTTGCATTAAATTTTGTGTAAAAAATAAAATAAAGTGCTCCGAAACACTTGTAATGTTGACAGTGTCATACGGTGAAACTGTTTTGAGTAAAAAAATGTTTACAAGTAGTACAAACTCTTCCAAGATGGCCGGGGAGATGCCAATGACGAGCCTCGCTCTGGACGCCCATAAAACATAAAGGTGCAAAATGCATGGTATAAAGTGCTTCTTCTGGTAAGCTCATTTTGAAGAAAAAAGTTTTGTCTCGTCTCGGGGGTATAGTTGTCTTAAATATGAAATTTCAGTTTCATAGGACTTACCGTTTCCGCCCGGGAGTTACCAAACACACACACACACCTTTTTGCGGGACTTGGTTATTTGGACTCAGAGGACCTTAAAACGTGTATTTCCGCTGAAAACTGGAATTCGAAAATTTTCACGATCGCAATACTTCCCCTTACTGTATATAGTAAGTGAAAGTAAAAATTACACACAAAAATAGTTTTGCTCTTTTCTCCTTTTGTTGGATATTAAATTTATTTAACTTACATATTTACGTTTTATATCAAAGCTAACAACATGTGATGATGAATTTTTCCGAATCAATAAAATGAAAAGTACTTAATAGAAACAAAATTAAAAATATAGGCATTTAAGCCCTGCCAGACTATTTCAATTAGAACGAAACCTACTTGATATTAAATCCCATTAAATTTTACATCGATATAGCGAGTTTAATCAAAATCGTTTGAGCCGTTTCTGAGAAAGTCGTAAAAAAGGTGCAAAATTTATAGTATAAAGTAGCACTACCAGTCAGTCGATTTTTGTGAAAAAGATGTCTTAAATATGAAATTTTAGTTTCGTATTACTTTTCGTCATTGTGTTAGACTTTAGACACACACACACAAACACACGCGCGGACACTAACACAGTCCTTTTAGCGGGTCTTGGTATTTTGGACTCAGGGGACCCTAAAACATGTATTTTCGTTGATAACTGAAATCCAAAATTGTTCACAATTGCAAAACTTTCCTCTACCGTATATTCCATATGTAGGTAAATGAAAATAAAAAAATATTGAGACACTGTCGGCCCCATATCAGGCCATTAAGGTTCTTCTCAATCTTCCACAGCAGACAATATTTTACCCGTGTGATAAAAACAGGTTTTGCTTTTTCTGTACGAACCAAAATCCGGAATAAAATAATTTTGAAGATTTTAAGATTTTAGTCCGTTGATTTATTTTTATTGGATTTGATGTGATCTGTTTTACGCAGTTGACAAGCTGGGGTTTAGTAATTCGATACAGAACGATCTTATTCAGACTCTCCCCAATATAGAGGTCAATTGTTCTAAAACAATGGACATTTATTTCTGGACTCAATACCAGTAAAACAATGAGTAGCGTAGGCTTAAAAACAGCCTATAAATTGTATTGAACTCGGATATTAAACTTCTCCTTTGTTGAGCAACTGTCCAGAACGTCTATTGCTTTAATAATGTATCCACTTTTTATAATCTATCACGATTAACGATTATGGACAGAAAAGGGTCGTTTTTGTTTCGGAAAATACACTGGATTTTTTTAAGATCGTTTAATGTGTGTAGAACCCAAATTTCTAGTTTTATACCGTTTCAATCGCCTTGAGGTGGTCATCAACGGTACATTCGCTAAGGTTAAATTTTCCTCCAAGTTTAAAAAAAGTTGTTAAGGAGTTTTCTTATACCAAAGCTCGCACAATACTGTCATCAAGAGAGTAACTCCTTTTTTGCATTTGCCAACGTGTTGTTATTAATATAGTGAGAAGGGTCACACAATGCATGTTTATGTAAGGAAGAGAGTAAGATGGAGGTTAGTGCCCGCTGAGGCAGAACCTACGAATTAGCAGAGGTGACTGGTTAGGAAGGGATGTCCCGTGAGGTAGAAGCTCAACAGCCGCGGATTATTATAAGTGCTTAAAGGATGATATTGTTACGGGCTACGGGGTGTGAGAAATGAATTACTCCAGTTTACAAATTATAATTATTTATTAAATACAGAATGTACAAATACAAAGGGGTTACTAACCACTATAGTTACAATAATAATTGAATTACTAGCTTAACTACAAAACAGTATACATATAAAATGAGGTATTCCTAACAAATAAACTACTTACGTAAATTTATACAATCTGCTAGACTTATTCTAAAACTTACAACAATAACTTATAACCTACAGTCTTTTAATTTCCCACCGACCGGTTATCACAATACTGACACACAGTTTCACTACACTGTCACGAACTGTTCACTGTCACTGATACTTACTTAGCCGGATTAAGACTGACTGACCCAGGCGTAGTGAACCGGTATTTGTACTACCAACGAATATTCTAGACACGGCAGGCAGGTAAGGGGCCGAGAGGCGGGTGGGCCGTTCTAGGTACTTCGAGGACTGTCCAGGTCCGGAAGTATCTAGCCACATCCGGGCCCCTCCAGGCGTGGACCACCCGTCATTGTCTTGACCGTAGCAATATAGTATTTTTTTTTTTTTTCAAATCAACCAAATCGAAGATAGTTTAGAGAAAGAAAATTTCAGTTATTGGCATTTAAGCCCTGTCAGACTATTTAAATCAGAATCAAACCTATATCATATTAAATCTCATTAAATTTTACATCGATATAGCGAGTTTAATCAAAATCGTTTGAGCCGTTTTTGAGAAAATCGTAAAAAGGTGCAAAATGCGTGGCTTAAAGTGGCTCTTCTAGTTAGTTGATTTTCATGAAAAAGTTGCTGCAACATATCGGGCGTATAGCCATCTTAAATATGTAGTTTCAGTTTTATAGAACTTTTCGTTTCCGCGGGACTTGGTCATTTAGATTCAGGGAACCCTAAAACGTCAATTTGTGTTGAAACCGGGAATTAAAAAATTTACACTTATTTATTTCATATATAGTTAAGTGAAAGTAAAAATATGCACATAAAAAAAGTAGGATAAAATATAGGTAGGTGAGAATTAAAAGGCAATCGACTGCATTATGAAAACACGATGTTTATAAAATCGCATTACTCGCATAACTGTGATGAATTGATAAAAGATTGGGTAAAGGTAAGGATAAGTTTATTTAGAAGAAGAGAGAGAGGCGGAGGTAATGAAGCCGTCCAGCAAACTACCTAACTGCTCCTTATTAAATCACAACAGCTAACTTTCTCCAAACTCAATAATGTTTCACAATAATGGATTGCCTTTAAATTAAAGGGATCCTTTATCTTGTCCAGTTAGTAAATTGCTTTCCGCAAACCTCCGTTCCCAATGGTCAAAGGCTTACTCTACATATTTTAACTGGCGCACAGTGGGCAATACGACCGATTTAAGTGGACAAAATTCTGAAACTTGTCTATATTTAACCTTTGGGGTCCCAGATTACGGAAACAAATATTTTAAAAAATTATGAAAACTATTTAATTCGTTGACACGATTTGCGAGCGCACCGTGGTCAAACATCAAATTTACTTGCTAAAATCTAAAACACCCCTTCCCCTATAATACGCCCCAGAATACGGGAAAAACAATAAAAAAAATCTAATTTTGACTCGGAGTTGCTAAAATCTGCTAATAGATGTATTTTATATGGTTTAGGAAATTCTTGAAATTATAGATTGTAAAATTTTGGATTCATAGTGTTGTGTCTAAAAAAAAATGATGTATCACCCAAATCGCAAAAATTCTTTGTAATATTTAAAGACTAGAAGGATTGGTAAAACAAATCCTACAAACAAATCCTTGGGGTAACATGGGAGTTATATAGTTTTTCGTCATTGAAAAAGGGCGTACATTTACAAATTGCTAAATCAACTCTACAGATGAGATTTAAATTTATATTCAATATAATGTTTGGAAATATAATGTCTTACCTGTCTTAGCAATGCTCATTGTTAAATTAAAGCAAAAAGACTATGCTCTAAATACACCTTAAACAGAATAAATGACCATCGAATAAAAATAATCCCACTGTTGGTTATTAGGCACTTGTGTGAACAGGAATGATTCATTCATTTACTATTTATTTGTAAACAAGAAATGACGGAAAATATTAGTATTAATGGCCTTGCCAACTAATAATAAAAAGGTGAAGCACTGGAAAATTCCAAACTTTTGTCCACTTAAATTGGTGATTTAGCCCACTGTGAGGCGCGTCAGTCAGAAATGAGTCAAACACACATTTAGATGTTAGGCTTCATGCGCCAATCAAACCGATAAAGAAAAATTGATGGTATGAAATTTTGAAACATTACGTACACGGTTCGAACCATTTGGCTACAGTAAATTATTGTCTTATTTATTGATGATAAAAGCATCAGGAGCTAAAGTAGGTAAAATATCTTTTGAGGATTCCCTGAAGAAACTAGATGAAAAAAACTCGACTTTTCGGTCCTTCAAAATCATCAAATGTATGGCAATAGATCTCAAGATTGGTAAAATTAAAACAAAAACAAACATTTTATCGCTCTTTCCTCCATTTGTTGGATATCAAATTCGTTCAACTTGTATATTTAGATGTTGCTTACCATTGTTAATAGGATAATATGGATATTTTTTTGGGAAGCTATAATATTAGAAGTATTGGGGTGAACGAAGCCAAATGCAAACACGTAACCTTCACTCATCGACGAAACTCCTGTCCGCCAGTTTACTTCAATTCCATTCCAATTCCTCCTTCAGATACAGTCCGGTATCTTGGCTTACTGTTAGACAAAATGTGACTTGGAACCCACATACAAGACTTAAAAGACAAGAACTCAACCGACGATTCGGACAGTTATACCGACTACTCAACAGATAATCTGAACTTACAGTTGACAACAAATTATTAATCTACAGGACAATACTGAAGCCCATCTGGACCTACGGACTTGAGCTGTGGGGGACAGCTAAACGTACTAACATAAAACGCATTCAATCCTTTCAATCCAAAGTCCTCCGTACAATAGTAAATGCTCCTTATTATGTTTCCAACTATACCTTGCACCACGACCTTAATGTTCCTTTTATTTCAGACCTAATTCCATCCAAATTTTCCAAATTCCACCAATATCTCATTCATCATCCTTATCCTCTAGCTCAATCCCTATCCAGCTCCATTCACCCATACAACCCACCTAGAAGGTTGAAACGGCAGTGGCCCCGCGACCTTTGTAAATATATTGGAGTTCGAGCACTGGCTAGATTCTCCACTCAGTGTGATGTATGTATGAGTGTATGTATGTGTATATAAGTATAAGAGAATTCTTGACTTTATTGTATTGATTCATTATTGTATATATATTTTATTGTAATTTTATCCCGTGTAAATATTGTATGAATGTAGTATGTATGATATCTTTCAGCACTACTATTGATGTCCAAATTGGGACAGATTGTAATTTTACTCAATAAAAAATTGTTGTTGTTGTTGTAGAAATATTGGATTGTTTTACATGAAATGTCCGTTTTTATAGTTTCTGAAACACATAAAGGATTTTGCAGGTCTCTGTTGTTTTCTTCCGAATGTTTACATATTTAAAGTAAACAGTTCCTAATCCTCTACCTTAGTATTATAAACATTAGCTTCCCAATCAATTACCCACTTTTTAGTATACCTCCAAATATGAACATGGAAACACGCGATTTTCGAGCAATATTTTTGTACGAGTTTAAACTCGGCCATTCAGCAGCTGAGGCCGCTAGAAATATTTGCAAGGCGTTTGGAGAAGGGAATGTTAATGAACGGACCATTCGCCGTTGGTTTGCTAAGTTTTCAGCTGGGGGTACCGGCTTGGAAACTTGCCCCGAGGAAGACCTCCGTCCGTAATATACAACGACGTCCTCAAACATACAGCAGAAGGAAACTCCTACCAAACATTTAAAGGACTCTCAGCACAACTAAATGCAAGTGCATCTACCGTTTTCAGACATTTAAAGTTTCAAAATATTGTGCTAAAATTGAAATAACTGGGCTACGAAGTTCTTTCGCACCCACCATATTCTCCCGGCTTGTCTCCAACAGATTACCATCTGTTCAGGAATTTAGACAACTTCGTCAAAGGAAAACGTTTTGAAAATGATGATCAAGTGAAAAGTGCGTTTTCAGATTTGGTTTCCCTTCAAAGCTCAGAGTTTTTCAGCTCGGGGATAAAAAAGTTGGTGTCACGTTGGGAAGAATGTGTAGAAAAATGAGGTAAATACTTGGAATAAAATTATCTTGTTTTCATATCGTATTTTTAATAAAAATCCTTTACCTTAAAAACGGACATTTCATGTGGCACAACCCAATATAATATATATATATATATATATATATATATATTATGCAGTACCCTCCAATGAAAAAAATCAGAAAAAAATGTGTAGCTGCACCGATCAAACATAAAAAAAAAAGTTTTTATCCAAAACATTTTACTTACATTTTCGTTAAAAAATGAAATAAATTACATTATCCTATATTTTCCTGTATTTTTCCTTAAAAAATATCTTTCTCCCTCCATAACATCCATCCCATAAGGTTAAAATTTTGCAAAATGTGGTTTGTCATAGTTATGAATTAATGGTATAATTTTTTTCCTGAGATATTGAGGGGGGGGGGGCACACATTTCACTTGCTTATCCTGCTAGGTCCTTTGTCAGAGAAAGGAAGTATAGAGTACAGGGCAAAAGAAATGGAGAATTTATGCTACTCAACAAGGAGCATCTTAAAGAAAAAAACGCCTCTCCAAAAAGGCTAAAATAAGACACTACAGCATAAAAAACAGAATTATTTATCAGTTATTCGTGCTACCCTATCTAGGATTTCCTTGCCTATATCCATTCGTAAAGCCTTAACATTAGTCACTTATTAACATCTTCATGTCCTGAAGGATAATCTTTCCAACATATGTAATCATTTTTTATTTTCAACAACTTTTTATTGAGTAGTATTACAATCTGTCCCAATTTGAAAATCAGTAATGGTAGTGAAAGATAACATTCATACAATATTTACACAGCAATAAAATATATATACATTTTTTTCCTTTATTTTTTTTAAAACATATTTATTGATATTTACAACTGTATTAAATAAAAATACATCTAGTAAATGTGATGGTAATATATAAAACTGTCATGAAATACATGTAGAGACACTACCTAGTGGCAGCACTCTAAAAATATTGTAAACTAGAAGGTCCCGGGGCCATTTCCTTTTCAGGCGCCTCGGATAATTATCCAGAATTGGAGAGGAAGAAAGGATTGAAACTAGTGGGTTAGAGTGAGAATGGAGGGATTGATACCTGGTCCGGGCCAAATCAGTAACATAAGGAACATTAAGGTCTTTATGGATAAGTTTATTCGGGACAAAGTAAGGAGCGTTGAGGATTTTACGAAGGATTTTGGACTGTAAGGATTGGATGCGGGAAGTATTTGATGGTTTAGTAGAGCCCCAAAGCTCTACTCCGTAAGTCCAGATTGGTCTTATAATAGTCATGTAGATGAGCCTTTTGTAGTTCATAGGAAGGTTTGACCGTTTGTCTAGTAAGTGTTGAAGCAGCCTAAAGTGGCGAGTTATATACAATAATGAATCAATAAAATGTTTACGAAGTCTAGAAATCACTCATACATACGTCACATTGAGTGGAGAATCTAGTCAGTGCTACCACTCCAATATATACATATTTATAAGAGATCGCAGGGCCACTGCCGTTTCAACCTTATAGGGGGGTAGTAAGGATGTGTTGAGATGGAAAGGGATTGAGCTAGAGCATTAGGGTGGTGGATAAGGTTCTGATGGAATTTGGAGAAATTTAATAGAATTAGATGTAAAATAAATGGAATATTTAGGTCATGGGATAAGTTGTGGTTGGTGACATAATAAGGAGCATTTACAATTGTTCGAAGGACTTTTGATTGAATGCGTTTGATGTTAGAAAGTTTTGCTGTCCCCCATAGTTCAAGTCCGTAGATCAAGAAAGGCTTCAGTATTGTCTTGTATATTAATAATTTGTTGTCAACTTCAGTTCAGATTTCCTGTTAAGTATTCGGTATAACTGTCCGAATGGTCGGTTGAGTTCTTGTATTTTAAGTCTTGTCTGTGGGTTCCCTGTCAATCTTTTGTCTAATAGTAAACCAAGATCCCGGACTGTATATGAGTTGAAATAAACTAGCGGACTAAAAACGTTTATACGCCAGTTATTACACTAGTGTTCGATAAGGCAAAAATTCCTTGTCACGTAATCCGTCTTTTTATTGTTAAACTGAAATCTTAAATGACCAGAATATTATTATTTATATTGTACTTTTCTTGTTATTCATAGGGGACTACTCGACCCGGAATAAAATTACTTCTCATTTCATTTCACGCTAGCTAAACTTTGCTACGCGATGGTACTTTACCTCTCCATCGTAGATACCATAATGTAACAACCACAAACAAATCATTTGCTCATACCTGCTTATCGTAGGGTAAAAGCTGTTTTAGTTAAAGAACATGAAGGTTTACTATAATCTTGGAAGTACTGAACAGTGACTGCGACATTGACCCTGATGAATTTGACGTAAATGTGGAATTAGCTATATCTATGTACCCCTGGTACTACTTATAGACAACTGCGCACCGAATCCTCTTCATGGAAAACAAACAATTGAGCTTGCTACCTCCCCCTTTAGTACTCTTTCCAAAGAGATCCAAGAAAGCCGGAATAAAGAATATAAGTATTGCAGGACCCACAAAAGCAGGAAAACATCTCGCCTAGCTACAAACCAAGACGTTTTTACAATTATGATATCCTCGGATCCTTCCTTAAATAGGAGCTTGAGGCCAGAACCAAAACTTAAGAGCCTTCCGCTTAGCGATACAGCAAAAGATTTTTTGAAACGAGTGCAACTGCAAACTTAAAATAATTTTTTTTTTGTGTAAAGTGAACTCTTTACAACTGAACTTATTGATTTAATTTTGATTTTTTTAAATATTATATTTAGTAAAATAATAATAAAGGTAAATTATTGTAATATATATATATATATATATATATATATATATATATATATATATATATATATATATATATATATATACATAGGGAGAGAGAGAGAGAGAGAGATTCCGTGAATCCTTACCTTTAAAAACCCGTCAGCTACTTGTTTCCTCTATTATCTTCCCCAACTTTGATTACGGCTGCCTGGTGTACGGGGGACTAACTGGTGAACTGAAAATAAAATTAAAACGACTTATGAATTGATTTATCAGATCCATTTTCGGAGCCCGTAGACGTGATCATATTTCTGGTTATAATACCTTGTTAAAATGGCTGTATCCTTCTGTTCGACGACAATATTTCTTTGGTTCCTACTTATTCCAAACTCTAAAAAATTATAAAAACCTTCCTACATAATAGAGCTCCTCACCCTCCGATCTGATATCCATTCGTTAAATACTAGAACCCAATCAATCAATTTGTATGCCCCATTACATAAAACTGCATCCTTTCACAAATCGCTTCTCGTTCGTTCCTCATCCTTCTGGAATTCGCTGCCCATCTCTATTCGTAAAGCCACCTCTCTCTCTTCCTTCAAACATCAACTCTTCCAATACCTACTCAAGTCTCAATCTTCCGTTGCAATGTAAAACATAGATATATATAATATAAATTTGCAACGATTTACAGATATAATGAATATTTGATCCTTTGCATGTATACATATTTTTTCTTTTATATGCATATTATTTTTAATATTTTTTTTTTATACATATTTTCTTTAAGTTACCTTTCTGTTCATTGTTCATTATTCTAAGGGGCCTTGATCCTAGAATAACAAAAAATTTTCATTTCATTTCATCTCATTTAATTTATTTATATATATATTTATATATATATATATATATATATATATATATATATATATATATATATATATGTATATAAATTAATAAAAAAAAAACTAAGTTAAATTCAGGGTGGACCAAAAAACTAAACAAACATTTACACCTATTAATACAAGATGGACCAAAGATTTGTGGGCAAAATTGTCCATGTAGAATATTTGTGGACGTAAGATGAATTACTACCCCCCCCCCCCCTCTCCCTTTGCTTTATTGTATCATGGGGCCGAGATAGTGTGAACCGCGGGATTTTTGTAAGTCAAATTTACCCAATTTTGTGACCCAATTAAATCGCTTGGTGATCCAGAAATATAATTTGATCCAAAGGATACGTTTTATTTTTTCAATTTTTTTAAGCCGAAATGGCGCAGTCTGCGGAATTTTTCCCCGAATTACTTGAACCTCTGTGAGCCGCTCCCATTTATATTTGATGGTCTCTTATTTCCGATTCAATGTAGGCCCGACTTATTGTTGTCCTATAATATCCAATTAAACACTCTCCCGAGGGTAAAACTGGAAACAATGAGGTAGGATTCAGCCTTGAATTAAGGCACTCAATGAAAATCGCCCTTCCCTCCACTCTCAGAAGGTTCCTAGCACATTTTTTGGTTATTATTTCTTTTTGATATTGATGTGGTTTTTGTGAGATCCAGGGAGAGAAAAAAAGCAAACTCCGTTTAGTGGACTACAAAATCATTAATCGCTACCTCAGCTAAACCCCGTTTAAATGTATGCGTACCCACGGTATATCAATAAATCGTTTGGAGAAAAAAAAAAAACTCATCTTAAAAATATTTTCGATACGGCTTTGTATACTTAACTATTATTGGATTAAATTATTAATTATAAAGAAAGCATTCATTTTTCAGTACCAATGGATAATAGGCACTAAAATGAACTAACCCAGTTTATATATATATATATATATATATATATATATATATATATATATTATATATATATATAAGACAAGATATAAACAAGATAATTTTATTCGAAGTATTTGCCTTCTTTTTCTACACATTTTTCTCAACGTGACACCAACTTTTTTATCCCCGAACTGAAAAACTCTGAGCTTTGAAGTGAAACGAAATCTGAAAACGCACATTTCGAAGTTGTCTAAATTCCTGAACAGGCGGTAATCTGTTGGAGACAAGTCGGGAGAATAAGGTGGGTGCGGAAGAACTTCGTAGCCCAGTTCTTTCAATTTTTGCACGGTATGTTTTGAAACATGGGGTCTAGCGTTGTCATGAGGTACCCATGTATCGAGCTTTTTTACTTTCTCAATACACTTTAAATGTCTGGAAACGGTAGATGCATTAGCATTTAATTGTGCTGAGAGTCCTTTAACTGTTTGGTAGGGGTTTCCTTCTACTGTATGTTTGAGGACGTCGTTGTCTATTACGGACGGAGGTCTTCCTCGGGGCAAGTTTGCCAAGTCAGTATCACCAGCTATAAACTTAGCAAACCAACGGCGAATGGTCCGTTCATTAACACTCTTATCCCAAAACGCCTTGCAAATATTTCTAGCGACCTCAGCTGTTACAAAAATATTGCTCGAAAATCTCGTGTTTCCATGTTCATATTTGGAGGTACACTAAAAAGTGGGAAGCTAATGTTTATAATACAAAGGTAGAGTATTAGTAACTGTTAAGTTTAAATATGTAAACATTCGGAAGAAAACAAAAGAGACCTGCAAAATCCTTTATGTACTTCAGAAACTATAAAAACGGACATTTCATGTGAAACAACCTAATATCACTGTTCTCATTGGAAACCAAACTCTCAGCAATACAAAACCAATTTTACAACAACAAAAAATCTTCGCTTTATGTTACCTAAGCCTTTGTTATTAATTCTGTACTTTTTAAATCCCAGTTCGCTTTTTATATTCACCATCTATCCTTATACCAAAAACGTTTAACATTAACGAAACTTTTTTTTCTCCAATACACAGCCGGTGCAGTTAACATAACTATTCATTTCCGACAATTCTTATGTTTACATCTCTAGCAGTTTTTCTAGTTACCGTATATTCCATATCACGTAGAGAGCGTTTTTAACAACAAAGATTATCACTTAAGATTCCTTCTCTATGTGAGTATGGATATTCTTTCTTATTGTTATGGTTATGTTTTCTTTTTTCCCCTTGTTTCTTTCCTCCACGTACGAAGAAAAAATAGATCCTGCTGATGAACTCGAACTATTTTTTTTTTCAAATAGCGCTACAGGCTGTGTACATTCATCACTTCCTATACCTATTTTTGTGAATGACCACCAATTGGCTGACAGAGGGGGAGAGGCTGTGAGTAAATATAGGAGCTTAGGTATGACAATATGAGGGAGCCCGTAGCTGTGTCTCTATCGCGCTAGTCAACTACGCTGTGATTGTGAGTTCGAATCCCAGTAATATTCAGCATGATTTTTCAATCATCTTATGAAATGTAGATTCACTCATAACCACCACCCGAGTATATGAGACCGGTCACCAATTGGTGGCTATACCTAAAATATCATGGAGTTTCGTGGTTTAAGAATTTCAGGAAACCATACCGCACCAACGTTCTCCAAGGCCTGTCGCGTCAACCGAAAAAAAATATGACAATGAAGGACAACAGGATTAGCCAACCTCTAAAAACATGAGCCTGTCTTACAGATGCTAATCGTGGTCCTTCATCAAGCACCATGAGAGAAAAACTATTATAAACTACAGAGCAATAGAGGGGAACATGTTAGGATTAAGGAAAAGTCAAAAGCGCAGTACTTTAACAACAAGGAAAGATACCTGGGACAATTGGCATCAAATGAGGAAAAAAATGGACCAAGAAATTCACTGATTGGATCCCCTTGGACAATAAAGGAACCGAGGAAAACAAAGAAGAAGATGGGCAGACGAGATCAAGAAGGGGAGGGATTTCAGCCAAAGTCGTCACCGTTGAAGACTTTAATATCCTATGGGAAGGTATAAAAATATTGTTAATGTGTGTATATATTTAAATAAAGCCTATTATTATTTAATTTTACACTTGAAAAACTGGGATTGAACTCAAAACCTAAAGGTGTGCGTGCTAGCCACACAACTACAGCCTCTCTCCATTAAAACTATACTAATACTTGAGTTTCATGATTACAGATGGACAGTACCTCCCCGAGTTCGATTAACGATTTCCTAATATACAATGACCGTCACCTATTAAATCAGACATATTTGTATTATGGAAGCACCAACCGACCATCAAGCAAGATTCAAAAAAGAAAATAGCACGCTAGACCGGCTATCCTCTGGCTCATACCAGTAGCGCTGGGATCTCTTCGATTGGGTTCTTCCCTCCATAATTAGGGTAAAAAGTTCAGTCTAGAGTTCCTATAGCAAACTATAAATATGACGGTATGGGTGTGTTTAAAATACTCGTATCTTTGTATTTATTTATAGATCTGTTCTTGTTATTATATATATATATATATATATATATATATATATATATATATATATATATTATATATATATATATATATATGTAGGAGGAAATTTCAATTTGGATGTGCTGCTCAACTTCGCTTAGTTGCTATGATTGCACAGCATACCGGATCAATCTTGAAGACAATTTCAAAGAAAAAAGAAAGAGGGAGATTCTGCCAAATAGAAGTACATATACTTTACTGAATAGTTTACATATATAAAAATCCATAATAGCCTTAAATATGTGGTGATGCAGGATTCCCAGTCCAAGATAATGTTTTGCCATGTTTTGCAACTGATTTTTTTCGAGTCCATAATTCTCTAAAAATGCTCTAGTGGCTACTGGGATGTGGTCCCCAAATGTATAATTATATATATAATGTTTATTTATGTTTTATCACTCTTGGAAAAATAAATAAAGACCAAACTGCGTTTCTCTGTAAAAACAAAAGATTTATTCATAATATGTACTTTTACAACAATAAAACAAAACAATTTCATTATGTTTACCAACCTGTAAAAACAAAAGAAACTACATTTAAAGTCCTTATCCAGATATCTTTATATTTTCATCAGTAAACAAACACTGTAAACATAAACAACAACCAACTGCAACAGGTCAAAACCTCCCGGCTGCCGTCACGACATCTACCGGGCATTTCTGGCAAAGCGGCAAATACAAATTAAAGAGAAGCGCTCGTATACGAGTGAAATACTTTTCTTTACATATATATATATATATATATATATATATATATATATATATATATATATATATATATTTATATATATATATATATATATATATATATATTTATATATATATATATATATATATATATATATATATATATATATAAATTTAATTTTTATTTAATTTAATTTTACTTTCACTTTCACTTACCTGTATATGAAATATATAGTAAGGGAAATTATTGCGATCGTGAAAATTTTCGAATTTCAGTTTTCAACGGAAATACACATTTTAGGGTCCCCCTGAGTCAAATGACCACGTCCCGTAAAAATGTCAGTGTTTGTGTGTGTGTGTGTTTGTGTGGTAACTCCAGAGCGTAAACGAAAAGTTCTATGAAACAGAAATTTCATATTTAAGACAACTATAAGCTCGAGATGTTACAAATACTTTTTCTTCAAAATCAGCTAAGCTGAAAAGCAACTCTATACCATACATTTTGCACCTTTTTACGATTTTCTCAAAAACGGCTCTAATAATTTTGATTAAACTCCCTATTACGATGTAATATTTAAAGGGCTTTAATTAACACCATGTAGGTTTCATTCTGATTGAAATAGTCTGACAGAGATTAAATGCAGATATTTTAAATTTTCCGACTCTAAAGTAAGTTTATTTTTTTTAGATTCTGTAAAATTAACCATACTATCTTGTTACCATTGATAAATAACGGTTAAATATGCATGTTGAGAAAATTTGATAGAAAAACAAAGGAGAAAAGTTCAAACATATTTATGCAATTTTTATGTTTTCGAACACAAGAATAGTAATATAGACGTAAAATATACCACTAGATAACTAAATATTTTAGAAAAAATATTATCTAATAAACGGAATTATAAAGGTTAAAAAAAAAACACATGTTTCTATTTAAATTCATTGTAATTAATTATTTAAAGATTTGTTTTTATCTCTATATAAATTCTTAAATAGATTTTAACAACTTCGATTGATATTTCAACAAATTTGAACTTTATTTTTTTGTAAGTGAAATTTGTGTGTTGGACGCACCAGATTTTTTTTCTGTAAATTTTATATGGATGTGATCTTAAAGCGTTATTATTATTGTCCATATTGAGACTAATTGTAATATTTCTGAAAAAAAAATTGTAATAATAATAATTTTAGATGAGATATTCGTCTTATAAAATTTGGTCATTCATTTTATACAATGTGCTTACGTTGTATGTCGAATTAAAAGCAGTCTACGGCTTGGTGGAGTCGCTCGTGGCTGAGCTGGGAGTTCTTGGGATACTGGTTGTGACATTTATGAAGGCGTCTACAGATGATTCCAAATGTATGGTTCAGATACAAACGTAAATGTATGAAACCTTAGAAGTGATAGTAGGTTTATGGCAGAAATATGCTATTTCGCCAATCCTGTTTATTATAGCTTAAGCTCCCAGCGTGTACAAATATAGCCTAAAGCTATCCTTGGGGGCATTCAAAGAATATTAAGTGACTCAATAAATAATGAAATGGAAAGCAGAGAGACCTAAAAGTAAATGAAAAGATAAAACATATTATATGATATAACTGTTTGGTAGGCGATTCCTTCTACTGTATGTTTGAGGACATCGTTGTCTATTACGGACGGAGGTCTTCCTCGGGGCAAGTTTTCCAAGTCGGTATCCCAGCTGAAAACTTAGCAAACCAACGGCGAATAGTCCGTTCAT
Source organism: Piezodorus guildinii (assembly GCA_023052935.1). Lineage (NCBI taxonomy): Eukaryota > Metazoa > Arthropoda > Insecta > Hemiptera > Pentatomidae > Piezodorus > Piezodorus guildinii. The sequence goes on from CM041295.1 coordinate 153,386,911, forward strand.
TAACACTTCCTTCCCCGAACGCCTTGCAAATATTTCTAGCGGCCTCAGCTGCTGAATGGCCGAGTTTAAACTCGTACAAAAATATTACTCGAAAATCGCGTGTTTCCATGTTCATATTTGGAGGTAAACTAAAAAGTGGGAAGCTAATGTTTATAATACAAAGGTAGATGATTAGTAACTGTTTACTTTAAAAATGTAAACATTCGGAAGAAAACAAAAGAGACCTGCAAAATTCTATATGTATTTCAGAAACTATAAAAACGAACATTTCATGTGAAACAACCCAATAGTAAGCCGAAATATCCACCCTAACAATAAGATTTGCATAGATGGCCAATCATTACCGCTAGAAAGCAAATTTATGTAGCCCAGTTTCATAATTGCTTCATTAAATTACCAACTAAAAGAGATATAACTGATATAACAAACGTAAACTGAGCGATTTCTTGTTTTTCAAAGGTACTGAGGACCCCTAAAATATTTATATATCAAGGGCGCATAATACTACCGACGCTTTGGAACGTCGATTTAAAATATTCGACGAAAAATTTCTCTGAATAATAATGTGAGGGTTCTAGGATTGGAGTCTTAAGTCAAGACTCTTGACGAAGGTAGTCAAAACGAGCCGCCTTAAACAATGGGGCGTATTTTCTTTTGAATTTTCGCCATAAGAGGTTTGTTTTTAAACGAGAAGATTTAGAGGTTATTAATACTTTAAGATTGGTTGTGGAAATACCCACTTATGTTCTTCCATGCCCACCAACGCACTACTTATAAATAAATTGTTGAGTTTAGAAAAAAATATTAAAATTTACAACTGCAAAAGTTAATACATCAGGTAAATTAGCTATAAGATAAAATACATGAAGAGACAATGTCCATTGGCAGCACTCCACTAGGTAATCTAAACTAGAAAATCTCGAGGCCATCTTCTTTTCGGAAGCCTCGGTGGATTGTCAGGGATGGAAGAGGAAGCAAGGATTGAAACTAGTGGGTTAGAGTGGGAGTGGAATTAGTCATGAAAGGAATGATACCTGGTCCTGGCCAATTAAGCAACGTTCAGATCAGAACATTCAGATAAATAAATAAATGTAAGTAAATAAAAACATTCAGATGTTTGTAGATGAGTATATTAGTGAAAAAGTAAGGAACATTAAAGATTTTCCGAAGGATTTTGGGTTGTAAGGATTGAATACGGGAAGAATAGATGGTTTAGTAGAGCCCCATAGCTTAACACGGATAGTTGTATTTTTTTTTTCTATAGTTTCGTCTTTGCGCTAGACTTACCGCACACACACACACACACACACTCACACACACATCGTCTATGAAATATTTTTAAACTACGCTCTCTCCCTTCGAATAAATATATATATCACAGATACGCTTTTTTACGGAACTTGGTTATTTAGACTCAGGGGACCCTAAAACGTGTATTTCTGGGGAAAAACTGGAATTAGAAAATTTTCACGATCGCAATACTTTCTCTTATTAGGTAAGTGAAAGTAAAAGTATATCATATAGAAATAGAATTAGCATTTTATCTATTATCATTGCTTATACAAAAAGCTAATCTCCGAAAAGTTTAGGACAAACGTCTCAAAACAATTATCTAATATAACTCTGAGAGGAATCGAAAAACGAGAAAAGGGAACAAGCTATTTTTCCGGCGGAGGGGGCTGGCGTCATTCAATTTCCCCTTCTGGGAGTAAGCTATTTTCTTCATAACGGCAACTCCTATATTAGCCGTTTTCCACTCGTCACATTCTATCTCGTCAAAATGAATCCTTCTATCTAGCAAGAGCTTACTCGGTAATTTTCTAATAAAGTCATCAATCGCATTCGTTTATGTCATTGTAACAACACGATCTAGGGGTAATATATTAAATAAGATAATTAAATAACATTTCCTTCTAAAGATAAATAAGTTCTTATTTCCCATTGAAGATGGAAAAATCGCTGCGCGCAACACACCACTTTCAATAATCTCCCTTGTTAAAATCTATGTAAAATAAAGAATGTCACTGCCCAATTTTTTTTTTTCACACAAGTATTTCGTTTCGTAACCTTTTAAAAGGAGAATGGAGTAAAAAATGGTGGTTCTCTTGTATTTCGAATCATATCCTAGTTACAAAATATGTCCATTGTAAAGAATCCTTTTAACGAGAATTGCAACTTGAACTGAGAATAAAAAAAAAAATTAAAACAGTCCTTAAAATATTAAAATCGGACATAGCCTTAAAAATAGTGAAATAAGTACTTTTCGAGCGTAACTCACCCCCTCCCTTTATATAGACTTATTTAGGCAGCGCTACACGGTGAGAAAAACGGTATGTGTAGGTGAGTTGAAAGCGGATCTTGTGAGAGTTCACGAAAGTAGCAGTAGAGGAGGAAGGCTTATTTAAAAAAAAAAAAAATGTTTGGATAACGAATATAAAATATTACTTTTTGAAAAATCATATAATATTATTTTTAAAAAAAGAAGATAAGAATTGAATGATAAAGTTCATCTAAACAAACATATACATATCATGAAAACATGTTTTTTACTTTCACTTACCTATATATGAAATATACCTTTAATTTTGTACATTCTATAAAAATAACCATATTATCTTGTTAGTTTTGGTAAATAACAGCTAAATATGCAGGTTGAGCGAATTTGAAAAATAACATAAGGAGAAAATTGAAAAAAATATTTTTTTTAATGTAATTTTAGACCGTGAGCCAGCAGTGAAAAATGCAACTCACACTCTCAAAAAGAGGTTAAAAGGAAAATCGTGGACAAACGAGTCAGAATTATAACAATAATAATTATGTTAGAAAAGAATGTTATCTCGTTTTTACACAAACAAAATTGTAATATCTCTATATCGTTGAATATTAGACATACAAATGTCTTTTACCACTCAAATGGAAGCTTATTAAATACATGATAATTTACCAATTAACGATTATCCTCATAGGAAGAGCCGTTTCCATTATAGTAACCATAATTACGTTAGAAAAGAGTTGATATTCCCTTTTTGAATGACCGCCATTTTGTAATCCACCCGTTTTGAGTTGGCAGAAGTATATTTTTTGAATTACTATGATAGATGCTTTGCATAAAACATATTTAAAAAATTGATAAAATGGGTTGCATTTTTCGTTGCTTGCTCACGGAACATAAGTTTTGGGTTATAGGAAGATTTAGACCACGAGAGGACTTGCCTCTTTTATACGTATCTGTTGGCTCTTTCGGACTATCTTTGAAATGCCTTGCCTCCTGCAATCAGCCTATTCTTCCAACGTATTTTTTATAAGTGGCTGTCATAGAGCTCTCACATCTCGCCCAGCTTTCGACACATATTTTGTAAATAATTGAAAATGAAAATTACCATAATTGTGACGATAATACAAGTATGGTGACGAAAAAATTTTGGAATTTGAGTTTTCAACGAAAATACAAGCTTTAGGGTCCAAATGACCAAGTACCGCAAAATTGTTTGTTGTGTGTGTGTTAAATCTTGAGAACAACTCTTCTTCTTCTTCTTCTTCGACCCATTTGCCTTTCAGCGTGGGCGAGCTCCCAGCCATTGGTACCAAATGTCTCTGTTCCTTGCAAGGTTTCTAATCTCGCCCAGAGTTTTATCTCCGCGCATCCCTATTCGCTCCATGTGGGTGATATAGGAGGTCCTAGGGCGTCCTCTAGGTCTTCGTCCTAAGGGCCTTACCTCCATTGTTTTAATTGGGTTCCGGTGGTGGTCCATTCGGCAGACATGCCCGTACCATCCCAATTGCTTCTTGTCTAGGACTTCCAGAACAGAGCATACATTGAGCTCTTCCCTGATCCTTTCATTTCGGACACAGTCTCTCCGTGTCTTCCCCACAATTCTTCTTAGAAACTTCATTTCCGAGGCAGTCATGCGACTTTGTAGCCTTTCATTCATAATCCAGCTCTCTGCTCCATAGAGAAGCACTGGTAGAAAGATGGACTTGAACAGGTGTAACTTCACGTTCCGTGCTACTTCTCTTTTTCCGATAACCGTGAGCACAACTCTAAGTGGTATAAAACTAAAATTACATATTTTAGAAGCGAATATACGCCTAGGACAACAATAACTTCCTCAACAAAATCGACGAACCAGAAGAACCACTTTGTACTTCGCATTTTATCCCTTTTTACGATTTTCTCGAATCAGCTTTAACAATCATGATTAAAATCGGTTTATGATTAATTAGCCTCTCATACCATTCAGTTTTATTCTAATTATAATAGCCTGATTGGTCTTAAATGCATAATTTTAATCTTTCCCTATGGCTATTTGAATTAATTAAATATTTTCCTTGTTAGCAATGATAATTAATTAGTCAACTTGAAAGATCAAAGTACTTGATGAGCAACTGTAAGCTAAATCAGCAGATAGTATTCTAGATTAAATTAGTTTTTCTGCTAATTTGAATCGTAATATTACTATAGGTTGGCCGCTGCTCTTCTAGGGCAGAGGTGACTCCGAAACTGCACTAATATATGTATATGTGTGTATATATATATTGGGTTGTTTCACATGAAATTTCCATTTTTATAGTTTCTGAAATTCATAAAGGATTTTGCAGGTCTCTGTTATTTTCTTCCGAATGTTTACATTTTCAAAGTAAACAGTTAGTAATAGACAACGATGTCCTCAAACATACAGTAGAAGGAAACCCCTACTAAACAGTTAAAGGACTCTCAGCACAACTAAATGCAAGTGCATCTACCATTTCCAGACATTAAAAGTGTATTGCGAAAGTAAAAAAGCTCGATACATGGGTACCTCATGACAACGCTAGACCCCATGTTTCAAAACATACCGTGCAGAAATTGAAAGAACTGGGCTACGAAGTTCTTCCGCACATACCATATTCTCCCGACTTGTCTCCAACAGATTACCACCTGTTCAGGAATTTAGAGAACTTCATCAAAGAAAAACTTTTTGAAAATGATGATCGAGTGAAAAGTGCGTTTTCAGATTTTGTTTCACTTCAAAGCACAGAGTTTTTCAGTTCGGGGATAAAAAAGTGGGTGTCACGTTGGGAAAAATGTGTAGAAAAATAAGGTAAATCCTTCGAATAAAATTTCATTCGAAGTATTTACCTTATTTATTCTTATTTATCTTGTTTTCATATCGTATTTTTAATAAAAATCCTTTACCTTGAAAACGGACATTTCATGTGACACAACCCAATATGTATATATACATTTTAGGTATGTATTTATTGTATTATGTAAATCCATTGTAGTTCCTTTCTAAAAGTATCAGTTCATTATTGGATCAGGTGACATAAAAGGGTACAAAATAATTAAATTAAATTACACATTTACATAGTTCCAATTAGTTGGTATTTTTATTTCGCTCAGTGAACATGGAGTCTGGTGATATATCACTCTTTATCAGTGATGATTTGATGAGGAGTTGGCTTTGATGACACTACAAAGCTCCATTTTTGCGAAAAATGCTCAAAACTATGAGGAAGATTTTTTAGGACCTTTCGTCAAGCCTCTAAATGATCCTCTGATTACTGCAAGTCAATGGGTTTTTCAGGATCCCACTCCAGCTCGCAAGGTCAGGTTAACCCAGCAGTGGCTGCAAAAGAGCATTCCAGAGTTCATCTCTGACTCGGATTGGCCCTCAGAGGTGAGAGCACTAGATTACCGGCTTTGGTACGAACTAGAGGATGACATGCCACAGAGCACACCCTGCAGGGCGATACACGGTGAGAATTAGGGTATGTGTAGGTGAGGTGAAAGCAAGTATTGTATTGCAGGAGAGGGGGAAGGGTTATATAAAAAAAAAAAATTTGAATAATGACATCAAATATTACTAATAGAAAAATCGTATATCATTAAATATTATTTTTTTAAAAAGATACTAAAACGGAATGATAAAGTTATATAAAAACAAACAAGTGTAATATGCACATCATGAAAACATGTTTTTTAATGTAGAAACTCGATTTTAATAAGTTAAACGTTATTTAGTGTGCGGTGTGTTTGTGGCTATGGCACCCTCACTCAGCTTCCGCTGGCTGATGCGGCTGAGAGGGAGGCGCTGAGATCCCTTGGATTCTGCTTGTCCTCCACAAGTGGGGGGGAGGCGGACTCCGACGGTGGTTCCCAAACAAATTGTAAATATTGTATATAAGTATGAGTGTGTTCATGTTTTGTTTATTTATTTGTTAACCTAGTATTTATTTAATTTATAAATTTTGTTATTATATCCCTTTAATAATTTTAGTTTCATTTTATGTAATTCGACTTTTCTTTTGTTTATTTTGTAAATATTGTATGAATGTTATCATGTAGCAATATTAATATCGTCCATTGCGACAAACTGTAATATATCCGAATAAATAAATAGTTTCTTTAAAAACATTATTTATAATAAGAGGTAAAAAAAAAAAAAAAAAAAAATTTACGTTTTAATTTTAAAATATCACTTTCACCAACGAATCACGAATTTCACCTCACCTACACATACCCTAATTCTCACCGTGTATCGCCGCTTTAACTTGGAAACCGCAAACAATCTTTGGTCCGAGCAGTTGAGCGCTTTCTTCAAGAAGTGCTGCTATTGATGACTGGCCACGGAGATTAAATGCCTGTCTGTGCCAAGGCACAAGCAGGACATTTTGAGTAATTTCTTCTTTGTTTTAGTCTCTATAGATATACCTTAGATGCTCTAATAATATTTTTGAAAAATTTAATTTTTATGTTGAAATATCTATATATTTCCTTGTAACAATATGTATGGCAGGACTAGGTACGAGGCATGTTTTAAAGTAAGTACCGTTTTGGATTTTAAAAAAGACGTGCAAAGATATCGCAATAATTTTATTTTTACATGAAAGCCTTTACCTTAATCTACTTTTTTACATAACTTCCATGAATTTTGAGGCACTTGTCATAACGCGCCAACCAGTTTTTGAATACCCTCCTCGAAAAATTCTGCCGCCTTTCTCGGTCACAATGCGATACAAAACACTACGAGAATATTGAGGAAAACAGTCGGACAATGATGAAAGTGTAAAGCGTCTGTTTTCTCTCACCTTTTCGTCCACCTTCTGCATCAAATCTTCATCAACGACGCCCACTCCGTTCTTCATCATGCACATTTGTGCGGCCATCTTTAAATGCTCTCACCCATCTCCTTACCATTCCATCACTCATAATGTTTTGTCCGTAAACTTCAACGATCTCACGATGAATATCGATCGGTTTTACGCCTTTAACACTAAGGTTAACAAGTCAGGCGGCAGATTTTTTGAGGAGAGTTTCAAAAACTGGTGCCGCGTTATGACAAGTGCCTCAAAAATCATGGAAAGTATGTAGAAAAGTAGATTAAGGTACAGGATTTCATGTAAAAATAAAATTATTACGATATCTTTGCACGTATTTTTTTAATTCCAAAACGGTACTTACTTAAAAAATATGTTTCGTATTTATAAAATTATACATATTTACATCAGGCATCTTTATTTCTGAAATTTACCATAATTGAGAATTCTGTGGTTCGTTACCGTTGGCTACATAATATTACATGAAAGGGTACTTGTTGAAGGACTTAGCTCTCCACTGGTTGCTCTCCGATCCCAGGCTAAAATCCGACCCTTCTTCGAGGTTAGTATCAGACTGTCTCACTCCCCCATCTCTTTTGTGTTATCTTCTTCTCAAAATTTCCATATTTTGGAAAAAACAGCCAGGCCTACTAATTTCTCATTGGATGTTATCAAGGAAGGCGGGACCAACGAGATAAGTCCTTTAGTAGAGAGGGGGTATTCGGCATCCTCTTTGAAGTTACCAGGCCTAAGCCAGGGAGACATCAGGTCCAACCCCCACCAGGTAATAGGGGACGGATAAGCCAGGGTTGCCATAAGTGCTTAAGGGCTATTAAGTGATCCTTTCATGTTTTGCCGACAAAGGCTCATTATTATCACCAATTAGTTCATAATTTTACCTCCTCTCACTATTCTCCATACAAGGCAATATAGATGCATAATATACTATTAGCGAACTGAACATTTTAGAGAAAAAAAAATATTTTAGGTCTGTATTTTAGAATTATCGAAAAAACATACATAGTAGATGGTAGTGGAAATTGTCGGAAAGATCATTAACCCAAGCCATTGTATACCATAATTTCTATCAATATGTCATTTAATCTGAAATAAATAGAAATAGAAAAAAAAAACTTTATTCAGGACAAGGTCCCTTAAGAATAACAATTATGAACAAAATAATAAATTATAACTGGCCAAAAACAATATATAACTACAATTAAATAATACAATAATGAAAAAAAGAAAAAAGAGTCAGAGTACCATCTCTATTTACAATTTAAATAAATAAATAAATAAGAATAAACATAAAATGTAACTTTTACATCTCATTAAAGTAAGTGCATTAAAGTCAAATTCACCTTACATAAGTTGGCATAATAAAAATTAGCTTACATCTGTCTGAAGAGAAAGGAAGTATTGAAAAAGGAGGGATTTAAAAGATGATAGGGAAGGAGCATGACGGATGTTTGAAGGGAGAGTATTCCATAAGGCAGTGGAACGGGCTAAAAAGGAGCAGTCATATTTTTTGGTTCTATGGAAAGGAGTGTGGAGGTCGGACAGACGTGATCTTGTTTCCTGGTGATGGGTTGAGGATTTAAATACCAGAAGGCTATAGAAATAAAATGGATGGTAGGAGCTTATGATTTGATAAAGGAATGATCCAAGGAAATATTTTCTTCGAAAGGTTGGGGTTAACCACTTTAACTCGTCGTAGAGGTGGGATACATGGGACCGTCTCGAGGTACCGAATACAAATGTTTCCATTTATACATAATGCAATTCTCTTAGCATTTTTCAACTTTGTTTTGTTTTGAAAGTATTCAAATTGAATATAAAAAGGAGCTAAGTGTGTTGCGCATCCTAGATTTTGTTAATTTGACTTCTATATATATTGAATAGTCCAGGAGCCCCCGAAGGAAAGGAAGGAACGCCCGAAAAGGACTAATTTACAATTTCAAAGGATATGCCCGATTTTTATATTTTAAGACTGTTTTAATTTGATTTTTTTATTCTAAGTTAAAGTCTTCATTGCCGTTGAAAGTATTCTTAAAAATTGACATTTATTGTAACAAGGATACGGTTCAAAATGGAAGAGAACCACCATTTTTGAATCGATTCTCCTTTTAAAAAGATACGAAATGAAATAATTCACTGGTAACTAGGATTACCACTCTAAAAAGGACACTTTTTTATATCGCAACTCTCTTCCCGATGCATGAATCGGTCCGAAATAACTTTCGGTCATTTTTTTAACCCGAAAAGGACTAATTTACTATTTCAAAGCTATATATGACCGATTTTCATATTTTAAGGACTGTTTTAAATTGATTTTGTTTTTATTCTAAGTTAAAGTCTCCATTGTCGTTTAAAGGATTCTTAACAATTGACATTTATTGTAACCAGGATACGGTTCAAAATGGAAGAGAACCGCCATCTTTGAATCGATTCTCCTTTTAAAAAGATACGAATCGAAATAATTCACTGGTAACTAGGATTACCACACTAAAAAGGACACTTTTTTATATCGCAACTCTCTTCCCGATGCATGAATCGGTCCGAAATAACTTTCGGTCATTTTTCTAACCCGAAAAGGACTAATTTACTATTTCAAAGCTATATATGCCCGATTTTAATATTTTAAGGACTGTTTTAAATTGATTTTTTTTTATTTTAAGTTAATGTCTCCATTCTTGTTGAAAGGATTCTTAACAATTGACATGCGTGACAATGACAGATGCGTGGTGGACAACCTCATTGAACATACATCTCGAAATATTTATACAAATTTCTTTGTACCATACTTATTACAAAAATGCATTTCTTGCGGTCCTAAAACCCTTACTATGCAGCTAATTAATTTGATGAATTACATCCGATTATCTAGCCCATCGAACATAAGATTAATTAGTGTTTTCACTAATCTTTTATGTCTCAAAAATGACGAAAGTACATTTGTTGCGGATTAGCAACTCTTACAAATGAGCGAACGTCCAGCGAAACCACGTGGCGGCTGGCGGCCCACACTTTAAGATAGCCCTTGATGTGACTATGTCAGCGCATATTGACTTAAATTAAGACAAGATTAAGTTAATAATAATTATAATATGCAATTTAATTGTGAGATTATACGATTTTGTTCAGATTATAAATTTGTTTATTAGGGGAAATATCTAGGATTTTGGTTTTTCTTCTGCTATGAGTAGAAGAATATATCTAATTTCAATATGGAAATATTTAAGGCAATCATAAAAGATTAAATTGTCAAAAGAAAAAAAAAATTGATCAAATCCGTATGATAATGCTGATTAAGGACTCAAATGTCTTGAAATCGAGATAATGTCAAAATGTTAATGTTGGTTTCAGCTTCACTTTTTAAAATCAAATAAATTTAATACATGCCTATATCATGAATTAGCCCTTCCTCCTAAAGCGTTCCATCCGTCAGAAATATCTAACATTATTCAGAGTTTACCATCCCGCAAAGCTCCTGGGCATGATCTTATAACGTCCCATATTTTAAAAGCACTTCCTCGAAAAGCTATCCTCTATCTCACTTACATGTATAATTCCGTACTTCGTTCCACCTTCTTTCCTGCCTCCTGGAAATTATCCATCGTCAAAATGATACCCAAGCCTAAGAAACCGCCTGAAAATCCATCTACTTACCGTCCCATCTCACTTCTACCAATCATGGGTAAAATATTGGAAAAACTTATCCTAAAACGCCTGTATTCCATCCTTGATACTAATTCCATAATTCCTGATCACCAGTTTGGATTCAGAACGTCCCACTCCACTATCCAGCAATGTCATCGTGTGGTGGACGTTGTCTCGTCTACATTGGAGCGTGTCTTGTATTGTACGGGAGCCTTCCTTGACGTAGAACAGGCCTTTGACCGAGTCTGGCACCCGGGATTGCTTTACAAGCTCCGCCATTTCCTCCCCCCTACATACTTCCTTATTATCCAGTCCTACCTCACTGGCAGATCGTTCAAAATCAATCATAATAAATCATTTTCGTCCATTTTTAGTCAGTCTGCTGGTGTCCCTCAAGGTAGTTTCCTAGGACCCATTTTTTACACAGTTTATATAGCTGATATCCCAATCCATCCTAACACCTTCCTTTCTACCTATGCTTATGACACTTGTGTGTTATCAGTCAATACTGGTCCAACTATTGCCTCTCAAACTCTCCAATCCCACCTCAGAGGCCTTGAAGTATGGTGTCAGAACTGGAGAATTAAAATAAATTCCAACAAATCCAACCAAATTACCTTTACCCTTCGTCGTAAACCTATGACTTCCTGCCCTACTGTCTCCTTCAATAATACTCCTCTTGTCCCGGTTGAACAGATCCGATATCTAGGACTGCACCTTGACAAACGCCTTACTTGGAATTCTCATACAAGACTGAAACGACAAGAAGCTGCACGACGCTTTCGACTACTTCAACACTTACTAGGCAAACGTTCTAATCTTCCACTTAACTACAAAAGACTCATCTACATGACTATCATAAGACCGATATGGACTTACGGAGTTGAGCTCTGGGGCTCTACTAAACCATCGAATTCTTCTCGTATCCAATCCCTTCAGTCCAAAATCCTTCGTAAAATCCTCAATGCTCCTTACTTTGTCACCAACAAACTCATCCATAAAGACCTTAATGTCCCATATGTTGCTGATTTGGCCCGTACGAGGTATCAATCCTTCCATGACAAACTCCATTCCCACCCTAATCCTTTCGTTTCAATCCTTTCTTCCTCTTCAATTCCTGACAATCCTCCGAGGCGTATGAAAAGGAGATGGCCCCGGGACCTTCTAGTTTAGAATATTTTTAGAGTGCTTCTTTTGGGAAGCTTCTCTACATGTGTTTCATGCCTTTGTATGTTTAATTCAAATTTACTTGTTGCATTACTTGTTATACAGTTGTAAATTCCAATAAATAAATATATATAAATATCATGAATTATCAGTTAGATTATTCAACTATGCGTCTTATGAATGCAACTCATTATTTTTCTTTAAACAGACAGCTACGTTTGGTTTTAGCCCTTTTTTCATTTATAAAAAAAAAAAAAAAAATAGTAATGATGAAAACGTTTTGCAATAAATGTAAAAACTAAATTTTTTGAAGATACTATAAGAAGATTTAAGAGAAAATGTATGTAGATATTGAGGAGAAGTTGATTCCAGGCGCAGTCATCAAAACTCCTAAGTAGAAATTAAATTAAGTTTCTTAAAACTCTTTGTAATTCTAGCATTGGTAGTATAAAATTGGAGGTATTAATTTCTTATTAGTCATTGACTTAACGTTTTTATAATATATCAGGAAAAAATAACTTACTAGGATCTTTGACTGAGACTCAACTGGCTCTTGTGTTATCAAATCGGTTTGTCTTAAAGTTGGTTGATTTGATGAGGGCCACTCTGACAAAACAAGTAATGTTTGATGTATTATATTTAAAAAAAAAAACTGGGCCTCAGTCACTAAGTTTTATTCTATCGTACTTATTATATAGAGGTGTAATCTGTATGAATTTCATCATTTTTCACTCAGTCTTTTTTTTAGATATTTTACTATAAATATTACTGAGCTAGAAAATAACCCTGCTTTAAAAATTTATATTAAACAAAGGATATAGCTTACACCATCGAAATTTCTAAAACAAGTAGTGCAATGATAAGGCTATGTAAGGAAAAATAATTAAACGTGAAAATCATTTCCAACCTCTCTTGTCATAGCGCGTCAAAGGTTTCAGTTGATGTGATTTTTAAAATAATTTTCTTGGCTACTTAGGTAATGTGTTGTGAGGTCTAAAATTATATAAAATACTTTCATCATCATTGAAGTTTTTTTTTTTTTTGTTTCTTAAATATGCAATATTACCAGAGGTAATATTTTTTAAAGAAAACGTTATTTTAACATTATATTGAGGATGTAATAGTCGACTGTAGAAATTATTATAGGTGAAATAATCAGGAATCAGTCTGATTATCAATTTTTTTTAATTTTGCCAACGTTTTGGCTCAAGCTTGTGAGCCATCATCAGGGCTACAAACATCAGAAGAAAAGAGGTACATATTAATATGATAATGAAATTTTTGAAGTGACAATGATAACATTTGAAATAAAACAGAAAATATACCAACATACTTAAATATTATAGATACAAATGATAATATGATAAACAATCTGATGATGATAAGCATACAAACAAAACTTTAGACTTTAATATAGAAGTAAAAAAAAAAAAAAAAAAAAAAAAAAATATATATATATATATATATATATATATATATATATATATATATATATATATATATGTTTATATATATAAACGTACCATTACTGAGCCATGACCAAGCATAAACTGAGGAAAACCATAAACATAGCTAGTATGGGGAGTGGTTCATGTAAAAACCCTAAAGGTTTTTCCCTCTAAAGTGTTTATAACTTTCTGTTAAAAATGTTGAGCCTTATTGTACGTACGAGTATATTGTTTTGTTTTTCCATTGTATAATTTTGTAAAACTTTTTAAAAACAAAGATAAGCTGTACTATATATATTTAGAGGGAAAAACCTTTAGGGTATATAGGTATAATATATATATAATATATATATATATATATATATATATATATATATATATATATATATATATATATATATATATATAGATTGTTTATCATATTATCATTATTTGTATCTATAATATTTAAGTATGTTGGTATATTTTCTGTTTTATTTCAAATGTTATCATTGTCACTACATTAAAAAAAATTTTCATTATCATATTAATATGTATCTCGTTTGTTCTGATGTTCGTAGCCCTGATGATAGCTTACAAGCTTGAGCCGAAACGTTGGCAAAATTAAAAAAATTAAAAAAAAAAAAAAAATGACTGATTCCTGATTATTCCACCTATAATAGTTATTTTAACAGTTAAGATAATTTTATAACTGCGGAACCAGCTTAGTCTCAAGTACCAAATTTATATAACTTAAACACATCATATAGATCAGTAATCTGTGTTAGTTTCATAATTTTTCACTCAGTCCCTTTTGAGATACGTCCGTGTAAACATCGAAAAATGAATTTTAGCTAATTTTGAAAATTCAAATCCAAACAAGAAAAATGCTCTCAAGATCGAAATTTTTACAGCAAGTAGGACTATGACTGAGCTATAGAAGAAAAAATAATTAAAATTGAGTCTCTCTTCCTTTATATACTTTATCTGATTAAAAATTTCGTTTTTGTATTAATTTTCGAGAACTTTTAAACAACTTTCTTCGATATTTAGGTAATGAGTAGTGAGGAAAAAAATGCAAAGCATGTCCTTATCTTATTGTTAATTTTTGTTTTGATTTGATTCGTAAAAAATTGCGGGAATTAGAAAGCTTTTCCCATTACATGTTTTAGCCCGAGGAGCTGTCTTAAAACTGTTGCTATACTAAAGGTAAGTCCCGAAATTTTTTTTATATATGGTTTTTATTCGCGAAAGGATAGAGAATAACTCGTCAAAAAATCAAGAAACTCAAAAATGTCGAGCGGCAAGATTAATGAAAATTGGGCGAATTAAAATGAAGTGACTTTACATCATTCTTATATTTTTATTTTTATTTATTGGGTTGTCACATGAAATGTCCGTTTTCAAGGTAAAGGACTTTTATTAAAAATACGATATGAAAACAGGATAATTTTATTCGAAGTATTTAACTTCTTTTTCTACACATTTTTCCAAACGTGACACCAACTTTTTTTATCCCCGAACTGAAAAACTCTGAGCTTTAAAGTAAAACAAAATTTGAAAACGCACTTTTCACTTGATCATCATTTTCAAAAAGTTTTCCTTTGACGAAGTTGTCTAAATTCCTGAACAGGTGGTAATCTGTTGGAGACAAATCGGGAGAACATGGTGGGTGCGAAAGAACATCGTAGCCAGTTCTTTCAATTTTTGCACGGTATGTTTTGAAACATGGGGTCTTGCTGCCGCTCAGTGAGATCATGAGGTACCCATGTATCGAGCTTTTTTACTTTCCCAATACACTTTAAATGTCTGGAAACGGTAGATGCACTTGCATTTAGTTGTGCTGAGAGTTCTTTAACTGTTTGGTAGGGGTTTCATTCAACTGTATGTTTGAGGACATCGTTGTCTATTGCGGACGGAGGTTTTCCTCGGGGCAAGTTTTCCAAGTCGTTATCCCCAGTTGAAAACTTAGCAAACCAACGGCGAATGGTCCGTTCATTAACACTCCCTTCCCCAAACGCCTTGCAAATATTTCTAGCGGCCTCAGCTGCTGAATGGCCGAGTTTAAACACGTACAAAAATATTGCTCGAAAATCGCGTGTTTCCATGTTCATATTTGGAGGTATACTAAATAGTGGGTAATTGATTGGGAAGCTAATGTTTATAATACAAAGGTAGAGGATTAGTAACTGTTTACTTTAAATATGTAAACATTCGGAAGAAAACAACAGAGACCTGCAAAATCCTTTATGTATTTCAAAAACTATAAAAACGGACATTTCATGTGAAACAACCCTATGTATTCTCGTTTAAAAAAAAAAAAATAATAAATAAAAATTAAAGCTATTTTCTCCTTCAGCTGGCCATCGAACTTCATATTTACCCAATCAAGAAGTGGTGAATTATTTTTAATCAACAAAATTAAAGGAATTTTTAGATATAAATTCTGAAAACTGCCCATTTAAAGACAGCTAGACTACATCAATGAGGAAAAAACCTTTGAAGTCCATTTGATTTCACATCCATATAGCGGGTGGTAAAATAATTACATCCGTTTTTAATAAAATCAGAAAAAATAAATGAATCTTTTAAAATACATGTTATAAGTTGTTCTAATTCTTCGATTTTGAAGAAAACGTTGTTGTAACATCCTAGTCTTATTAACATCTTTTAATGTTATTTTAAGTAATACATTTAAATATTAGTCATTTAAGCCCTGTCAGTCTAAATCAGTGAGGAAAAAAAAACTACAAGTAAATAAAGCAAATTTTTAGGAACATTGTAAAAAAGTGCAATTTTATAAGGTTAAACTTCTTCTTTCAGTGGCGCGACAGGCTCAAGGTGTAATCTCCTGGGAGATCAACACTCACGTTTCTCGATGCATTTTGTAGTGTAGGGTCATCACTCTTTACGCCTAATATTTTAAGTGGCCACCATTTGGCTGACGGGTTTCACATACCCGGAGGAGAGGCTGTGAGTGAATCCCCATTTAATTACTTCCTTATAAAAGCCCCGCCGGGACTGGGATTCGAACTCACAACCTGTAGTGCGAAAGACTAGCGCGCCAGCCACTCAGCCACGGGCTCCCCAATTACATTTCTAATTGACCGATTTTGTTATAATGTTGTTATAACATTTTGATATAACATACATAATTCTCCTTAGTATGAAATTTTAGTTTTTTATGGCTCACAATTGGAAAAAATCCCGATTTAGTAGCCAAAATTCTATAACTTTTGATCGAATTGAGATAAATGTAAAATTATTTTTTCATTTAACAGTATGGGATGTTCTTTATTAGTGCATGTGAAAGTACTTTTCTCATTGTGTCTCAGGATCTATGAAATAATTTGTTTAATTAAATCACTAATGAAATTAACTTACATGTTATTATTATAAATATTTTTTTTTTTTGATGTGTTGAACGGTGGATAGTACTCAACAATATACCTATATAGTGTAATATAATACATTATTATAATATATAGTATAATATAATATAATAATTTGATTACAACAATAATATATAGTAATCAAATTCCAAGATACAATTTGATTGATCCAATGGGACTAGATTTATATAGATCTAAATATTTAAAATCCCTATTCTGTAACAGCCTAAGTTATATTATTAAGTTTTAGTATTATTATAGTTAATTCAGTTTTATTATTTTTATCTGTTTATTTCATTTATGGGCAAGTATCGAATTTTTCGATTATTTGTTTTTAAATAATTTTTTTTTCATGTAGTAAATGCCTGAAAAAGGTAATGGATACATGCAGAAATCTTTTTATAGACGAGTAGGTCTCTCTAGGAATGGGCCAATTACTTCAAATTAGATAATCCTATATAGAATGGTTAAATTAAAAAAAATTAAGAAAATCAAGTCATAAAACAAATTATTTCAATGTTTCTGAAACAGAATGAGTGTATATTTTTTTTTTTACTTATATAGGACATCCTATACTGATAAACGAAAAAAATATTTTTAATGAAACTCGGTTCAGGAATAACAGAGATATGGCGTCTTGAAATTAGCATCGGTGATATGCCAATTTAGGCCACTTTCCTTTGAATTATTTTTTGCTTTTCATATTAGTAAATCGCCTACAAACAGCTATATAAACAGTTATATCCTCATATTGTTATTAGGAAAAAATAAATCGTTGTGTAATAATTTGTACCGTTATCTCCCTCTGTGCGACTTTTCGTTTTCGAGCTAACTTACCACATACACATATTTAATAATATTTTAAATTATAATTTAGTTAAATTATCATGGCAGAGGGTTTTAACCAGGAGTAATGCGCTTTGGGGAGTAGTGTACCCCAGGTCTCCTCGGTCTCAGGAGGAAGATATCTTTCTCAGTTAACAGCAGCCTAGTTTTCCTCTGTCCTTTAGCTCAACCTTCTACTCAGTTCCAATCCAGCAGCACAGCTTCGGAAAATAATGATGAAATATCTAGTGCGGGCAACACACGACTTTCACTTACCTCGGCTGTCGAAATAAGTTCAAAACCTATGAAATAATTTTTTTTTTTTTAAATATTTATATTAAAATTTACAACTGTATTTTGTAATACAACAAGTATATATGCTGGTAAAGACAAAATACATGAAGAGAAACTGTCCATTGGCAGCACTCTAGTAGTCAATCTAAACAAGAAGGCCTCGAGGCCATCTTCTTTTCAGACGCCTCGGAGGGTTATCAGGGATCGAAGAGGAAGCTAGGATAGAAACTAGTGGGTTAGAGTGGGAATGGAGTTTGCATGGAAAGATTCATACCCGGTTCGGGCCAAAATAGTAACATAGGGAACATCAAGATCTTTGTGGATGAGTTTATTCGTGACAAAGTAAGGAGCTTTGAGGATTTTACGAAGGGTTTTGGATTGTAAGGATTGAATACGAGAGGAATTAGATGGTTTGGTAGAGCACCATAGCTCAATTCGGTAAGTCCAGATAGGTCTTATAATAGTCATGTAGATGAGCATTTCGTAGTTAAGAGGAACGTTTCGTTTGTCTTGTAAGTGTTGAAGTAGTCGAAAACGGCGAGCGGTTTCTTGCCGTTTTAGTCTTGTATGAGGGCTCCAGAAATAAACTTTAATTTTAAAGTTAATTTAAATAAAAAGATTAATCAGTTTCGTTAGGAAAATATGACTTGTATTAAAAAACACTTGTCCCTTTACAACCCATGGAGGGTCTTGGGCTCAGTGTTCGAATATGTATAGTTCCTTCTGTTTCTAGGCCAACGGCCGCACAATGAGGTGATTCAAGATCACACTCAGCCGCCACGTTTTTTCCTCATTTTGGGTACCCAATTTATAGAGGCTGGGTGCGCCCTAATAGGGTCTCCATACCCTAGGGTCGCCCCTCCCTCCCCGGCTTAAATAACAGTATAAAAAATATTTTGTCACAGCCGGGATTCGAACTTGCAGACTTGTACTTTATCCACTAGAACATGCCGCCTTCATTATACTAAGTAGTGGTTTAACCTATTTTTTTTTTTTGGGGGGGGGAGGGGGGTCAAATAAATACGAATTACGAATACTTTTGACACTCACTGAATGTAACACTTTATTGATTTAGATTAAATAATATAACGGGGAGCACGTGGCTGAGTGGCTAGCGCGCTAGTTTCTCATGCTACAGGTTGCGAGTTCGAACCCCAGTCCCGGCGGGACTTTTTTAATAATGTAATTAAATGGGGATTGACTCGCAGCCTCTCCTCCGGGTATGTGTGACCCGTCAGCCAAATGGTGGCCACTCACAAAATTAGGCGTAGGGAGTGGTGACCCTACACTACGAATTTCATCTTGAAACGCGAGTGTAATCTCTCAGGAGATCACACCGCGAGGCCCAGGGCCTGCACGGCCTGTCGCGCCACTGAAAAAATAAATAAAATAACAATATTGAAATGTTACGTATGATAATCAGAAATATGTAATTATGCCCTATTCGTCACTTTCCATTATCTTTTACAACTTTTTATTTAGGATAATATTTTTTCCAAAATATTTAGCTTTCCAAAGGTATATTATACTTCTATGTTTATGTTCATAGCTTGAAAAACAAAACAAAATTACATAAAAAAATATTTTTGCTCTTTTTTCGTTTATTTGGTTATCAAATTCGTTAAACTTTGATAGTTAAAATTGTTTCATCAATCCTAATAATATAAAGGGTTGATTTTTCCGAATCTATAAAAATAAAGGTACTTTAGATCAAGAAAATTTAAAATGTCAGCATTTTAGTCCTGTTAGACTATTTCAGTCAGAATGAAACCTACATTATGTTGAAGCTCATTAAATTTTACATCGATATAGCAAGTTTAATCAAAATCGCTTGGACCGTTTTTGAGAAAATCGTAAAAAGATGCAAAATGCATGGTATCAAGTGGCTCTTCTGGTTAGCTGATTTTGATGAAAAGTTGCTGTAACATCTCGGGCAGTTAAGTTGTCTTAAATATGAAATTTCAGTTTCATAGGGTTTTCCGTGTTCCCGCTGGACTATTTAGCGGGACTTCATCGTTTGGACTTAAGGGGCCTTAAAACGTCAATTTCCGTTGAAGACTCAAATTCGAAAATTTTCACGTTAGCGATACTTTCCCTTACTATATTTTTCATATATAGTTAAGTAAAGTCTCGGAAGTATAGTTGTATTTATTAAGTATAGAGTCATTATTTTAGATCAGCTACTAACCGTATTCGTTCACTTAAACAATTTTGTGTGTTAGATAACTTTTTTTCCACCAGTATATTATACATCTGTGTTGCTGCTGATTATAGGTTGAAAAACAAAACAATGTTATATAAAAAAATATTTTTGCTCTTTTCTTCTTTAGTTGGTTATCGAATTCGCTTAACTTTAGTATTTAACATTTTTTTTTTCAATCCTAATAATATGAAAGGATAATTTTTCTGAGCCTATAAAATTAAGGTACTGTAGATGAAGAAAATTTAAAATATCAGCATTATAGGTGGAATAGTCAGGAATCAGTCATTTTTAAAAAGTTTTTAATTTGCCAACGTTTCGGCTCAAGCTTGTGAGCCATCATCAGGGCATTACTGAGCCATGTCCAAGCATAAACTCAGTTTATGCTTGGACATGGCTCAGTAATGCCCTGATGATGGCTCACAAGCTTGAGCCGAAACGTTGGCAAAATTAAAAACTTTTTAAAATGACTGATTCCTGACTATTCCACCTATAATAGTTTCTACAGTCGACTATACACCCTCAATAAAATATCAGCATTTAAGCACTGTCAGATTATTTCAGTCACAATGAACCTACATTATCCCATAACCTACATACATTATGATGTGGAATTCCCAGACGCTCCATGTTTCTAAAAGGTATACTGAGATAAATTGGCTCTATCCCTCTTTCCGCAGGCAGTACCTCCTAGGTGTCTGTCTTTTCCGATTTTTCAAAACTAAAAAACCTCCTGATATTCTTGATATGCTTACCACTTGTTCCTCTGTCCATTCAGTAAACACTAGATCCCAACCCATAAACTTGTATATACCTTTACACAGATCCGTCTCCTTCAAAAAATCCTTTGTTATTCGTGCTACCCTATTTTGAAATTCCTTGCCTGTATCCATTCGTAAATCCTAATCATTGTCCACTTTCAAACACCAACTATTTCTCCATCTCCTTAAGTATCAATCTTCCCAACATATATAATAATTAAAATCTATAGATTATACTATTCTTTGTCACAAAATCCATCTTTTATTGTTAAACTGAAGTCTTAAAAGACCAGACAATTATCATGTATATTGTACTTTTCTTGTTATTCTTAGGGGACTACTCGTCCCAGAATAAAATTACTTTTCATTCATTATATTGAACAGCCGTTTTTGAGAAAATCGTAAAAAGGTGCAGAATACACAGTAAAAAACGGCTCTTCTGGTGAACTGATTTCCATAAAAAAGTTGCTGTAACATCTCGGGCGTATAGTTGTCTTAAGTATGAAATTTCTGTTTCATAGGGCTTTTCGTTTTCGCGCTGGACTTACCACACACACAGACTTTTGCGGGACTTGGTCATTTGAATATTTCATACATAAGTGAGTGAAAGTAAAAATGACCCCATGCTTGGGATAGGCACTCAAAACTATTACAAAAAAAATACTGATTCTAAAGAAAACTTTTTTAAACATAAATGACGACACATTTAAATTGCACAAGTGCGAAGCAAGATGACATCCAGGTTGAAAATAAACTTCTAGACTGTGCTGGGGATATTCCAATTTTGCTGTTTTTCCGCTGATAAAGAGCGGGAAGATTGTGAAGTCGAACAGGAAAGGATTGAGGATGAAGGAGAAAAGAAAGTCATTCTGAGTCGTGGTTATTCGAGATTAGGTAAATAACTAGCCTCTTCAAGGGAGGATTGAAAACTTTAAAAGGGTGTTATTCATTACATGAAAATGTAGCTTCAGTAAAAGCCGAATAAAGTGAGTGATATTTAATGAATATATAATGAAAAACCATTATATAGCCATTTTATTTAGAAGGCTTTTAACAAAGGTTTAGGCCAAAGTGTTGCTCGCAGTGTTTCCCTCCCAATCCAATCTAGATAAGCCTTTGTTACTATTGGAAGATTGCTACTCAGATTACCTTATCCTGGCTTAATAGTAAATGGATAAATTTCTTTTGGTGTAAGTTGAGCATACAAATAACTTTTTTTTCCAGTCTGGATAAATAGCATTACTGTCTTATGATAAGGCCTTATAGTATTATGATTTACTTCAAAATGATATTATGAAAGATTTTATCAGTATTATAATATTGGTGCAGGGAGTAATCTCTTAAAGGACCCTACAATAACAATAGATAAAATTCAATAAAAAAAAAAAAAAGACGTAGATAACGATTTATGTACATATATCATTATTATTGGGTTGTGTCACATGAAATGTCCGTTTTCAAGGTAAAGGATTTGTATTAAAAATACGATATGAAAACAAGATAATTTTATTCGAAGTATTATCCTTCTTTTTCTACACATTTTTCCCAACGTGACACCAACTTTTTTATCCCCGAACTGAAAAACTCTGAGCTTTGAAGTGAAACAAAATCTGAAAATGCACTTTTCACTTGATCATCATTTTAAAAAAGTAAACGAAAAAAAAACTAGTTGTCTAAATTCCTAAACAGGTGGTAATCTGTTGGAGACAAGTCGGGAGAATATGGTGGGTGCGGAAGAACTTCGTAGCCCAGTTCTTTCAATTTTTGCACGGTATGTTTTGAAACATGGGGTCTTGCTGCCGCTCAGTGAGATGATGTACCCATGTATCGAGCTTTTTTACTTTCCCAATACACTTTAAATGTCTGGAAACAGTAGACGCACTTGCATTTAGTTGTGCTGAGAGTCCTTTAACTGTTTGGTAGGGGTTTCCTTCAACTGTATGTTTGAGGACATCGTTGTCTATTACGGACGGAGGTCTTCCTCGGGGCAAGTTTTCCAAGTCGGTATCCCCAGCTGAAAACTTAGCAAACCAACGGCGAATGGTCCGTTCATTAACGTTCCCTTCCCCAAACGCCTTGCAAATATTTCTAGCGGCCTCAGCTGCTGAATGGCCGAGTTTAAACTCGTACAAAAATATTACTCGAAAATCGTGTGTTTCCATGTTCATATTTGGAGGTATACTAAAAAGTGGGTAATTGATTGGAAAGATAATGTTTATAAAACAAAGGTAGAGGATTAGTTACTGTTTACTTTAAATATGTAAACATTCGGAAGAAAACAACAGAGACCTGCAAAATCCTTTATGTATTTCAGAAACTATAAAAACGGACATTTCAGGTGAAACAACCCAATACTTTCACTTCACCAGTTGTGAACCAGTTCTAAATAACTTCATGGTGAAGTTTAATGTGTTATTTATTTAAGAAATTTTGATATTTATATAATTACAGATACCACCATATATCTATATAACTATTTATCTTTTTCCTTTTGAGAAGAGATTTATTAAAATTATTTTTATTTCACTGGGAATCTATTATAATTTCTTATTAACTAAAGAGTTTATTATTTGTGTTAACTAATTCTCTACAAAAAAAAAAGAAATAAAATAAATAAAAATGTAAAAATGATCAGGAATTACCTTCTGTCTGATAAAATATTGTTACATTTTTAAGGTTATTTTTTTATTTATTTTTTTCTATCCCGAGCTATTACTTCAACTTTTTCCAAATCCACTGATTTTCTAGAACATATGCATTAAAACCCGGTCAGACCGTTCTTTTTTCAATAAGAAAGAAACCTACATGACTTTAAATCTCATTAAATTTTATATGGATATAGCGAGTTTAATAAAAATACCTGTAACCGTTTTTGAGAAAATTTTAAAAAGGTTTAAAATGCATTGTATAAAGTAACTCTTCCGGTCATCGGTGAAAAGTTGTCGTAACATCTTATGAGTATAGTCAATTTAAATATTAAATCTCAGTTTCGTAGAAGACTTCGTTAGCACACACACACATCGCCTAAGAATTAAAAAAAAAAACAGACTTTTTTGCGGCTTGGTCATTGGTCATTTGAGCCCTAAAACGTTTATTTCCGGAAATATTGGAATTCGAAAATTTTCACTATCGCAACACTCTCTCTTACTAGGTAAGTGAACGTAAGAGTATATCATACAGAAATTGAATCTATCATCATTGCTTATATAAAAAAGCTAATCTCCAAGAAGTTTAGGACAAACGTCTCAAAACAATTATCTAATATAACTCTGAGAGGAATCGAAAAACGAGAAAAGGGGACAAGCTATTTTTTTTGTTGTTGTGAGATTTGTTCATTTGGACTCAAGAGACCTTAAAACGTGTATTTTCGTTGTGAACTCGAATTAGAAAATTTATTAATCGAATTTCGCAATACTTTCTGTAACATTGGGTTTCATACATAGGGTAGTGAAAGTAATTGTAAGTATCCTGCAATTTGAAAGGTATTTTATTATGATTTAATGTAAAATGGTATAGATATTTATTTTTAGCTTTCTGAGTGACAAACGTCTTACTTGGCATTCTCAAACTAGACTGAAACAACAAGAAACAGCTCCTAGATACCGTTTAATAATAATAATAATAATTTATTTATTTATTCTGCAACAAGTCCCTTCAGAATAATACATATGAAAGTAAATAAAGTCTTAGATGCCTTAGAGTAATAATGGAAGAAAAAAATACAGTGATAAAGTAAAAAAGAAATACAGAAGACAAAGATAACATATTAAACCAAACTGATGGATATAATAAATCGACTTCCCATTCCAATTCGAGTGAGAGAAACAAAAAAAAAATATATATATATATATGTACTTAAAGCTAATTTAGATGATAGTTAAAAAAAATAAAATAAAATATAAAATTATCCTTCTGTTCCTGTGCAGAGCTTTGATCAAAAAATAATTATATACAATTCCTATCTAATTAAAAAAATAAAAATAACTTCTATATTAACGCTTCTATGATTTTTTTAATATATTTTTTTTATTTGAACGTTCTCATTTAAAATTGGTTATTGTCGAGATTCCTAGGAAATTGAATGGATAGGAAGTAATTGAATAGACGGGATTTAAAGGTTGGAAGGGTATTAGAGCTACGGATATGAGAAGGGATAGAGTTCCATACGGAAGATGATCGGATAATGAAAGATCTGTCGAAAGCTTCGGTTCGATAGGGCGGAATATACAAATCAGAAGACCGTGCACGAGTGTTGCGGGAATGAATCGAGGATTTGAATAGTAGGAGGTCAGAGATGTATGATGGACGGCGGGATCAGATTACTTGATAGAGGAAGGATGCCAAGAAGTACTTGCGACGATAGGAAGGATAAAGCCACTTTAACTCTTCGTATAATCGAGTGACAGAGTTAAATACTACAAAATTTACTTGACAAACGCTCAAAATATCCCACATACTACAAACAATTAATTTATATTACCATCATTATGCATATTCGGCAAATGGTATGGAGCTATGTGGATCCAGCAAACCATCCAATTCTCCCGCATTCAATCCTTGCAATCCAAAGTCCATCGTAAGACTCTAAATGTCCCTTACTTTGTCACCAATAGCATAATCCATAAAGACCTAAATATCCCATCAGTTACAGATATAGCCCGAACGAAATATACCTCCTTTAATTCAAAAGTACCCGTCCACTCCAACCCACACGTCCACATTTCATCACCATCTAGTTTCCTGATTATCCCCCGAGGTGGCTGAAAAAACGATGGTCTCGCGACCGACTATTTTAAATAAACACTGAAGTGCTACCACTGGGCAGTCTCTTCACATACCTGTACCAAGCCCGTATGATCAATTAGCACATTTACTTAATGTATTTTATTGTTTAATGCAGTTGTAAATTTCTTTGAAAAAAAATAAAATTTCTGAGTATTTGCAAATATGAGATTTTTTTTTTTATGATGTAATGCTTGTTCATTCTTTGGCGAGAGTGAGTCAGCTTGGGAGCTAAAAATATTTCTCTTGTGTTGCAGACCGTCTCTGTGACCGTGTCCGTCCTCACCCTGACCTTCATCTCCGTCGATCGCTGGTACGCCATCTGCTTTCCACTCAAGTTCATCTCCACCACTTCCAGAGCTGTCAGTGCTATCATCGTCATATGGATGATCGCACTGATCCTTGGTGAGTCAACATCTCAGATGTTATTAAAATATGATTACATAAAATACACTTGAAATAATTATATGTATGTATTACTTTTACCCATATATCATACATTATAATATATGTAAATTGTTAAGAATCCTTTCAACGAAATTAGCGATTTTAACTTAGAAGAAAAAAAAAATTGAAACAGTCCTTAAAATATTAAAAACGGGCATATCCTTCGAAATAGTAAAATTAGTCCTTTTCGTGCGTGAACCCACCCTCCATCCCTATATAGACAGTTAAACTTATGCTATTTCGGACCGATTTATGCATCGGAAAGAGAGTTTCCATATTGAAAAGTGTCCTTTATATTGTAAAAATCCTAGTTACCAGTAAAATATTTCGATTCGTATCCTTTTAAAAGGAGAATCGAGTCAAAAATGGAGGTTCTCTTCCATTTTTGAATCGTATCCAAGTTACAATATTTGTCAATTGTTAAGGATCTTTTCAATGAGAATGGTGACTTAAGGTGGGTTATGCACGAAAAGAACTAATTTTACTATTTCGAAGAATATGCCCGTTTTTCATATTTTAAAGACTTGTTTATTCAAAGTTAAAGTCGCCATTCTCGTTGTTAGGTTTCCTAACAATTGAAATTTATTGTAACTACGATACGATTAAATATAGAAGAGAACCACCATTTTGATCCATAAAAAAATATTAAATTTGTTTGTTTTATATTCTGGAAAACCTAATGTATATATTTCGAAACTGAATATAATTCTTTAACGTTTCTACGGTAACTGTTTACTTTAAATATGTAAACATTCGGAAGAAAACAACAGAGAACTGTAAACTCCTTTATGTATTTCAGAAACTATAAAAACGGACATTTCATGTGAAGCAACCCAATACATGATATGAAATCAAAATAAATAAACGTATACAATAACAAAATTTGTAGACAAAATAAATACAAATAAATGAAGTTAACAAACAAATAAACAAAACATGTCACATTCATACCTATGTACAATATTTACAATCAGCTAGGCAACCCCGGACGAGGCTTGTCCTCCCCCCCACTTGTGGGAGGACAAGCAGAGTCCAAAGGATCCCAGCGCCTCCCTCTCAGCCGCATCACTGGTAAGCTCCAGCGGAAGCTAAGTGCCTTTATTTATCAATAGCTTTTTTTTTTTTCCTTTTTTTTTATGTTATGCTTCATAATATGTAATATATTTCACAATTTAAAGCAAAATCCATGTTAAAAAAGAAAACAAATTTGAAAATGCACACCTAAAGGGAAAACAAGTATCAAAGAATCACTGACAAATTTTACGCTAAAAGATAAGTCCACTAAATAAAAACATAAATAAATGAGGTTATGTAGAATATCCATATAGGTGATGATGAATAATCCCCAGGCAGTCCAACATTATATTCTCGGCCATAATGGACAATTCACTATTACCAACACCCGGGAGATACGAACTAGAGGCCTCTCACACAGAACTCTCTCTCTCTCCGAAGGTCTCGTGGAACTTCTGTTTTAGGAAAGGGATACACTTATTGTAGATCTCTCGTTGATTCAAAGGTAATCTAAAGGTACTGAAGGACATTTTTTTACAAAATAGATATTTTGGAATATTTGAATTCTCATCATTTAGTTTTATAAAAAACTTATAATTCATTTTATTTAATGAACAAACGAATCCTTTAAAAACGCGAATTAAAAATGATATTATTTTCTAAAGGCAATAAAAAAGAAATTTTTGCGTGACTTGGTTGTTTCGACTCAAGGGAACCTTTTTTATTCTTTTTTTATTTTATTATTATTTATTTTTATTTTTTTTTTTAAAACATATTTATTGATTTATTTACAACTGTATTATTATATAAAACAAGTAAATGTGATGGACATAGTAAACTGGCATGAAATACATGTAGAGACGCTACCCATTGGCAGCATTCTAAATGTATTTTAAACTAGAAGGTCTCGAGGCCATCTTCTTTTCAGAAGCCTCGGGGGATTGTCAGGAATGGATGACAGAATAGAAACTATTGGATTAGAGTGGAAATGAAGTTTTTCATGGAATGATTGATACCTGGTTCGGGCTAATTCAGAAACATATGGAACATTAAGGTGTTTATGGATGAGCTTATTCGTGACAAAGTAAGGAGCGTTAAGGATTTTACGAAGGATTTTGGATTGTAAGGATTGGATACGAGAAGAATTCGATGGTTTAGTAGAGCCCCATAGCTCTATTCCGTAAGTCCATATCGGTCTTATGATGGTCATATAAATAGGTCTTTTGTAATTAAGTGGTAGGTTGGAACGTTTGTCCAGTAAGTGTTGAAGTAGTCGAAAACGTCGGGCAGTTTCTTGTCATTTCAGTCTTGTATGGGGATTCCAAGTTAGAGGTTTGTCAAGGTGGAGTACTAGGTATCGAATCTGTTCAACAGGGGCTAGTGGAGTGTCATTAAAGGATACTGTAGGGCAGGAAGTAATCGGTTTACGACGAAGTGTAAATGTTATCTGGTGGGATTTGTTAGAATTAATTTTAATCCTCCAATTCTGGCACCATACTTCAAGGTCTCGGATGTGGGATTAAAGAGTGTGGGAGGCTGCAACAGGATCATTATCTACTGGTAGCACACACGTGTCATCAGCATAGGTAGAAAGGAAAGTGTTTGGATATCAGCTGTATAGACTGTATAAAGAACGGGTCCTAGGATGCTGCCTTGAGGAACACCAGCAGATTGAGAAAACAAATAAAAGTTCTATCAGCGTGGTAGGATTGGATAATTAGAAAATAGGCAGGCGGGAGGAATAGACGGAGCTTGTAAAGCAACCCCGGGTGCCAGACTCGGTCAAAGGCAAGGGAACCTAAAACGTGTATTTCCGTTGAAAACTGGAATTCGAAAATTTTCACGATTCCAATACTTTCCCTTACTATATATTCCATAAATAGGTAAGTTAAAGTAAAAAAAAAAAAAAATTTCTACTGGGAAAAGAATCAAATAAGTTGGTTTAATAATATAGTAATGAAAGATTTTTGCGCTGCGTTTAAAATTTCTTAGAATGGATGGAGTGCCTTTTGGAAGTCAACTTCTCAATTATAGACTTAAATTATGTAACTAAGGCTGGCAATAATGCTCCTTATTTTGTCACGAACAAACTAATCCATAATAAACCGAATGTCTCATTTGTTGCTAGTTTGGCCCGAACCAGGTAACATTCCTTCCGAGATTAACTTCATTGCGACTATAACCCATTAGTTTCAAACCTGGATAGTTCTCTGAGAAGTCTTAAAAGAAAATGGCCACCAGATGTTCTCAATTAGAATTCTAATTATAATGCTACCATTGGGTGTTTCTCTACACCTTTGTTTTTCTTAATTTCCTATTTTAGCATATTTACATGATGAATTATAAAATAACGACGTAAATTATAATAAATAATAATACAAAATGTTAATGATGTTATTAAAATGTATTCTTTATACATTTTTGATTATAAAATTTTAGATATTATAAATATTTTTCTGGCTAACACTTTCTTTGTTGCAGTTTATGCTTTACATGGCAAAATTAAAATATTCTTCACTTAGTTATCGCTTTCTTTGATATTTACCCATTTGTGACTATCAAGGCATATACTTCTTCAATGTGAAGTTGCAGTTTCTACGACTTGTTTTCGAGTTAGACGTACCACTTACCCACGCAAATAGACCTTTTTTTTTTCAACTTGGGAGACCCTTAAACGTTTATTTCCTTTGAAACCTCGAATTAGGAAATTTTCACGATCGTAATACTTTCACTTATCTATATATATATATATATATATATATATATATATATATATATATATATATATATAAAATGTATAGTTAAATTAATAAAAGGAATGATACAATTACTAATTACTAAATACAATACAATTATTTATCGGTCAATCCATTTGAAATTCTAAAATTTTGATTAATTTACCGGCTCAACAATTGAGACGTTGATTTCCAAAAGGTACTAAAGGACATTTTTTACGAAATTGATTTTTTGTCATATTTGTATTCTCATCATTTAGTTTTATCTAAATATTCTATTTAATGTTATCTAATGAATTCTCAAGTCCTTAAAAAACGCGATTTAGAAATGCGGCCATTTTCTAAAAGTACTAATTACGCATTTATTTTCGTTCCAAATTATTCTAAAAAAATTCATTTCATAACTTTAATATGATGTTATTATTATAGTAAAAAAATAATTCTAAATTTTAAGGTATTAAGACCCGAATTAGCTAGTTTAATAATATAGTAATGAGAGATTGTCGCGCTTCCTGTAAAATTTTCTAGAATGGATATAGTACCTTTTGGAAATCAACGTCTCAATTTTGATTTTCATGATTTTTTTACCAGAAATTCTATATTCTTTCATAAATAATAAACCGTTGATAAAATATTTTCCTTGCTAATACTTTTAGTGTTTCAAGCATATTAAGTTAGCTTCGCGGCTGAAAACGTTTTGGGAAAATCTTTCAAATCCTTGTAATTTCTTAGATATCAAATAAAAACAAAAATTGACAGTAAGATAAGAATATGGTTCATATTTTTTGTTCTCACCACTCATTACATAAAGAGTGAATAAAGTAATTTAAAAAAATTAATTAATAAAAATCGAAACTTTTAGCGAGATAAAAGTATATTAAGGAAAATAAACTTACCTTTAATTATTTTTTCCTATATATCTTAGTCATAGTTCTATTTCCTGTAAAACAAATCGATCTTCTAAACATAGTCACCTTTTGTAAACGAATTTTCAAAGAATGGCCAAAATTCGTGTTTAGGGAAGTTTACACGGAAATATCTCAAAAGGGACTAAGTGAAAAACTATTACTTTTTTTACATAAATATTACTAGTTTATAAGTTATAGGAATAAAAACTATAAAGGATACCCTTATCTTATTGTTACTTTTTGTTTTAAGTTGATATCTACAAAATTACAGGGATTAGAAAGATTTTCCCAACACATGTTTCAGCCGCGACGCTGTCTTAAAATGGCTGCAACACTAAAAGTATTAGGTAGAAAAATATTTTATCTACGGTTTTTCAATTAGAAAAGGATTGAGAATAACTGATAAACAAATCATGAAAATCAAAAATGTTGAACGGCGAGGTCTGGACGACTTTGAATGGATTGAACCATATAGCATTTGTTTGTCTTTTTTTTTTATTTTATCTTTCATTTTGTTTAAATGTTTTTCTAATTTGTTGGTGTTGTATAATAAAAAAAAAAAATATTGGAATGATCATATTTCTTCAAAGTAATTTTTATTCTTTCTGTTAATCCTATCCTGTTAATTAATTTTAAAATACACATTTAATAATAAAACATACATTTAATAAATCATATCATTCGATGGCCCTTAATTCATTTAAATCTATCTCACGATTTTAATTTAACATCTCATACAAGGCTAACCTTTCTCAATTGCCTTGGTCAGTATTAATCTCTATTTTAGCCATTGGCTATTTAATTAAACTACCGGCCTTTCCTACAATGACCTGGATCGGCTATTGGTAATCACTTATTAAAACAGTGTGATAATGGTAATGTTAACCCTCATCTTCCCCCTCCAACCCACTACGGCCTTTATCGAAAAATTAATGACTTCTCTCCCGCCTCATATCAAAGGCCCCTTTTAACCGAACTGATTCTCACATCCTGTATTCATCAAAAAATTTAAATTTAAATTTGAGTTATGGTCTTTACTTAAAATTTTAAGAAATAAAATCATCCATAACGACCTTAATACCCCATTTGTTGCAGACCTTTCTCGTACCCATTTAAACCCTCTCGTTCGCAACCTACCAACCTCACATATTCCTGACAACCCTCCGAGGCGATTGAAAAGAAGATCGGGATCTACTTACTTAAATAAACATCCAAGTTCTACCGCTGGGTAGTTTCTTCACAAGCCTTTCACGCCCTTTATTATAATTCAATTGTATTTATGTTAATATACAGTTGTAAAATTCAATAAAATATAAATTAAAATAAACAAAGTTTAAGATTGCATGAATTGTCTTGAAATAACGTTTAAAAGTAATTAATACGTACCGAAGATAATGGTATAGTAGAGCAGAAGCGTTGTAAAAGAATGTAAAGAGTGATGTACCAAATGTCTTCAAAATTTAATTTAAAGGGTAAGTAGGGTAAATCTACCCCTGCGGCTTTCTTGACTAAAACTTGTGTAATCAATTTGGTGTTAAATACAAATAAATAAGGTAAATGTTTAGCTTTTTAAATCAAACGGTTTTCGAGATAAAAAAAAAGAACCCTCTTTTTTCGATTTCATTTTTTTTTTTTTAACACCGTTTATTGAAATTTACTATTGTACTTCAAAGTACAACAAGTAAATGTGACAAAAGATAAATGGCGTAAAACAGATTTGAAGAAGAACTACCCAATGGCAGCACTCCTGTAACTTTTCTAAACTAGAAGGTCTCGAGGCCATCTTCTTTTCAGACGCCTCGGAGGATTGTTAGGAATGGAAGAAGAAGCAAGGATTGAAACTAGTGGGTTAGAGTGGGAGAGGAGTTTGTTATGGAAGGAGTGATATCTGGTTCGGGCTAGATCAGCAACAAATGGAATATTTCAGTCTTTATGGATGAGTTTATTTGTGACAAAGTAAGGAGCGTTCAGGATTTTACGAAGGATTTTGGATTGTAAGGATTGGATCCGGGAAGAATTTGAAGGTTTAGTAGAGCCCCAAAGCTCAACTCCGTAAGTCCATATAGGCCTAATGATAGTCATGTAGAGGAGTCTTTTGTAGTTATGTGGAAGTTTAGAGCGTTTGTCAAGTAAGTGTTGAAGTAACGTTTCAGTCCAGTGTGCGGATTCCATGTGAGACGTTTGTCAAGCAGGAGACCTAGATAGCGGCTCTGTTCGACCGGGACAAGTGGAATATTATTAAAGGATACTGTAGGGCAGGAGGTCATTGGTTTACGACGGAGGGTAAAGGTTATTTGGTGGGATTTGTCTGAATTTATTTTAATTCTCCAATTCTGACACCATGCCTGAAGGTCTCTGATTTGGGATTGTAGGGTTTGAGAGGCAATATTAGGATCTTTATTGACTGATAACACACAAGTGTCATCAGCATACGTAGAAAGGAAAGTGTTAGGATTGGTTGGTATGTCAGCTATATAGACTGTGAATGGAATGGGTCTGAGGATACTACCTTGTGGAACGCCAGCGGACTGAACATCATTATTATTTTAATAGTAAAATTTGAAATTAAGGAATGATGATTTTTTTTCTCTGATTCTTAGGAGACAAAGACATTAAAAATGATGTAATCATGATTCTTCAACAAAAAGCTGATTTTTAAATATAATTTTTAACCTTTTCGAAAGGTATCAATTACCGACTTTTTAAAGAAAATTTTCCTTATTTATTTTATTTAATACCAAATCTCCTAAATTTGGGTCCAAAAAACCGCGGGGCAGATTTACCATACTTTCCCGGCTATACATGCCCAGTAATACAGGTAAAAATGGTAAATATTTTTGTCGTCTATTGATCTTAAAATTTCATATATTAATTGGCACTTCGGTTATAAAAATTGTATTTTAACAAATGTTAGGAAACACTATAATTGATTATATTTACATTTTTGATATGAACTATATTTGTTTTTAATTAGTCAATAAAATGTAAACAGTAAAATGTTGGCAAAGATAATATTAATTTTAAAAATGTATTTTCAAGTTTGCTATTCGCATTTTATATATATTAAATGTATATATTTGTTCTTTAAGTATCGGATGCTTATTTATTAATAATTCTATTTATAAATTAGGTATCGATTCACAGTTTATATAAATATAATAAAGACTGAAAAAATGCAATTAATTAAATTTAACGATTCTGGGTACCTTCATAAGGCCTAATTAATTAAAGATGCCTAGATGAAATTAGTTTTTCATCGATTTATTTTCTCATAATTAACTAAATAATTGAAAGTCATTTAAATTTAAGTAAATAATTAAAATAGGGGAGCCCGTGGCTGAGTGGCTAGTCTCTCATGCTACAGATTCTGAGTTCGAATCCTAGTCCCGGCGGGGCTTTTATAAGGATGTAAAAAAAACTCACAGCCTCTCCCCCGGGTATGTGAGACCCGTCAGCCAAAGGGTGGCAACTCACAAAATTAGTCGTATGGAGTAATGACCCTACACTAAAAATTGCATCGTGAAACGTGAGTGTAAACTCTCAGGAGTTTACACCACGAGGCTCAGGGCCTACACGGCCTGTCGCGCCAATGGAAGCAGAAGAAATAATTAAAATAACAAAAGATTTATAGGAGCTAAATAGATGAAGTGTGAGAATTCTAAGAAAAGAACGACGGACTGGAACGATGGGCCCTTACACGGGAAACTACGAGTATGATTGTAAACGTCGGGTTTTTTTCTGACTCTGCCAGGTCGCAGAACCGTCCTTGCAACACGGTTTTGACCCTTACACGACCGTTCTTTTCATCGGTTTTGAACGACGGGTCGGTTCAAGAACGATCGTGTAAGTAGGCCCTTAGAGCGGAATTGGAGTCGGTCACGGATGGAGTCGTACAAAAGAACAACACATGGAGCATTAAGGTGATAATGAATTGGTTTATTCGTAACAAAGTAAGGAGCATTGAGGATTTTACGATCCAAGGATTGTATACGAGAAGAATTCAATAGTTTAGTAGAGTCCCACTGCTCAACTCCGTCCTATAATCAAGCTAAGTAAATGAACCTTTAAGAGTTAAGTGGATCGTTTGGTCGTCTGTCTAAGTGTTGGAGTAGTCTTAAACAGCATTATATGAAGAACCTAATTAGATTTAAATCGACAATTTTCAACCCTTAAACTTTTAATGTTAAAGGGTATAGATAGCCCTTATTTATTTATATTTAACGCACGACTTTAAGGAAAGTGTACAGCCGGGTAAATATGGTAAATCTGCCCCCGCAGTTTTTTTCTTGTCAAACTTAAGGGATCGATTTGGTGTCAAATAATAATAATTCACCTAAATGTTTTGCTTTTTAATTCTAACGGATTACGAGATTTTTTGGTAGTAATATTTGAAATTAATAAATGTATATTAATAATTAAAAATAAATAAATTAAGTGTAATTTATGAGTATATAAAATTATTATTAAACGATATACAATGTATTGAAGATGTATGGTCGACTGTAAGTATCATAATTAAACGGTACATTCGTTTAATACAAGATTCTAGTCCACTAACCTCTAGAATCTAGTATCTAGTATCTCTTTAACCTCATTTAAAAGCAAATTGTTCCTTCATCTTCTCAGCCATCCATCTTCCGACTAATTGTAAACAAAATGTTAGAATAACAGTCATATTCCATTCTAAAATGAGGACCACTACAGATATGTAAACTGTTTTTATTTTGTTTTTTTTTCCTTTTCTATGCTTTGTTTTTTTCTCTATGATCTTATTATATCATAAAAAGTACAATTATAATATATCTTCACACACACACAATATGCTTATATAATTATAAACATATATATATATATATATATATATATATATATATATATATATATATATATATATATATATAAGTAGTCGTATTTACTTCGTTTATAAATAATAAATGTATGTCTTAAGTTTGTATTTTTTTTTTGTTTTTGTTTCCTTGCCAGACACAAGTCTCAGTTTCTGTACTTTACTGTTATTCTTTGGAGACTGAAGTTCCCGGAATAAAATTTACTTTTCTTTCTTCCTTTCTATAATAGATGGAAATAGTCAGAATTTAGTCTATATAAAAAATAATATTTTAAATAATTCTGTTCAACCATCGGAGCCATCATCAGGGCTGGAATCAGTTCTATAGATGCCTTAAATATATCATTTCGGTTTCACACGACTTTTCGTTTTCGCACTGGACTTACCACACACACACACACAGATCTTTTTTGCGGGACTTGGTTACTTGGACTCAGGGGATCCTAAAACGTGTATTTCCGTTGAAAATTGGAATTTGAAAATTTTCACGACCGAAATACTTTCCCTAACTATATATTTCGTAAATAGGTAGGTGAAACAGTAAAAAAGTGAAGAATAAAGGTGGAAATTCAATAAAGAAATAATAGGCTAAACAAGTCAAACTTACAAAGAAACTGTTGGTTGGTGTTCAAGGAGATGGATTAGTAGTTGATGTTTTAAGGAATTTACGGATTGGGATGAACGAATAAACATGGGTAAGGAATTACAAAATAAAAAATCTGGTGCGGGCAACACACAACTTTCACTTACCTCCATTTTTTTAAAAAAAAGAAAGAATTTTCAAATACAGTTAGAGATAAAAATACGTAAAACTATAAAAGAATTAATTAAATTGAGTTTGTAGAGAAACATGTGTTTTATTAAAAAATCTATTATCTAAAAAAATCAGTTAGTTTTATCGGCTTTTTATCACTTTCTATTAACTTTTAAAAGCTTGTGTATGAGATAATATTTTTTCTAAAATAGTTAACTTTCCAACGTACATCATAACATTACTGCTCTTATGTTCAAAAACAAAAAATTGCATTTAAAAAAATATGTTTTCTGTTTTCTCTTTTAGTTGGATATAATATTCGTTCAAATTATATATTTATAAGTTCTTTATTAGTACTAAATAGATGATATAGTTATTTTTATAGACTATACATAATTAAAGGTACTTTAGAGGAAGAAAATATCGGCATTTAAGCCCTGTCAGACCATTTTAATCAGAATGAAACCTACATAATATTAAAGCCTATTATATTTTACATTGATATAGCGAGTTTAATCAAAATCGTCGGGACCGTTTTCGAGAAAATCGAAAAAAGGTGCAAAATGCATGATATAAAGTGGCTCTTGTGGTAAGCTCATTTTGATGAAAAAGGTTTTGTAACGTCTCGGGCTTATAGTTGTCTTAAATATGAAATTTCAGTTTCATAGGACTTACTGTTTCCGCCCGAGAGTTACCACACACACACACACACACAGACTTTTTTGTAGGACTTTGTTATTTGGACTCAGGAAACCCTAAAATGTGTATTTCCGTTGAAAACTGGAATTCGAAAATTTTCACGATCGCAATACTTTCCCTGACTATATATAGTAAGTGAAAGTAAAATGGTTGGGCGAATCGCAATGCCAATACCAAGTCTTGCAGGAAAGAATTTAGAAGGCCATAAAGAAGAACCATAAGTTATAGACCCTATAACAAGAGTCCATGGGCAGAGAATTGAGTAGCGTAAAGGGAAGAAATAAAATTCAATGTTGAACCATTTCCACTATTATTTGTGTGACTTTGTTTGGAAGAGATATAAGAAATAGGAATGGTTTGGAAGAATATTACAATCCATAAAAAAATTATAGGCCACCCAAAAACAAAAAATAAAAATTCCTGTACGGCAACACACGACTTTCAGTTACCTCGACTGTTAAAATCAATTTAAGTACTCTTCAGTAAACCTTAATTTACATATTTTGATGGTAATTAAAATATAACGTTTATTCAGTTTCGTTAGAAACATATAATTTAGATTAAATTATATAGCAATATCAAATTCAATAAAGAAATAATAGGCTAAACAAGTCAAACTTACAAAGAAACTGTTGGTTGGTGTTCAAGGAGATGGATTAATAGTTGATGTTTTAAGGTATTTACGGATTGGGATTAACGAATAAACATGGGTAAGGAATTACAAAATAAAAAATCTGGTGCGGGCAACACATGACTTTCACTTACCTCCACTTTTAAAATAAATGAAATAACTTTTAAAATAAATTAATAACTTAAAACACTTTTAAAATAAATGTTTATTAACTAAGACCTGGGGCGTTCCAGAGGACTTTTGATAATAATAAATTAATTGATGGGCTGGGTTTTTCAATGAATCGTCGGGCTGTATTAATGAATGGTATATTTTGGTTACTATTGCTACATATGGCATGGAGGGGTTAGTATCTTAACCTATTGTACGTATCTGTATTTTCTTTTTTCTTCTTCCCCTTCGTCCTCTCCCTTCTCGGCCCATGGGTAGGCCGGCTCCCATAGGTTACTCCTCCATGATGAGGTAATTCTTAATGTAATGATGTAATGAAAATGTCTCACACCGTTGGGCACATGTGCTCACTTCACTACAAGTCTTTGTCTCCAATTGCTACTTGCATGGGGGTCTTGCCAATTCTGGCAGAAAGCCCCTTGCTCTATCTAGCTGCCCCTAGATGGCGTTGTGACACTAATGATAAAAGTGTCTGCTAGATGGCAGTAATGAAGTGTTAAGGACTGTGTTCCCTTAACAATAAATAAATTAATTATTTTTACGTATTATTATCAGTGATACTTTTATGCCCTTTTCGTCACATTACATTGCCTTTTACAACTTAGTATATAAGATAGTATTTTTAGCTTTCTAACGGTATATTATTCATCTATGTTACTGTATTTATGTTCGAAAAAATAAAAATTACATTAAATAAATATTTTCGCATATAGACTTCTAAAATATGAAATTTTAGTTGTATAAAACTTATCGTTTTTGAGATAGGCATTCCATGCAGAGACCTGTTTGCGGACTTGGTCATAGGGACCCCAAAATTGTATTGGGTTGTCACATGAGATGTCCGTTTTCAAGGTAAAGGATTTTTATTAAAGATAATTTTATTCGAAGTATTTACCTTCTTTTTCTACACATTTTTCCCAACGTGACAACAACTTTTTTATCCCCGAACTGAAGAACTCTGAGCTTTGAAGTGAAACAAAATCTTAAAACGCACTTTTCACTTGATCATCATTTTCAAAAAGTTTTCCTTTGACGAAGTTGTCTAAATTCCTGAACAGGTGGTAATCTGTGAGACAAGTCGGAAGAATATGGTGGGTGCGGAAGAACTTCGTAGCCCAGTTCTTTCAATTTTTGCACGGTATGTTTTGAAACATGAGGTCTTGCTGCCGCTCAGTAAGATCATGAGGTACCCATGTATCGATTTTTTTTACTTTCCCAATACACTTTGAATGTCTGGAAACGGTAGATGCACTTGCATTTAGTTGTGCTGAGAGTCCTTTAACTGTTTGGTAGGGGTTTCCTTCAACTGTAGGAATATGAGGACGGAGGTCTTCCTCGGGGCAAGTTTTCCAAGTCCATTTTAACACTCCCTTCCCCAAACGCCTTGCAAATATTTCTAGCGGCCTCAGCTGCTGAGTGGCCGAGTTTAAACTCGTACAAAAATATTACTCGAAAATCGCGTGTTTCCATGTT
The DNA here is from genome assembly GCA_023052935.1 of Piezodorus guildinii. Classification (NCBI taxonomy): domain Eukaryota; kingdom Metazoa; phylum Arthropoda; class Insecta; order Hemiptera; family Pentatomidae; genus Piezodorus; species Piezodorus guildinii. The sequence goes on from CM041295.1 coordinate 153,426,177, forward strand.
CATATTTGGAGGTATACTAAAAAGTGGGTAATTGATTGGGAAGCTAATGTTAATAATAAAAAAGTAGAGGATTAGTAACTCTTTACTTTAAATATGTAAACATTCGGAAGAAAACAACAAAGACCTGGAAAATCTTTTATGTATTTTAGAAACTATAAAAACGGACATTTCATGTGAAACAACCCAATATTTCTGATGAAAACTGGAATTCGAAAATGTTCACGATTTCAATACTTTCTCTTACTATATATTTCATGTATAAGCAAATTAAAGTAATATTAATCTTTCAATAAGAAAAAAATAAGACATATTTTTTGGTATTGTTAACTTAGTCTTTCTTATTAGTTTCGATAATTTTAATCTGAGAATTTGCCTTAGCTATCAAACCGATCAGGTAAAGCGAGGAAATATGTCTATATTCATTCATGCTTGCAGCTGAAAAGCTTATAATAAAGTTATTGATTTCTAAGCGGTTATTGGTGATCGGCCGCGGGGTGGGTTTGGTAAGCCGATAGAGAAAACAAGAATTTTTATCAGAGTAAAAGGTAAAATTCTTAATAAAATTTATATAACAATCATATCTGTAACTGTATTGCACTTAAGTAATTCTACAAAAAAGTTGAAAGCAGTGCTGCCTTGTCTTAAATCAACTTAAATATCTATATATATATATATATATATATATATATATATATATATATATATATATATATATATATAAGTTTGTGTTGTTCTTAGGTTTCAGTCAATGAATAAACAATTTTATCTATGCGACGTTTCGAGAATTTATTGTTCTCATAATCATGCAATTTTGGACAAAATAGTGTCTTAATTGAAACACTGTGTTCTTTCAAAGCTTGTAGGCTAGACATGCCTAATTAAGACACTATTTTGTCCAAAATTGCATGATTATGAGAACAATAAATTCTCGAAACGTCGCATAGATAAAATTGTTTATTCATTGACTGAAACCTAAGAACAACACAAACTTAAATTATCAACAGTCGAGAACTGATCAAACAATATTATATATATATATATATATATATATATATATATATATATATATATATATATATATATATAAATCTCGTGTCACAATGTTTTTTTGTGATAAACTCTGAAATTACATAACCGACTTTTATCATACTTCATAAGTATCTGTTATTCGGTCCAACTTAAATGAAAGTATAGTTTTTATTACTATTCTAAATGGTTGATAAATATATTTTTCTAAAACGTAAAACAAAATTTGTTTAACTGTGGCAACACTGGTTCCCAGTAACCTTCCGATATCTTCACATATGTGATTATTAATTTAATTATAAGTGTGTATTGATTGTTTCTATGCGTTCTTATTTATAAAATATACATTCACATTATAGTTTCCAGTTATAATAAAATACATATTAGTTGGCGACGAGGATGGGATAAAATATACATTCACTATAGTTTCCAGTTATAATAAAATACATATTACTTTACGTTTCCAGAAAAATTATAAGTACTCATTTGAATGACTTGCAAAGGACTTATGATGATATACAACGGTTATGTTTAAAAGATAAACCTATGTTATTGAATAATTTGGATGTGGCTACTTGGTACTGCTATGTAATTGTAACATGGAGTAAATAAAATTGATATCTGACATGAAATAATAATCTTTCTATTTATCATAAACAGAGTAGTTCATTGCTATTCACCTGTATTTATTATATATAACCTCATTCAACATAGTCACTATCAACATCTTTCGTAATTTGTAGCAATTTTAATTTTAATTATTTTATTTATAATGATTTATTATAATAATGAATTCCCCAAACCGCAAACAAAGATAAAGAAATATAGTTTTTGTTTTATTTTTTCAATGTGTCTCGATATTAGAAACAAGATATTTATAGTTATAATAGATTGATTATAGTAATAGGTTAAGCTGTTTTTAAATTACTTTTCTCATCACCCATAATTCTAACTTTAGTCTAATAAGTTGCCATATAATTCTGGTAAATATACAATAGCGATCCAGTAGAAGTAGGCACCCTATATACCCAAAATCACTCAATATATTTTAGCTGCAACATAATCGTGGTATATAGTCACATTTCCAACATAAATGTGATTGATATACATTGATCCACCGAATGGAAATATTTTCACTTGAAAACCACTTTGATAAAATATAGTTTCCATTTATAATTATTCTATGCGTTCTTATTTATAAAATATACATTCACATTATAGTTTCCAGTAATAATAAAATACGTGTTAGTTGGTGACGAGGATGAGATAAAATATAGATTCACTCCATAGTTTCCCGTTATAACAAAATGCATAATACTATACGTTTTCAGAAAAATTATAAGTACCCATTTGAATGTGAATCAAAAATTTCTAACCATCTGGAAGCAAAATCATTTTAATTAAACTAATTGGTAAATATACTATTCCAATTTATTAGAAATATATTCAAGCATATTTAGCATCGTATCCACGTTTTGTTAGTAAGTTCCCGTAGAAACATGTTAAATTATTATTATTTAAATAAAAAAAAAAGTGTTAATCTTTCGTTGAAAAAAAAAACAAAACAAAAAGGGCTTATTTCTGGATCCTAAAAAAACACTTTTTTCTGGAGGAAGGCTTTACCCACAATTGAAGAAAATACGGATCTAAGTTGCAAAGGAGTTATCATGATATAGAACGGTTATGTTTAAAAGATAAAACGATGCTATTGAATAATTTGGATGTGGCTACTTGGTACTGGTATCTAATTGTAACATAGTGTAAATAAAATTGATTTATCACCTCATTCAGCATAGTCACTGTCAACATCTTTCGTAATTTGTAGTAATTTTAATTTAAATTATTTTATTTATCATTTGTTCATCAATTATTTTATTATTGATACCGCAAACAAAGATAATGGAGTGTAGTGGATGTAATTACCTTATGTAGTTACCTTCTTTAAAACTAGGACTAAAGACCCAGAACAAGCTTTCTTACCTTTATACCAATACAAAAGATCCGATCACTCCTCTATATCGTTCCAATATTGTGTATAAAATATCTTGTTCAGATTGTGATGTATCCTTTGAAGGAGAAACCAAAAATTACCTAAAAACCAGAATATCACAGCATAAACTCTCCGTATCCTCTCGAAACCCTCTTGCCTCAAAACTTTCCGAACACTTCATACATTTCAATCATTGCTTTAACTTTGACGACTGCTCCATTTTAGATTATGTTCCAAACCATAAGAAAAGACTAATCGCTGAATCCGTCCACATCCACCTCCAATCCAATCCTGTTAACCACAAAACCGATAAACAATGCATTTCCTCCACATATAGCCACATATTACTCTATTAAGTAGCATATTTTCTCTGTCTATCCCACTATATATATTGTTTTGTTTTTCATTGTTATTGTTTGTTGGTTTGTTTTTATTTATTTTATTTTTTATTTATTTTTTTTAATTTTTAAATCTATTTTAGGTATCCATATAATTCTATATATGTATTTATTTTGTTTTGTTTATGTATTTAAAATATTCTAAATGTCTTCACTATTCAATTTATTCCAACTTGTATTTATTTTTATTTAACTTTTTTATCAACCTGTAAGATTTGTCAATTAGTGTATTTTACAATGTTCCATTATTATTTTTTCCACCCTGTTATCTTTGGATACCTTTAACAGAATTAGGGATAATTAAGTTGGGAGGTACAGTCAGTTTTTCTCAATATACATCTTCCATCACTGTTCTTACTATTTTATAAGTGATATTTATAGAATAGAATTAGAATTTTTTTTATCCTGTATCATTATTATAATCATAAGTTAAATTTCATTGCTTCTTTGTATGGTAGTATTTAGAATTTTAGTCATTGTTGTCAGACCCTGTCCATAAATCGGTTCGTACTTTCCATTCTACTTTTTTTCCTACGTATTTTCCATCCTACCTTCCCCCCATTTACCAAACAGTACCTAGTTTCCATTCTCCCACCATGCGGTACGTATCTCCACTCTACTTCATATTTTTATGTTTCATATTTCATGTAAATTATTGATACCTGTGTAAATTTTGTTTAGTAAATATTGTTTTTCTGTATAACACTTTCATTATTATACTATAGTAAAAAAGGTTTTTTTTTTGTTTTTTTTTTTACATATATAGTTCTGTTATATTTTAATACCGACGTTCTCTAGCTCAATAGGTTATATAATATTGTATGCAATGTCATTGAAATTGTATTCTTTTGTATCTTTTTAGCCCTGATGATGACCTACAAAGGGGGTCGAAACGTTGGCAAACAATAAATAGTTGAAACTATTTAGCTGTTTCATTTAATGACCGCCACCCGGACTAATAATGGAGTGTAGTTTTTGTTCTATTTTTTCAACGTGTCTCGATATTAGAAGCAAGATACTATTTAGTCTACAATGTTTTGTATTTTCGATGGAAAAAAATAATTCTTCAATCAAGTTTATTTCATTTAAGAATTGATTTCGAGAAAGGAAGGAAGTGAAAGTTTTGTCGCGCGCACCATACTTTTCATATACAGGTAATTGAAAGGAAAGATATAAAGGTATTGATATATCTGTAAAATGAAAGAGAAAAATTTAATTTATTTTCCAAACCATTGTTAGTGTGTCTAACAAAAGTTCCGATTTTTCAAAGTTTGGGGGCTGTTTAGTGTCTCCTTTGTCCCTCCCTATACCCCGGTCCCTGCGTTGGACCCATTTATTGCCAATTCAAGTTGTCCTCCAGGAAGAAATCCATTGAATTCCATTGAGAAGTACTGAAAATGCGACCTGATTTGTCACTGTCTATGCTTCGATTGACGTTTGATGCTGCTGGATAAGGCTACCAATAATCTCAATCGTTATAGATAATTTTACCAGCTTAATAAAAACCGTTGTTTCATATAATATAACTCATATTATACAGTAAACTCTTAGTGTTCTCACTCATTTTCTCTCACTTTGATTACGGCTGTGTGGTATATGGCGGCCTATCGAAGGTGATCGAGGACAGATTGAGAAAGGTCCTGAATTGCGTTTAAGATTTGTATTCAGTACCTCGAGACGGTCACATGTATCCCACCTCTATGACGAGTTTAAGTGGCTATCTCCCACCTTTAATAGGCAATTCGTTACGGTTAAAATTTGCTAAAAGAATAAATAAATAAATAAAACAGATTCTTCTAGCCGTAACTATGTCGTAGATAGTTCATTAAATTCAGTAAAAACAATTCATTATAATTACAATTATAATTATATTCAGATTAATTATCTTAATATATTATTTACGAATTATAACTAACATATTTATATCTTATAGAATATCAAATAAATGTTATATTAATTATAACAGAAAAATGACATTTTTACCTATTATAATTAATTTTAGATTGCCTATAATTATTATAATTGATATTATTTAACTTTAAAACCTTTAAGTTAAATAAACTATTAACCTTCAAAGTTAAATATACATATACATCTATGTAAGCTTTAGATTTGCATCTACTTTAGAACTGCAGACGAGCGGGTTACACAATAAATTATATCTGAACGCCACGCTATTTATTAATAATGAAAAAAAGGTAAATAGCGAAACCCTTTATCGTACAAATATATAATACAAATTAAAATTAAATTCAAACCCTAGAACCAAAAAAAAAAAAAAAAAAGTAATTCGGACTTATTTATCGTTGATATGCACTTAACCCCTGAGCTATAAATAACCATAAGATTAGAGTTAGTATAAAACTTAATTATCTTATTAATGCCCGCTCGATGAGGGTTGTACAGTTTCTATTTTTATGGTTAATATTATTATCAAAAGTATTCTTAAAGGAAATTAAAAAAAAAAAATATTAAATTAATTATACAAAAAAAAAATACATAATTTTATTTATAATTGTAACAAGAAAAGATCAAGTGAGATATGAAAAAAACATAGTTTTTTTCTAACTATTTTGTAGTAAAATGATTGAAAATGTTTTATAAGTAATGTAATTCTGAATTTTTGGTGAGAAATAATGTTTTACACATTTTTTAATAATAATAGGAAATATAAGTTAAATGCAAGATTTTATAAAAAAAAATAGTAATTAATTTTTTTCATATTGTCCCACCACTTCGAAAAATTCCAAAAAAATCCTGTATATAGAGAAGTATAACCGAAATTTACTGAAAAAAAATCTGTGATTGACACCTTTTGAAAAGGTTGTAAAAAAATATATTTTGATTTTCTTTCTTACGCTAAAAATCGGTTTTTTGTTTAAGCATCGTGTCCATATCATATCACTCTTAAGAATCAGATGAAAAATCATCATTAATTAATTTAAAATTTTACTTTTAAAAAAATTATATAAATTTAAATAAGATTTTTTGAAAAAAAATTCGAAAACCTTTTGAATTGAAAAGCTAAAAATGTATGTGAATTATTGTTATTTGACACCAAAACGATCCCCCATTTTTGAGTAAAAAAAAACGCGGGGGCAGATTTACCGTACTTACCAGGCTTTATATATCCTTTCCTTGTCTATCATAAAATAAATTATCTTTATTTTTCTTGATCCTGTAAGTTCTTAGTTCGTTTATTCGTTCAATTACGTTGATTGATTTGATTAAAGGGAGAAACCTTTATTTAAAAAAAAAATTATCGGATAATGGCCATAGGAAAGCAAAATATTAAATAAACTCACTGTTATATCCACTATATGAATCTATCGATAGTTGAAGACATTAATGGATCAAAAATGTTCTTTTGTTGATTCAGCCTGATTCTCGAAGAAGAATTTACCCAGGGGATAACATAAAAAAAAAATTTAAAACCCTCTGTGGTGCAAAAGCCTTTTAATTCATCGCCTTCAGGCATCTCATTAATAATTAGCATTTAATCTCTATGTTAATGAGTTTAATCTGTAATATATACAAGAGACCTCAAGTTGAAAATTCAGTTTTATCTAGAATCAGATGAAATGCAAGATTTAAATTATTGAAGGTTAAAAATTGGATGATTTTCCATTGTTGTGCCAGTTGCTTGTTTCTAAAGTCAATGAAGAAAACAAACGCCGCAAGTTATTACATAATGGTTTATTATTTCCAATAACAATATTAGGGTATAACTGTTTATATAGCTGTTAATAAACAATGAAGAAATATGAAAAGTAATAAATAATCTCCTAATTTCAAAAGGCTCTATCTCTGCTAGTTCTGAATAAATTTCATTGATAGGTATTACATACAAATTTTTAGTATTTATGCTTTTATTAATTAGGAGAAACGCATTTTATTCATTGAGTTATTATTTGCAGATTTTGGTAAAAAACACAAATAATTTTTTTCTCTACCTTAAAAAATAACCGAGGTAAGGGCGTATTTATAGATAAAATTTAAATTTCTTCTTTTCTTTTTTTTATTTTATATAATTATCCGCGGTTTTTGGTTAAAAAAAAAAACCATTAATTCTTTCTCTATCTTCAAAAATAACTAAGTTTTTTTTTTTTTGTTTTTTTTAGTCGATTACAAAGGTTAATTATTAAAAATAATAAACCAAAATATCGGGAAAACTCTATTAAAATTCAAATATTAATCCTTTTTATTCATATTTTAATATTTATTACAACTTCCAATTGGAAGTCTTATTAAAACTTAATTCATACCTATAACTTTTTTTCACGTATTTTAGGAAAGGATTCGTAATTTAACAGCAGTAGTTGCTTTCGATGTAGGAGATGATTGGTAAAAGTATGATATTTAATTTGATCAAGGTAAATTTACATTTACATTAAATTTGAAATTGCTTTCAAGTTTGGATGAGAATTGGAAAAGTTTCCCCCGAGCCTTCAGGAATTGAAATGAGGAATTCGCTTCAATCTTATGTTAAAATCTGTATTAATAACTTATTTTTATGAATCATTCCATTTTTCCTATAACTTTCTAACAATATAATATAAATATAGTACTGTTTGGAACGAAACGTTGATACAGCACTCTTTAAAACTTAAAGTACTTAAAAATATAACTGTATTATACGTATGGTGCAAACTGATACCTAACCTTGTTTATTACAACATAGTATGGGTGTGTGCATGTATAATAATCTTGTATTATTATACAATATATATATATTATTAGTATATATATATATATATATATATATATATATTACGTTTATGTTAATTAAAAAATTAAGTACATTACCTTATTCTCCCTCTGAAAAACATCTTTCCTTATTTTTAATTACATTTCATATTCGATCTTCTATTCTTCCTAAAGAAACCGAATATTTTTTAGACATTTCATTTATGTATAGCATAATAACGAGAAAGCATGTATTCGAAAGTTTGTTTTTGACTTAATGGGAATTTAGGTAATGTATTTATGCTATAAACAATATAAAAAAAACTTTTTAATGATTCTATTTGCTTATATCTCGCTCGGTTTTCCTTCTCCTATTTAGCTTTTGGCTTCAGAGACTCTTAATTCAAACTAAACTCCCCATATTGCAACACTTAAAATTTGAATTTCACAAAAAGGTTCTTTTTTTATATTAAAGAAATGTTCTGAAGTCAATAATAAACATTTTTAAACTGGAAATAATTAAGTTTATTTAAAATAAATTGTAATATTTCTTCCCATGAACAAAAAAATTAGAAAACTTACTTTTTAAAAAAATCCTTTTTGACAATTTTAGCTTTCAAATTACAATTACAATTTTTAATTTACATTTAATAAGACCTCTGGTTTGTATAACTGCTTCAACCCGGCTTGGCATACTTGTAAAATGATTTTGCAGAAATCTTGGGGTGTTTTCCCACTCCTCCAATACAGCTGTCTTTAGCATTTCAAGGGTAGTAGGAGGTGAATCTCGTGACTGAACCTTTCTGTTGAGATAATCCCAAATGTGCTCCATTGGGTTAAGGTCAGGACTTCTTGCTGGCCAATCAATGGTGTGAATATTTGTGGTGTTCAGGTATTCAGATACAAACCTTTCCTTGTGAGGACAAGCATTATCATGCATGAGCAATGATTCAGAGCCTATGAATGGCATAAAAGGCACTACATGATCTCGAAGAATCATTTCTACATACTTCAAAGCCCCTCCTTGGATAAGCACGAACGGTTCGCGCCTCCAAAGATATGCCTGCCAAGAACATAATAGAACCCCCTTCAAATGGCTCAGTTTCAAACTCTTTCACGGCCTTCTGGGCTGTTAAGGGGCACTCTCTTATCATCAGTGAATACAACTTTTTTCCATTCTTCCAAACCTGTCCAAGATTGGTGTTCCCTTGCAAATCTTAATATTTTTACACGGTGTTCTACAGTGAGAAGGGGACCTTTCACTGTCCTTCATAACTTGAGGTTTGACTCTCTCAGTCTTCTAATGACCGTTGACTCCGAGATTGATAACCCTCGAACACCAGCAATGAAGTTTTTAATAGAAGATAGTATAGAAGCAATATAATTACGCTTCCGAAGTGCTTGTATTTTAATGAAGCGGTCATCTATGGGGTCAGGAACCCTGGGACGCCCTGACGTCAATCGTCTCGAATGACTACCAGTCTCCCTGTACCATTTTATGGTCATTAAAACGGTAGAATAGTGAATCCCAAGGCAATTCGCAATGATTTGCCTTCTTCATAGATATTGATGATTCTGACCTAATCATCGCGAATTAAACGATTCAATGTGAATACAATTAATTGTTTTAACAAGACTTAAGAGGGAAGAGAGAACAGACTTGAGGCAAACGAAAGATAAACACGGACTGAAAGGAAATTTGAAATGCATAAAACAAAATTCTATCATTTGTTGGTAAACAGTGAATAAAAATGATATGTCTAATCCCGAATATAAACAAAGTCTGGATTAAGGTCAAATCAAAGACAATCTCGAGAATTATGGGTGTTGAAATACTTTTGACGGGGAGTGTATTTTCTCTTTTGAATTCCACCATTCTATTAAAATCGGAGTTTCAGAAAAGTTTTTCTAAATTATTTTTATTTATATTTTATTGAATTTCACAACTGTATATTGCATAAATAGAATAAGTAAAAGTGATGAATTATAATAAACGGCGTAAAAGGCTTGTGTAGAAACTACCCAGCGGTAGTACTTCGATGTTTATTTAAATCCCGAGGCCATCTTCTTTTCATTCACCTCGGAGGGTTGTCAGGAATATGTGAGGTTGATAGGTTGCGGACAAGAGGGTTTATATGGGTGGGGAGTTTGGAATTAAAAGTGGTATATCTGGTACGAGAAAGGTCTGCCACAAATGGGATATTAAGGTCGTTATGGATGATTTTATTTGTGACGAAATAAGGGGCATTTAAGATTTTGCGAAGGATTTTGGATTGTAAAGATTAGATGCGGGAGGAAGAAACTAAAAGGAAGGTTTATCTTTTTACGAAGAATACAGTACGTTTTGGAAGGAAATGTTTTTAGTACATTTTGGAAAGAACTGTAGTTTTCAAAGAATTAGCGTGTTTTTTGGACGAATTCGGGTGACGGTGTTTAGATAAAACTAAACACTGGAATACTGTTTTGTCAAAATATCGAATCCGTAAAAAATGTCCCCTAGCCCCTTTTGAAAACCAACGTCTCAATTTTACAGTGTGAGAAAAAGGAAACAATATTTTCCAATTTACTTGCAAATTAAAATTCTTTGTTCTTTGTTTGCTAAGTGAAGCACAGATTATCTATAAATAAAAACGGTCCCTGTTTTATTAGGTTTCATATTTCAAACGAACTATTTAAATTAAGTTTCCCATTTATTCACAGGAATACCATTCAGTTTACATTATACATCCGTTTTTATGGAATAGTATTAAATTTGAAATAATTAATAAATATAATAGTTATAGATTTAAGTTAATAATAACAACATACTATTTATGTTAACAACTAAGTGAAGATAAGGTACGTTATATTTTTCATAAAACCTTGCGTATTAAATGGAAGAATATAACTTGCACGATCCTCCCTCTTTACCAAAAATATATGTTCATAACTTGTGTTATTTGCTTACAAGACATTAATTCGTACGATTTATTTTATTTCATATTAACTTTTCTAAAATCTTGCTCTTTCCAACGGTATACATCTCAACTTATATTTCAGGAATAATTGTTTTACGGCTTGGGAACTGAAAATTTATTTTACTCGTTTAAATAAAAGGTAAATTGCAATGTATTTTACATATAAATCTTCAGGAATTAATTTCCTAAGATGGTGAAAACCGTATCAAAATCCTTCTTGTGGTTTAGAAGGGGTTCGCAGAAAACAGAATAGCGTTATCATTTTAGGTATAGTTATTAAATAATGGATTATTATATATATACATATATATATAATACACACACATATATATATATATATATATATATATATATATATAAAGATAATGATATTGATATGAATGTAATAATTGGAACGATCTTTTCTCTTTTTTTATATTTATTATAACATAAATAAAACTTAGTTATGACGTTTCGAGGTTTTTCTTTGTCTCATCTTCAGATTATTCAATAATTATTTAAAATGAAATCAATTATTTTAATGTAGGTTGTTGTTGTTGAAGATATGTTTATGATATTAAATTGTATTTTAGATAATTATTGAATAATCTGAAGATGAGGCAAAGAAAAACCTCGAAACGTCATAATTAAGTTTTATTTATGTTATAATAAATAAAAATATAAAGAAAGAGAAGAGATCGTTCCAATTATTACATTCCTAATTATATTTACTCTTCTATAATAATAATTTACATTTAGATAATAATAATTTTCATGTGAAGAAGAACTGAAAAAAACAGTGAAAGGGGTTTATTGCCTGCCTAGGTCTGCAGCCACTGAAAATCGGAGTCTAGTTTCACCACATGACATCCAAATGCTACCAACAAGTAACCCTTATCTCCTTTTCTTTATTCACCCTAGAAAAACTGTATACCAAAAAGGCGCGGTAGGGGAGAATAAAACAAATTCTTACGTGTGCAACAAACGACTTTCACTTACCTCCTTCGTTAAAATCAATTTAAGAATTTTCAAGTAAAGTTAGACTTTAATGAACGTCAAAGAGTAAAGTAAAATTTCGATAGAAAAATTTGTTTCTCATTAAATAATTTTTTTTTTTTTTCCAAAATTTGTATTAATTCGGATATATTACAGTTAGTCGCTATGGACAATAGTAATATTGCTACATGATAACATTCATACAATATTTACAATATAATCAAAATAAAAGTCAAATTACATAAAATTAAACTAAAATTAATAAAGGTATATAATAACAAAAATTAAATAATTTAACAATAGAAATTGAGACGTTCCAAAAGGTACTATATCCATTCCAGGCAATTTAACAGGAAGCGCGAAAATCTCTCATTACTACATTATTAAAGCAGCTAATTTTATTCCTTCCGCATTAAATTCTAAAATTGTTTTTTTTTTTTTACTTTATTAATAGCACCATATTAAAATTATGAAATGAAATGTTTTAGTATGATTTGGACCGAAACTAAATGTGTAATTAGTTTTTCAAGAAAATATTTGAATTTCTAAATCTCGTTTTTAAAGGACTTGGATGTTCATTAGATAAATTCAAATAGAATATTTAGGTAAAACTAAATGATGAGAATAGAAATATGTGAAAATATCAATGTCGTAAAAAATGACCTTTAGTAGCTTTTCGAAATCAACGTCTCAATTATCAACAGTAAATATTTAACCGTGTTTTCGTCTTTCTGCATTACGTTTTACAGGTTTGTATATAAGAAATAATTTTTTTTTTTATACTATTTGGCTTTCTAACGGTATATTCTACATGTATATCAATATTCTTGTGTCAGAAAAACAAATATATGTTTGCTCCTTTCTCATTTAGTTGGTTATAAATTTTTTTTTTTTTTTAAATAGATTTATTGCTATTTACAACAGTATAATGATATGCATCTAGTAAATGAGATACAAAATACAAATGTCATGATTCACATGTGGGGATACTACCCATTGGCAGCTCTCCAAAAACTATGTTAAACTAGAAGGTCTCGTACCATCTTCTTTTCAGGCGCCTCGGAGGATTATCCGGAATTGATGAGGTAGAAAGGATTAAAACTAGTGGGTTAGAGTGGGAATGGAGTTTGTCATGAAAGGAGTGGTACCTAGTTCGCGCCAAGTCAAAAACATAGGGAACGTTAAGGTCTCTATGGGTGAGTTTATTTGTGACAAAATAAGGAGCATTGAGGATTTTTCGAAGGAATTTTTATTGTAAGGATTGGAGACGAGAAGAATTTGATGGTTTAGTAGAGCCCCAAATCTCTACTCCGTAAGTCCATATCGGTCTGATGATAGTCATGTAGATGAGTCTTTTGTACTTGAGTGGAAGGTTTGAGCGTTTGTCCAGTAAGTGTTGAAGTAGTCGAAAACGTAGGGCAGTTTCTTGTCTTTTCAGTCTTGTATGAAGGTTCCAAGTAAGAAGTTTGTATATTTAATTTATTCGTATCTGCAAAAGAAAAGATCCTTTAAAGGAAGAAAATTTGAAATATTGAAGCCATGTCAAACTATTTCAATCAGAATGAAACCTACAGTGAGTGTCAAAAGTATTCGGAATTCTTTACCATTCCGTAATTTACTTGCTTTTAACTTATTTTTTTTAATGTTTTTAAGGAGTTGTAAACCACTTTATAATGTTAAAAGGACGGTTCACAATAGCTAAAACCAAAAATTACGACAACAATAATTTTATTTTAACGTTTTGAACTTTGATTAACGAAAAAATTAAAATAGTGCATGTTAACGGCGTCAAAAATATTCGAAATTTCGTGGTTTCCTAGTTATATTGGTGCAGTGATGGTGAATAAACATCCAGTTGGTATACATTTTTGTATAATTATACATTTTAGCCTACCAGGAATTGATACTTTCAATTAATAAACTGTTTTGCGTGAAATATTATCTCACTCAAGCACTTATTGTATCTTGAGGCCATTTTCATTTTGAAAATAGTACTTCCTGATTTTATTTTTTATTAGAACCCACAAATAGTTAAATTAATTGGAAAGAAATAATAAAAGAGGGATTCCAAGAATTTTTTGCAGCAACTAAATCTGTATAGATAACGTATATATGTCCAAAATCATGGTCGCCCGCATGTTAAAAATTTAATTTATTCCTCGTTTTTCTTCTACATTTAATTCTGGCTTTTCATACTTAAAAATACACAAAACATTCAATAATTCCGTTCATGAATTCAATGTTGTTGTTTTTTTTATTTATTTGTAGTAATTAACAACTGTACTAAAGAACACAATAAGTAAATATGAGGAATGCAAAAAAAAGTCATGAAAATGTCTTGAGAAAGAACTGACCAGTGGTAAACGAAATTAACGAAAATAAGTAGGGAAACGTTTTTGTTTTTTTAATTTATTTATAGTAATTTACAACTGTACTAAAGAATACAATAAGTAAATGTGTAGTATGAAAATAAAAAGTCATGAAAATGTCTTGAGAAAGAACTACCTAGTGGTAGCACTTTACTAACTATTTTAAGACAGTAGGTCCCGAGGCCACCTTCTTTTCAGTCGCCTTGGAGGGTTATCAGGGATATCTCAGGAAGATAAATTACGGATAAGTGGATTTGTATGGGCTGGGAGTTTAGAATAAAAAGAGGAGTATCTATCACGGGCTATGTCTGCTACAAATGGGATGTTAAGGTCACTATGAATGAGTTGATTTGAAACAAAATAAGGAGCATTCAGGATTTTGCGAAGGATTTTGGATTGTAAGGACTGGATGCGGGAGGAATTAAATGGTTTCGTAGAGCCCCAAAGCTCGATTCCATATGTCCAAATAGGTCTAATAATAGTGATGTAAATGAGTATTTTGTAATATAATGGAAGTTTTGAACGTTTGTCAAGTAAGTGTTGTAGTAATCGATATCTTCGAGCAGTTTCTTGTCGTTTCAGTCTTGTGTGAGGATAAATCCAATGTTATTAAACTTTTTCAAAGAAAAACACGCTTAATTATCACTGACCGCTCAAGGTGTAGTATGATATAGACTATTTGGTTTCCTCCAAACCAGAACTTTTTCATAAGAACCATTTATTTTGGTTAAGAGTAATCTATAAATATTTTAACCTTCTCTTAAAATGTTGGTTACAAAAATTCAGAATATTGCCTTGCTTGCTGAAAGACGTTTTACGTATTTCTGGTACCATGTTTTTTTTTCGTCATACTTTTTTAGAACGCGGCGAACAGTTGAAACACTTATTGTCTATCTAGAAGTTCTGAAAAATTCAGGTACAAGCTAAGGTTTACTCATTCGAAGTAATGTTTTCTTTTTTGCCTTGTTTTGTTTGTTACCTTTTTGCGAAACTTGGTCAATTGGATTTAGAGTGCTTTAAACGTGTATTTCCTTTGAGAGGACGAATTCGAAATATTTTCAGGATCGCAATACATTCCCTTACTATATATTACATATATAGATAGGTATGTGGATGTAAGAAAAAAAAGAGTTGAGATAAAGGTGTTTTTATTTCTCTTTTTTAAGCAATTATAATCGAAGGTCACAATATGTCTGGTATCAATAATAAACACGAAAAAAAATAAGAAACACTTCTGAATTCAATTCCTTAACAAAGTAACTAATTCTAGGGATCGGCAAGGTAACTGTTATGTTTACAGTTCCTTCATTTCTTTACTGCTTACGTATTTTTTCGAAAAACGGCTGTAAATAATTTTATAGAAGAGACTATTAATTCCAATACTTTGCCGAGATTTATTTAAATGGCAGAGCTTTCCTGTCAAATAAATCAAGGGAACCCGGACAGTGACATGGCCTACATTGAGCTCAGCCGTTGCGGGCTCAGACCTCTTGGATACATCCTAGATTATATTATATCCTACAAACGTACAACTAGAAAAAAATATATTCTCAAAAATAAATGCTATCCTTTCTTTAATTTGTTTATGAATCAGGTCATAGCCTGAAGTAATACACATACAGTAAACCCTCTTTTTAACGAACACGGTTATAACGAACAACCGTTTATAACGAACTACCGTTGCGGTCTCTTGAAAAATTAATAAAAAATTATGTTTTCTCCTCGTTTATAACGAAATGTTCTCTTATAACGAATTAACGAACTACTTTTGTAGACCACAGAATTGAATTTGTTCGGTTATTACGAAAAATAAAGAAGAAAAAAAATTACGATACGTCTTGATTCCTAGTAAAGAGCGGCGCCTTTCTGTCCAAATCCTTAACTCATCCTTCTATTCAGCTCAATTCTGTGATACACAGTCTGTGACAGCTTCTGGTTTCCAGAGTTTCAGCTAGTTTTTAGTGCTTTTATTACTTGCTTTAATTCGCGTTTCCTACGAGGTCAAGAGAAAATCCATTGATTTAAATACAAGGTTGGCGATTCTCCAAGAAGTGGATAAAAAAATTGATTGAAATCGAAAATTGCGGAAAAATACGGGATATCAAAATCTGCTCTATCAACGATTATCGCTAATAAAGATAAAATCGATGCCTCCGTTGCATCTTCATCGGGATGTGCAAAAAAAAAAAAAAAAATATTTCAACTTTAAATGAATTGCTGTGATTTTACATTGTAAGTTCCTTTTTAAGTTTTTTATTTTTATTGATGGTTTATGTTAATCTTAAAGTATTATGTAAAATGTGAAATAAGATAGATATATGTACATAGTGCATAGTTTTAACTGCTTTTGTAGTTTCTAAATAAACATGTGCCTGAAAGCGAATGCTGTATTGAAAATATTTCTTTTTAACCACCTGAATTTATACCAAGACATATAACACACATACAATATATTTTTCGGACATAACGAATTCTTTTATAACGAACAGAGAATTTTTTGGTCTCCTTGGAGTTCGTTAAAACGAGGGTTTGCTGTACACAAAAGCTATATTTTCTTTAGGATTTAACTGTCAAGTTGAGGTAAAACATTATATTTTGTATATTACTCCCATTTATCCAACTATTAAATAACTGGTCTATAGCTTGTTATTAATGGTTGAATAAATTGAGAATATCATAATTAATAAAAAAATTTTTTTTACTCTCCATTTACATCTGATTTTCCCTCTTATAATTAGATTATAAGGGGTCTTTCAAACCCGAAATATAACTATAAAATTTTTTTAAGGAGTAAAAAATCCCTAACTATGCCGTCCTTCCAAGGGGACGTAAAATGGTGGTTCCGGGCCTGTGCGAGTGTATTCGTTTGTTTATTTATTTAAAGTCACTTTATGCTACTGTGCCTAATCGGACGGTGCGACGTAGGATCCTAAATTTTGCCTATCCAGGCTTAATTAGGGTGGGATCTTTATAGAATACCTGACATCGCACAGGCTCGGGACAACTTTTTTACGGCTCATAACTAAGAATTTTTTTACTCCTATTAAAAATCCTAGGGCCATTTGCTAGGTTCGAACCCGAGACTTTTCAAATGAGGCTGTTTTAAACAAACCAACAACTAGTCTACTAGGTTACAACTTCCCAGGATACTAAGACCGAAATCGGTTTAACCTCTTAATATATTCCCACTGCTAGGGCCTAAATCCTGTGAAAAATTGAAGCTCTGACGAGCGGTATCTGTCGCCTTTTGTGGTAACTAACTATTCAAAGCTCGCCCCCTTTTTAAGGATGCGATACACTGCAAGATAAATGGTAGCTGAAAATTCGTGAAATAACAAATAAACCTTTGGTATTTATTTATCGATTCCTATTTATTTATCTCCAAAAAGAACTGCGTTTAGGACGTATATATATATATATATATATATATATATATATATATAGGTGAAATTTCAATGTTTGTTCCGTTTTATAATTAATAGCAGTGTACTGATTCTAAAAAAATTAGAATTTTTTCTTTATTTTCGAAAATAATGGAGTTACAAGCATATATATAAGAAAGAGTTAATTTTTTTCCCTTTTACCTTTTTTATTCGTCGCGGTGTCTTGAACCTAAAACTCAATACAATTTTTTTTAAATAACTGAGCTATAGGTGTATTTATGGGTAAAATTTCCAAAACAATTTTATTTATTTTTTAAAATTATTTGCGGATTCATGGTGAGAAAACTCTAATAAATTTTTTCTCTACCTTTAAAAATAACTGAGTTATTGAATTAAATCATTTGTAATCGGCCACCATTTTTAAACTGACGGCGAATATCAATGTCTAGATGTTAGGATCATTGTTGTATGCGATTGTATTTTTGCCGAGGTTGTGCCTGACATTAATTATTTTTAATAATATATATACATATATATATATATATATATATATATATATATATATTTTTTTTTTTTTTTTTTTTTTTTTACCTGTATATTTTGTTTGGAATTTAAAAATTAAATTAAAGTTAACAGATAAGAGTGCCCCCCTTGCCCTCAAGCCAGTACCGATCGCACTAGTAAGCTGAGAGCACGCTTTTTTCGATTGGCACCTTTAAACAATTTTTTGATTAGGACTTCGTCTCGTCTTCTTGAAGATCACCGTCCTTCCAGAGTCGTCTACCCGTCGCGCGGTACCGAAGAATTTATGGACAGTTAACTATCCTTAAATAATATTTTTTCTCATTATATTTGTTAATTTTTTTTTTCTACCATTCGTAGTAGTACTAACATACTAATCAAATTTTTAAACTTATTTTTTTTTTACAGTTTGGTTAATCGAAGAATATTTATATTTTTATAAATAAAATGGTTTTTATATTTTTGTAAATTTTCCTCATTTTTTTATTAAACCTTTATTTATATTGTTTCCTTTCAATTTATCTTTTTATTTAATATCACCTATTTTTTTTATTTTAGTGTTAAGTACTCAAGATCACTTTTCGAAACGGGATCGAGCCTCGTTGGCCTATCTTTCTTTTATTTTGTTTTGAACGTCACTCATCCCAACAGCCGATTTAATAAGAAATCGGTCCAGTAGTTTCGAAAAAAAGCTGCGGACGGCGCACAGTGGGAATAAATCACGATTTATTGGCCAAAATTTTTGATAACTCTTATCTAATCAAGATACATTAAAAAATATTTTTTCATTTATGAGTAGAGAATGTACTTCATTAGTGAATGTAAAAAAAATGACTCTAGTTACATTTTTTAATTATTTATCAAATTTACTGATTTCATATATTTTTTTATATTTAATCAATTTCCTCTATATAGGAGCATTTCAATCGACAGAAATGATCTATTATCTGCTTATATTGAGTATATTGTATTCAATATATACACTCGAATATCCTCTTAGGGAATGTGTAAAAAAAAATAACGAATCAAATGAGGAAGGACTGGACTGAAGATATCAAGGATATTTTTAGATAGTTAATATAAATAATCATAATTACGGTACTAAATATATTTCAACAATACATATATATTGTTTACTTTTATTTTTTTTACACCTTGTATATATTAAAGATATAAAAATGTGAATATTATGATTTTTTAGAAATTCCAAGCACAACGTTTCATACACTTGCAGTTACGGACAATAAAACTTTTGCAGACATTGAAGTAATAATAAGAGAGACAAAAATAATTCTTATTTTTATTTTGCTTTATTTTGGGTTTTATTACAACTTATGTATTTTATAAACTTCAAATTATTTTAAAAATATCGAAAAATATTGTTCATTTACCAGGTTAAAAAACAAAATAAATTCAAAAATTCATTAGATTTTTTTATTGGAAACATTTGGTTTTAGTTTTCCTTTAATGTACTAGGTTATAAAATAGTTAATGGTAATAAAATACGATGGTACAATTTGATCGTTTAAGTGCGATAGATCAGTGTTATGTCGATTTAAAGATTTGACGCCATATTTTTTAATATTAATTTTGGCAAAATCCTAAAATAGGTCTCATATTTCATAATAAGTATTTTCTTTGTTCCGTTGGAATAAAAAAAATATATATATATATATTCACAGGATAAGTATATTATATTATTATATTAAATATATAATATATTAAATATATTATTTTGTTAAGTTAAATTGGTCGATTTTTCGCCTTTAGACAATAATTCCTTATAATTTTCTGTATGCGTAGTAAATTCCTGACAAAGGCAATTATACACGCAGAAAACTCTATAGAAGCAGATAATAGATCATTTCTGTCGATTGAAATGCTCCTATATAGTATAAATTGATCAAATATAAAAAAAAAAATATATGAAATCGGTAACTTTGATAAGTAATTATATGTATTAAAAAATGTAACGAGAGTAATTTCTTTACACTCACTAAAAAGGAATTTTTAATTTATCTTGATTAGATCAAGAGTTATAGAATTTTGGCCACTAATTTTTTCCCACTTAAGGATTTTTTTAATTCGTTATTCGGATTATGCGTATCTTGAAATGTAATTTTACGGTCGATTACAAAGGTCCATTATTGAAAATAACAAACAAGAAGGGGACAGGCTTGGAGCATCTAGTTACTAAAAAAGGCGCTAGATACCGCTCGTGGGAGCGACAAATTTCACAGGTGTTAGACACTAGTATTTCCACTCCTTCAAAAAAATACCACATAGGAAAAAAAAATAGTTGATATATAACTATTTAGTTGTCCGAAAAATAACAGAGGGTTTGGGTTAAAAAATAAAGATTTACAACTGTTTCATTTAATTACAATTGTCTCAACTACTACCAATCAATATGTTTATGCCAAAGTGTTCACAACTTTTCTATTCCCTCTGATAATGGGATAATTTCTCATATTCAGAATTGATAAACTCCAAAAATCCGTTTTTTTAATTTCCTTTGTCATAATTTCCTCTTATTTATCGAACCACTGTCCATAAGTCTACAGTTATCGTGAAGTGTCCACTTTTCATCACAATTAACAATTTGGACAGAAATGGAGCGTTGTTTTGACAAAGAAGTGAAGCACAAATTTCATAATGGTGTTTATTTTGGCAGTCCATTAATGAGAAAGGATCTTAACTTTTTTACCTAGTTTTTTTCACCTTCCCAATCATCTTGAGTTTGTCTTCAACAGTCGATTTGCTTACATTGCGTTCTCGGACAGTTGTTCCGGGGTTTTATTTCACCAAAACTCCCAGAACATCGTCATCAAGGGAAGAAGTCCATCTACGACATTTTTTGTCTTTCAGACTAAAAACTCCCTCTTGCAATTTTTCGAACCACCGTTGACTGGTGCTCTCACCAATACTGTCCTTGTCCATTACTTCGCCGATATTTCTGAGCGTTAAACCCCGTTCATGCGGAGTTTGAACTCATAAAATTAAATTATACAGAAACTATGGTTTGTCTTCTGAGTAAATACTGAATCATTTCCTAGTACTGAAATGCGACAGAAGTAAACAAAAAAAAGTGTGCTTAAGACCTCACGGCAGAAGTGTTAACTTCATTGCGAATGGTAATTTAAATATATGTATAGTAAATAATAGTATGTATTATGTAATATTATTATGGATCGGATTAGTAGAATAAATGAGATACAAATCAGAATTTTTTTAATTTTATCTTTTTAAATTCTAACAAATCAAATTATTTATTTTCGTTTTCGTTATCTACAAAACATACAATGGTTTTGTAATAACTAAAATAAGAAATAAAATTGAATTTTACATATATATCTGGTAAAAACGGCATCAATTTTAGTTCCGTATTTTGTTGTGCTTTCATGTCTACTATTTGACATATTTAAATCCAATGTGGTGTTTAAAAATCAATTAAAGGCTTTAATGTATCTTGTGTAAAGTCGATATTGAAGTCTCCACACGAGATCATAGGTAATTTACCAAAGTTCCGATTAGGCAAAGCAGACCCTTCTGTTGTATTGGGTTGTGTCACATGAAATGTCCGTTTTGAAAGGATTTTTATTAAAAATACGATATCAAAACAAGATAATGTAATTCGAAGTATTTACCTCCTTTTTCTACACATTTTTCCCAACGTGACACCAACTTTTTTATCCCCGAACAGAAAAACTCTGAGCTTTGAAGTGAAACAAAATCTGAAAACGCACTTTTCACTTGATCATCATCTTCAAAAAGTTTTCCTTTGACGAAGTTGTCTAAATTCCTGAACAGGTGGTAATCTGTTGGAGACCAGTTGGGAGAATATGGTGAGTGCGGAAGAACTTCGTATCCCAGTTCTTTCAATTATTGCACGGCATGTTTTGAAACATGGGGTCTTGCTGCCGCTCAGTGAGATCATGAGGTACCCATGTATCGAGCTTTTTTACTTTCCCAATACACTTTAAATGTCTGGAAACGGTAGATGCACTTGCATTTAGTTGTGCTGAGAGCCCTTTAACTGTTTGATAGGGGTTTCCTTTTATTGTACGGACGGAGGTCTTCCTCGGGGCAAGTTTTCAAGTCGGTATCCCAAGCTGAAAACTTAGCAAACCAACGGCGAATGGTCCGTTCATTAACACTCCCTTCCTCAAATGCCTTGCAAATATTTCTAGCGACCTCAGCTGCTGAATGGCCGAGTTTAAACTCGTAAAAAAATTACTCGAAAATCGCGTTTTTCCATGTTCACATTTGGAGGTATGCTAAAAAGTGGTTAATTGATTGGGAAGCTAATGTTTATAATACAAAAGTAGAGGATTAGTAACTGTTCACTTTAAATATGTAAACATTCGGAAGAAAACAACAGTGACCTGCAAAATCCTTTATGTATTTCAAAAACTATAAAAACGGACATTTCATGTGAATCAACCCAATAGAAATCGTCCAGTTTGAATTGAATTTGCCGTACAGATTTTTTTAAAATTTTTATACATGTTTTAACAGTTGTTCTCTTACTTAAAATCTTGCGCAAAACATTGTTAAGACTCTAACTTATTTTTTCAAGACCATTATATTTTTTGTCCTAACAACACAGTACCTAATTAGTAAACAAGACTTTTAGCTATTTAAAAGTTTATTAAAGAACTCACCTTTGACCTTTTATTATTTCTCTTATATATCTTAGTCATTATCCTACTTACTGCAAGAATTTCGTTCTTGAGAATTTAGTCCTTTTTGTTTTTATAAGAATGTTAAATGAATAACTGAGTTAATTGTTTGCTATATTTACTGCTTAATTCTTCAAAGGGTTAAGAAATAAAAATAAAATAATTAAACTGTACATCTACAGTTTGTGAAGGGTCATGGGCTCAGTACATATAGGGTTCGTACTGGCCGTACAAGGAGGGATTAGGTATAACTCATACTCGACCGCCAGATTCTTACCCACAATATTGGGTACCCACTTTAGGCTGGTTGTGCCCCAAGAGGGTTTCCATACCCCAGCCGTGGGGCTAAAATATCAGAATAACTATTTCTGCCTCAGCTGAGGTCCGAACCTGGAATCCGGAGAACTGTCGGCTAGTGATCAACCGACTTGACCAGGCCACTCCCGAAATAAAACGAATAAACAAAAAAATAAATAAATAAGAACTTACAGGATTTAATAAAACAAATAAATGTAATTTATTTTATGATAGACTAGTATATTTCGTGAACTTTGTGCGTTAAGTATAAAAAGTGTAAGTAAAAAAACTATGAAATTCATACATTTTACATCATTGTATGGTAAGCAGAAGTGGCACAATTTGGTGATATAGATTTAATCAGTTCCCGAGAAAAAAAAAATATCTTTACTGTTGAAAACAGGTTTTTGAAAATTGTCTCTAATTTAGAAAATTTGTACAGATTTCAGTGAAAAAAACAAAAAGAACTAACATTATGACGAAAATATTCTTAAAATTTGTTTTGGTTCATTACAAAATATCACCTAAGTAGTGAGGAGAATGGTTAGGTAAATTTACATAAACCGATATTTTAGCGTTGTTAAAGTGTTTTAAGAAAAAGGGACATATCTATTTTTTACTTTCACTTACCCTATATATGAAATGTATAGTAAAGGAAAGTATTGCAATAGTGAACATTTTTGAATCCCAGTTTTCAATGAAAATACACGTTTTAGGGTATCCTGAGTCCAAACAACTAAGTCCCGCAAAAAGGTCCATGTGGGTGTCAAGTCCCGCACGAAAACGAAAAAGTGTACGGGACTAAAAATTCATATTTGAACTAACTATACGCCCGAGATGTTACAGCAACTTTTTCATCAAAATTGGCGTACTAGAAGAGCTACTTTATACTGTGCATTTTACACCTTTTCACGATTTCGTCCCAAACGGCTCTAACGATTTCGATAAAACTCGCTGTATCGATGCAAAATTTCATGAGCTTTAATATGATGTTGGTTTAATTCTGATTGAAATAATGTGACAGGACTTAAATGCCGCTAGCTTAAATTTTCTTCCTCTAAAGTACCTTCAATTTCGTAGATTCGAAAAAATAAAACATATCATCTTATGAACATAGATAAAAAAACTGTTAAATATACAAGTTGAACGAATTAGATGATCAACAAAAGGAGCAACGAGCAAAATTATTTTTAATTGTAATTTTTTGCTTTTTGAAATTAAGAATAGTAATATAGACGTATGATAGATATACCTTTGGGAAGAGAAATATTTTATAAAAATATTATCTGATACACAAAGTGATGAACACCGACGATTAGTGCATAAACTTATTACTCATTATTATACGTAGCTATTTAATATTGTTATGTTATTTAATATGTCATGTGTTTCTAACGAAACTAAATACACTTTTTTTTTTTTAATTAACTTAAAACTTTTTTCAACTTTAAGTTTATTTAACCCACTTGTCCGTAATGCATCTTCCTTAGATATCCCTGATAACCCTCCAAGGCGACTGAAAAGAAGGTGGCCTCGGGACCTACTGAGTTAAAATAGTTAGTGAAGTGCTACCACTGGGCAGTTCTTTCTCAAGACATTTTTATGACTTTTTTTTCATTCCTCATATTTATTTATTGTGTTCTTTAATACAGTTGTAAATTACTACAAATAAATAAAAAAAAAATTATTTAATAGTTCTTAAATAGATTTTAACTGTCAAGGTAAGTGAAAGTCAAGTGTTGCCAGCACCAGATTTTTTTTTCGTGTGTAGCCTCATCATTGGACTAATTTCGTGTGAAGTTCGTTCTTTTTTCTAATAATTTTTTTAATTGAATAATAGATTATTGTAATTTCCATTAATGTTTAAAAATGAAAACAAAAACAACGAATAAACTAATATGCACTGTAATTTTATATGACAAGTACAAGCCCTACAAATTTAGTGGCAGATGCTCCACTGGTTCAAGTGTCATAAATTTGGTGTGGCTTAAAGTGGGATGATATGATCAGGGCATTTCCTGCAAGACAGCAGTATTTCATGCATTATAATTCTAGAATATACTGCATTCCTGATATATGTTTTGTAAAAAGATGTATAATCAGCATTAGTTTAATAATTTTTCACACATTCCTTTTTGAGATGTTTAAAAAATGAATTTTTGCCACGTCTTAAAATTTATATTAAAAAATCTAGTCTGCACAAGACATTACTTCCATTTACCTCGGTTGTTAAAATTAACTTAAGTGGTTTTAAATTAAAATGGAGTTCAATTAAGCTAAAAGAATTACATTTAGTTTTGTTGGAAACATATGTTTTAGATTACATATTGAAATATAACAGTATAAAATTACTAATAATTTTTAAGATTACAAAAAAATGTCTAGAGGGCACTGGGGAGTTTAGAAGGTAGCACAACGCGTAATTGCAGAACTTGTATCCTGTGAATATAATAGAGTTGATAGCGTCGCGGAGACTCAAATGGGCGAGTAAAATTGTTGGGCTCGGTGAGGAATGGATTCCGAGAAAGTTGGTATTCGCTGATCCGACTGGTAGGCGTTCGAAAGGTAGACCGAAGCGTCGATAGGAGGATTGCGGTGAGGCTGATCTCGGGGGTTAGGGCTTGAACGGAGAACATTGGACGAGTCTGTGTAGACGGAATATGGTGGTATCGGTATCGAACCTTCGGCCTATAATTATTATTATTAATTATATTTAAAAAAATGTCTAAAATCTATAGCTTCCCGATAGTATATTGTTCACCTGTTACTATTATAATGTTCGAAAAAAAAAAAAAAAAAACCTGAATAAATAATTTTGCTCTCATTTAGTTGGTTGTAAAATTCATTCGATTTTGATTTTTTTTAAATTATCAGTTATAATAACATGATATGTTTAATTTTTTTAATCTAACAGATTTAAAAATATCATAGAAGAATATTTGAGTTATTTCAAAAAATGAATTTCGATTATTTTTGAAAATTCATATTAAAAAATCTGGTCGGTACAACAGACTACTTTCACTTATCTCAGTTGTTAAAATCGAATTTAAAATGTTTTAAATTAAGTGGAGTTCAAATAAGCGGAAAGAATTACATTCAGTTTTGTTGGAAACTTATGGTTTAGATTAAATAATATAACATAAAACTCGGGCCATCCTTATTGGTCCCTCCTCCCTCCTCCCATCTATCACCACCCTTCCTCCGCTGTTGCTTAATGATCATCCTATTGTTTTTAGTTCCTCTGTTAAAAATTTTGGCATCATCATCGACCAAAACCTGTCCTGGAAACCCCAAATTTCCCGTCGATCGATTAGTACCTTGAAATTATTCCACCTATCCCGCCACCTCCTACCACAAGCTACCCGTAAACCCCTAGATTCATCACTCATTTTCCCCCACTTTGACTATGGTTGTGTGACATGTGGCGGCCTCTCGAAGGTGCTCGAGGACAGATTGAGAAGGATTATGAATTGTTTTTTAAGATTTGTGTTCGGTACCTCGAGACGGTCGCATGTATCCCACCTCTACAACGAGTTGAGGTTATCTCCAACCTTTCGAAGAGAATATTTCCTTGGATCATTTCTTTATCAAATCATTAACTCCCACCACCCATTTTATGTTTACAGACTCCTAGTTTTAAAATCTTCAACCCATCACCAGAAAACAAGATCCCGTCTGTCCGACCTCCACAATCCTTTCCATAGAACAAAAAAATATGACTGCTTCTTTTAAGCCCGTTCCACTATCTTATGGAATACTCTCCCTTCAAACAACCGTCATGCTCCTTCACTACCATCGTTTAAATCCCTCCTATTTCAATACTTCCTTTCTCTTCAGTCAGATGTAAGCTAATATTTATTATGCCAACTTATGTAAGGTGAATTTTACTCTAATGCACTTACTTTAATGAGATGTAAAAGTTACATTTTATGTTTATTCTTATTTATATATTTCTAGAGTTTGTAATAGAGATGGTACTATTCCCCTTTCTTCTTTTTTTCATTCTTGTGTTATTTGATTGTAGATATATATTGTTTTTGGCCAGTTATAATTTATTATTTTGTCCATAATTGTTATTCTTAAGGGACATTGTCCCAAAATAAAGTTTTTTTTCTATTCTATTCTATTCTAACCGCATAAAATTACGTACAACAATTACCTAGATTTATGTACTAGTCGTCTCTGTACCTTCTTATTACCTATATTACCTTCTACAACTTTCTATATAAGATATAAAAAAATATCTAAAATCTATAACTTACCGATAGCATATTATAAACCTATGTTACAATTCTAATGTTTGAAGAAAAAAACTAAACAAATATTTTTTCTCACATTTAGTTGGTTGTAAAGTTCATTCGAATTTGATTAAAAAAAAAAAAATATCAGTTCTAATAACATGAAATGATTAATTTATTTAATCTAATAGATTTAAAAATATCATAGGGGAAAAAAAATTTGATTTATTTCACAAAATGAAATTTGGTTACGTTTGAAAATTCATATTAAAAAATCTAGTCGGCACAACGCAAGACTTTCACTTACCTCGGTTGTTAAAATCAATTAAAGAAGTTTTAAATTAATATGGAGTTCAAATAAGCTTAAAGAATTACATTCATTTTGGTTGAAAACGTATGTTTTAGATTAAATAATATAACAGTATAAAATTACGTACAACAATTACCTCGGTTTATGTCCCATTCGTCACTGTACCTTCTTATTACCCATATTACCTTCTACAACTTAAATAAATAAGAGTAAGTAAAATAAACAAAAAATTATTAAAATTATAAAAACTATCGGTTTTTTGTACATCTATGTCACTATTCTTATTTTTTAAAAACAAAACAAACCTTTTTTTTTTTTGCTAAATCATAACATATAACATAACATAACAATGCTAATAACATGAAATGTTTAAGTTTTTAAATGTAATAGATTTAAAAGATAATAGGGTTAAAAATATCTTAAGTGAAGAAAATAATGGCGTTAAATCCCTGTCTTAACCATTATTCAAGAAATTGGGTGATTGATTCTTAGGACAAAAAAAGGTAAAGCATATTTTTATTAAATTTTTAGTTTTTATTTTGATATGGTATTTAAAAAATTACCAGATTTAGGTACATTTTTCCAAAACTTTTTTTCAAGTGAGAAGATAATCTTATAACTTGGAAACCAGTCGAGTCTCCGTCATTAAATTTGTGGTCGTGATTAATTACCTTATAATTGAGGATACTGTATTAGTTTCCTAATTTTTCACACTTTTTAAAAAATGAGTTTGACAATGTTTGAAAATTAAAAAAAAAGGACTGAATAATGACAAAGCTAACTAAACAATCAGTGATGATTTTATTTCTAATCTGTTATTATTATTTTTAATTTTCCTAATTTGGACACTAAAAACCAAAAAAAATATTCTCAAGATCCAACTTCTTCCATCAATTTAAAATAAAGTTTTTAAAAATACTTTTCGGTACTTTTTTAAAACATTTTCTCCCCTGATTAGTTGACGTATTCTGGGTAAAAATAATGCATAGCATATGCATATTAATTTTTGTAATAATTTGATATGTAAAAAATTAAAAGATTTAATTAAACAAATTTCTCAAACTAGATAGGTAATTTACCATGGCTTCAAAAGAAAAACTATAATATGAACAAAAGTTTTACCAATGGTTTTGGTATCATCAAACGATATCGAATAACAGATAATGGGTTGGTCGAGGCTGCTGTTTAACGATCAGGACTCAAAAAATTCGTTCAAAAACATTCCGACTTTTTTTTTTGCACGAAGAAGTATATTTATATAAAGAAGGGCTTATTAATGGGGCTGGTATTATTAAGACCACGTCTGAGGGATAACATTGAAAAATATGGAAACTGGAATGTGCTGAAACATATTGCTGTATGGTACGAATAACCGCCCCTTATCACTTTGAATAATTATCCTGTCACAGCTGGATTCGAACCCGGAAACCCGAAAACAGTAGACGAGTGCTCTATCTACCCATTGAGCTACCACGGACTAGTTATTTTAAACTTGAGATATTTTGAAATTTTCGCCTTTTCCTCTTATAGGTCTTATAGACCGCCATAATCACCCTGCTTACTTGAGCTGTTTTTATAGACAGCTTCATTTATTCTTGAAGTGATTTGTTCGTTTTAACGCAATGAAAAATGTTAAGATTTTTACTTTTCAAGATTTTACAAGTGGCCACAAGCCTCAGACTTGTCATATTACACACACCACTATGTATATATGTATATATACATATATACATATTACACTATGTTTTCTGGAAGTTTTTCTTAATATTAACACTTAAATGAGCACATCTTAACTTCCTTTTGTTAATTATTTATTTTATTTCATAACCAATCATATCTATCAACGTTTCGGGATTGTTTCCCCATTCTAAAGATATAATGTGCTTATCTAAAAGTTCGTCTATTTTTTTTCTTCAAATTTCATGAATTATTTGTCATATGGCTTGAAGAAAAAAATAGATGAACTTTTAGATAAGCACATTATATCTTGAGAATGGGGAAACAACCCCGAAACGTTGATAGATGTGAATGGTTATGAAATAAACTAAATAATTAACTAAAGGAAGTTAAGGTGTGCTCATTTAAGTGTTTATATTAAGAAAAACTTCTGGAACAATTAAAAAGAAAAGAAACTATGAATATAATGTGATATACTAAATATACTGTGAAATAATACATCATATACTATTGGTAATGTTTGTTGCAGACCTACCAGAGCTACCATACTTCAGCTAATATAATAACCAGTATACCATAGCTACTATACGGCAGCTAATGTTTGTTGCAGACCTTCCAGAGCTTCCATACTTCAGCTGATATAATAACCAGTATACCATAGCTACTATACGGCAGCTAATGTTTGTTGCAGAGTTTCCAGACCAAGTATACGCACCTCATGTTTCTTGCAGTCATTCATGAGCTATTATCATGAAGCTGTTTGTTGCAGACCTATTATGCTGTAGCAAATATTTGTTGCAGACTTTTCATATACATTGTACTTTAGCTGTAATTTGTTGCAGACCTGCCAGAGATGATGACGCTGACAACATTCGGCAGAGACGATCTTAGAATAGAAACTATTCTCTTCACCCAATGCGAGGCCAGCTGGGACCAGTCGTTGGAACAAACATTTTCTGCTGTCAAGATTGGCTTCCTATATGTTCTCCCTTTAATATTCATGTCAGTTGCCTATTTCCAGATCGTCAAGGTACTCTGGTCCTCCGATAACATTCCTGGTCAGCTAACAGGTGGAAGTAAGTAGAAAACCTGATTTCCTTCAATTTAATTTTATTACATGTACTATGCTTTTAATGTTTGGTAATCATTATATATATATATATATATATATATGAAATGAAAATAATTTTTAAGAATAAAGAAACAAGAACCTAAAAAGTCCAGTCTGTCTGGCATTATTTAGTGATAATTACATACGTTAGTCTTATATACTGAGTGATATTTACACATCTAACTACTGCGAAATCTATAAAATTAAAATAGGTAGAATAAATAAATAAAACTGATGAAAAGTTTATGAATTAAGTAGCTCATAATTAGGACCAGACAATTTACATGTGTGCGGAAGTTTGATCTTTTTGGATAAGAAGAAACAACTAGTGCTTAGTGCTTAAGGATGATAAATTACGAAGGGGGATGGGTAGTGAGTTCCAAAGTAATATATGTATATATATATATATATATATATAATATTTAATAATAAGAGAGAGAGAGAGAGAGAGAGTGAGAGAGAGAAAGAGAGAGAGAAAGAAAGAGCTTATGGGTCATCAATTTGAAATTGTCCAATTTTCATTAATTTTGCCCCTTAACGTATTTGTTTTTCATGATTTTTTTCTATTTTTCTTATTTTTTTATTTCTATATCATTGCATAAATATAAAAGTGGGGGCAAAATATTTTTAGTATTCTGCCGTTTTAACTCATCTTCTTGGCCTATAACATGTATTGGAGCAATCTCTATAATTCCGGTAATTTAGTAAATATCAAATCAAAACAAAAACTAACATTATAATATATTGTGTTTCATATATATTTTTTCCTTAGAACTTATTAAAAAAGTCTAAAAAATTCTCGACCCTCACTGTAGTACCCGATGAGCCCCTACAGCATAAAGGGACGTTAAATTAATAAACAAACCTAAGGCACCAATGCCATACACACTGCAAATTTTGGTGATTGTCTATGCATTAGATTTTCATTTTCCGAAATAAAAAATTTTACAATGAAGAAAGTGAATTTTTCATCTCTTTCATTTTGAGCAAGCAAAATACCACTTAAAGATGATGATGCACAAAAGCTCCTTAACTAATCCTTTTCTAGAATATGTAAATATTGCTGACCAAGTAAACACGATTTTATAAAAACAGAAAGGATTACATTGAAATATTGAAAAACGCTACGAATTTATTTTACAACCCAATATTTTGTAAGAAAATATTTCTAGTTCTTAAGGGAAGCTTTAAAAACAACAAATAGCAAATTGGAATCAGGGAAAATGCTTTGTTTTACAGATTTAATAAATGAATAGCGATATCTTCCATTAAATTATGAATGGTAAGTGTTGGGATGAGTGACGTTAAAACAAAATAAAAGAAAGATGTTCTAACGTAGACAAGATCCCGTTTCGAAAAGAGCTGTTCTTGAGTACTTGACATTAAAATTTAAAAAAATAGGTAATATTAATAAAAAGATAAAATTGAAAGGAAACAAAATAAATAAAAGTTTAATAAAAAAATGAGGACAATTTAGAAAAATAAAAATCATTTGATTTATAAAAAAAATTCTTCGATTAACCAAACTGTAAAAAAAAAAAGTTTAAAAATTGGATTAGTGTGTTAGTACTACTTCGAATGGTACAAAAAAACCCCACAAATATAATGAGAAAAAAAAATATCAAGGATAGTTAACTGTCCGTAAATTCTTCGGTTCCGCACGACGGGTAGGCGACTCTGGAAGGACGGTGATCTTCAAGAAGACAAGACGAAGTCCTGATCAAAAATTGTTTGAAGGCGCCAATCGAGAAAAGCGTGCTCTCAGCTTACTAGTGCGATCGGTACTGGCTTGAGGGCAAGGGGGGCACTCTTATCTGGCTAATCCCTACACTATTGAATAGAAACACTAGAAGGCGTAAACTAACAAAAAATAAAAATGTTTTCCTCATTCAAAAAACACTTTTTAATTTAATTTTTAAATTCCAAACAAAATATACAGGTAAAATATATATATATATTAGAAGAAAAAATTATAATTTATAAAATAGAAATTAGATGTCGTAAAATAATGCAGTCTGTTAAATAAAATTATCGAGATATATATGCAAATGGAATTATTGAATTTAATTTGCCAATGAAAAGAGTAATATGACTCTGTAATAATTACATGTAAATACATCTCCTTTCTTATGAATCGGACAGATCACCGTCTCTTCCATTTAGATTGTAGCCTTTCTCCTGTCCAAATATCGGTCATTAGTTGCAGCCGAAACTTGATCACCTCCTCTCGGCTGTGTTTGAAGAGTTGAGCTGGAATTCTATCAGATCTCGGTGCCTTATATTTCTTTAGTTTCTATAGCTTCTGTTATTCCCTCTCCATCAGAGGGTTTTACGATATCTTCACTGTCTCCAAGAACAACAGGCTCTAGTTTCTCTCGATTGCCTTTATTTAGTAGATTTTGGAAGTGAGACAACCATTTTAAATAACAGCAGCTTCCTCTGTGATCAAAAATATGTCCCCGTCACTGCAAACATTGTCCTAGGTTTTAAAGGTACAATACTGAAATAAAATGCTTATGGTGAATATGCTTTTGAAAGGGAATTGAATAAAAAATTGTGGATCTCGTCCATTTGGAATTATATCCTAGTTTTGGTGAAACAATGCATGAAGGGCCTAGCGGAATAAGCATTTGAAATCCTCCACTCCCCCCCCCTTCCCCCTTATATCAGAACCAAACTTATACCATTGATTAACTGATTTACACCTATGAGAAACAAACTTTTAAGCCCCTTAGTCCTTTTGGATGTTTTTTAAAAATTTATTTATTGAAATTTACAACTATATGTTCACACATTAAGTAAATATGCTACAATGATAACACATAAAAAAAAAACATGAAGATAAACTGCCCATTGGCAGCACTCTAGTAGTGAATCTACTCAAGAAGGTTTCGAGGCCATCTTATATTCAGACGCCTCGGCGGATTGTGAAGAATTGAAGTGGAAGCAAGGACTGAAACTAGTGGATTAGAATGAGAGTAGAGTTTTTCATGGAAGGAGTGATACCTAGCACAGGCAAAATCAGCAACATATGGAACATTAAGGTCTTTGTGGATGATTTTATTGGTGACAAAGTAAGGAGCGTAAAGGATTTTGCGAATGATTTTGGATTGTAAGGATTGGATACGGGAAGAGTTTGATTGTTTAGTAGAGCCCCAAAGCTCAACTCCGTAAGTCCAGAAAGGCCTTATGATTGTCATGTAAATTAGTCTTTTGTAGTAAAGTGAAAGGTTAGAGCGTCTTTAAAGTAAATGTTGAAGTATCCGAATTCGGCGAGCAAGATTGTCTTGTATGCGGATTCCATGTAAGATATTTGTCAAGGAGGAGGCCTAAATAACGGATCTGTTCAACAGAGACAAGCGGTATATCATTAAAGGACACTGTAGGGCAGGATAGGTTTACGACGAAGGGTAAAGGTAATCTGGTGGGATTTATTGGAGTCGATTTTAATTCTCCAATTCTGACACCATACCTCAAGGTCTCTGATGTGGGATTGGAGGGTTCGAGAGGCAATACTAGGATCGTTATTAACTGATAGCACGCAAGTGCCATCGGCATAGGTAGAAAGGAATGTGTTAGGATGGGTTGGGATATCAGCTGTATAGACTGTGTAAAGAATGGGTCCTAGGATACTGCCTTGAAGAACACCAGCAGACTAAGTAAAAGTGGATGAATAGGAACTATTGTGGTTGATTTTAAAGGTTCTATCAGAGAGGTGGATGTTTTTTTTTAATTCAACTTTATCATTGTTTGCTGTAAATAATGTATAAAAAACTCCATTCCCACTCCTACCCTCTACTAGTTTCTATCCTAGCTTCCTCTTCGATCCCTGGTAGTCCTCCGAAGCTTCTGAAAAGAAGGTGGCCTCAAGAACTCCTTGTTTTGATTGACAACTAGAGTGCGGCTAATGGGCAGTTTCTGTTCAATTTTTTTCATGTATTTTATCATTAAGCAGCATATTTACTTGTTTTATTATAATATACAGCTGTAAATTCCAATAAAAATATATAAAAAAGATAACGGCATTTAAGCCTTGTCAGAATATTTTAATCTTAATGAAACCTACATGATATTGAAGATCATTTAATTTTACATGGATATAGCTAGTTTATTCAAAATCGGCTTTTGAGAAAACGTAAAAAGATGCTAAACGCATGGTATAGTGGCTTTTCTAGAATGTCGATTTTAATGAAAAATTAGCTGTAACATCTCATGTATATACGCTTTTAAAAAATGAAATTCCAGTTACATACAACTTAGCATGTTTGAGTTAGGTTTAACACACACAGACAGGCCTTTTTGCGGAAATTAGTAATTTGGACTCTGAGGACTCTAAAACGTATTTTTCCGATGTGTGTATATATAGGTAAGTCAAAGTAAAAATGCTCTTTTCGTGCGTAATTATCATTATTTCAAACATTTAATTTATTTAATAATAATGTTAATGTTATGTTTGAAATAGGCTGTTATGTGTATGAAATAGGCTGTGTTATGTGTATGAAATAGGCTGTGTAATGTTATGTTTGAAATAGGCTTTGTTGTGTGTATGAAATAGGCATTTCACAGATCCAGTCGGGAGCTCTAATTATTATCGGGGAAGGATTAAGCTCTAAGCCGCCTAAGCGAGCTCCTGTAGCCAACGCCGTCATCACATCAACTTTCGGAAATGACTGAAATCCTTGAAAACTTCCTTTACATACAATATAGAGAAGGGGTTTATCGCAAAGGAACAGTAGCAACAATAAAATTTTTGAGTAATTCAGAATCAGTGTTTAAAAATAGAAAAATATATCAAATATTCCGGTTAGGAATTCATATAGGACGAATATTTATTTATTTATTTTTTAACATAAAGGTTTTTCAATCATAAAGGTTATTTTAGCCCTAAACTAATAATACAGATACAATATAATAATTCTATTAATGCATACATATATACTAATAATACATACATACATATAATATATTCATGATAAATTATAAAATACAACACAAACATTATATATAATAGGGGTACTCACTACGTTTGCTATAGCATGCTATTTGTGCTATTGTGCTAAACCCATCAATTTTATACAGGAAATAACTGTAGAAACTCGACGAGTTTAGCAAAATAACACAAATAGCATGCTATAGCAAACGTAGTAAGTATCCCTAATATACGAAATAATACATATAATACGAAAATAATACATACATAAATACTAATCATAAAATACATAATACATAATAAAATAAAATATATAATACAGTAAGACATACATAAGGGGTACTCACTACGTTTGCTATAACACATTTTTTGCTAAACCCGCCGAGCAGGCTACTGTAGAAACTCGGCGGGTTTAGCAGAATAGCACAGAAAATGTTCTATAGCAAAAGTAGTGAGTACCCCTATAATACTAATAATACAGATAAATATTTTAAGTAAATACCTACAATTATATAAGAAAACTACATATAAAAAAATAATTAATATATATAATAATAATATATAAAAATATATATATATATATATATAATATATATAATATATATATAATATTAAAAATCAAAAACAGAAACTTTTTTTTTTTTTAATTTTGTAAAATATTGATGCATTTTAGATAATTCATTAGTTTGGTGGCTGGCTCCTGGGTACTTTTTAATATTGTCCTAATTTCAGTCTCCATACCAATCCCTCTTCGCTCGGCTTCGAAGGAAAAGCAATCCAACAGTATATGTGGTACTGTTGAGGCTGTGATCCCCTCGTCATCAGGTAGCCGTGGTTCAGCCTTGTGTGGCCAATCCTCAGTCGAGCCAGGACCACTTCCTCCCTCCTGCACAACCGTAGGTCTGCTCGGTTCGGTTTCACAGAAGGCTCTACTTCTCTAAGTTTATTCTGCCTCATAAAAAACCATACTTTTTGCCAATGTTCCATAGCCTTTTCTTTTATGAGGGCGATTACGAATAGAATGAGTTTTTCAAGTTACGCCAGCAAAGATATAGGCCTGTTCTTGCTGCTTGCCTAGGAACCCAAAACCCTTCATGTTCTATCTAAATTATAATTCAATACAGAAAAACAAACTAAAGAATAAGATTTTTTATTAAGATGAAAAGGAAAAGTAGAGTAAATTTTCCATTTCCAGTTTTCACCAAAAATACACGTGACAAAACCATTTTGATTAAAGTCGCTATATCGTTTTAAAATTTAATGGGAATTAATTTGATGTAGGTTTCATTTTGATTGAAATAGTCTGACAGATATTAACTGCTGATATTTTAAATTTTCTTCATCTTAAGTACCTTTGATTTTGTAGATTTAAAAAAAAAATAGGCATATCATCTTGTTAGCATTGGTAAATAACGGATAAATATGCAAGTTGAGCGAATTTGATTAACAACTAAAGGAGAAAAGTGCAAAAGTATTTTTTATACAGTTTTTGTGTTTTTTGAAATCAAGAATCTTTTAGAAAATATTTTATCTTATATTTGAAATTGCAGACGTTAATGGTAAGTGATAAAAAACCGAAATAAACTAACGTTGCAGATAAAAATATAATAGATTATTTAATAAAACACATGTAATTAAACATGAAACTCAACGTAATTAATTTTTTAAGAATTTATTTTTATCTCTTAATATATTTAAAAATTCCTAAGTTGATGGTAAGAACGGAGGTATGTGAAAGTCTTGTGTTGCGCGCACCAGATTTGTGGATACATATGTATAGACTGGAACTGATTTCGCAGAGGGGAGTTGAAGGTTCCAAAAGGGCAAGGATCGGATTAGAAAAGATCTGTCGAAAGCTTCTGTTCGGTGGTGCGTTACATACAGATCCGACAGGCGCGAACGTGTTTAGCGGAAATAGACGATGATTTGATGCAAAACCTGAGGAAAAATATGTACAGTGAGTGTCAAAAGTATTCGGAATTACGTGTTTTCCTAATCATATTAATGCAGTGATCATAAATAAACATCAAGTTGGTAAAACATTTTGTATAATTATACATTTTAGCCTACTGGGAATTTATATTAGTAATTAATTGATTGTTTGGTGTGAAATAATATTCCACTAAAGCACTTATTGTTTCTTGAGGCATTTTCATTTTTAATATAGCATCTCTTGATTTTCCTTTTTGGTAGGACCCATAAATACTTAATTAAATTTGAAAGAAATAATCAAAGAGAGATTTGGAAAACTTTTTAGTAATTTTGCAGCAACTAAATCTGAGAAGATAACGTATATGTGCCCAGAGTCATGGTCGCGCGTATGTTAAAAATTTAATTTATACGTCATTATTTTTCTACATCTAATCCTGGCTTTTCATACTTATAAAATACCTATTAATAATCCTGTCCATGAATCCAATACTATTAAACTTTTTCAAAGAAAAATATACCTAACTACCACTGACCGCATAAGGGGTTTTAGTAAGGCATACTAAATTCTTTATTTGGTTTCCTTCAAACCACAATATTTTCATGAGAACCATGTATTTTAGTATGGGAGTCATCTTTAAACATTTTAATTTATCAACCTTTTCTTTCAGCCTAACTTACTAACATTCAGCCTATCATCTTACTGCCTTGCCTGTTGAAAGACGTTTTCCAGACTTCTACCATGTTTTTCTATTCGTTAGATTTTTTCAGAACGCGGAGAACAATTCAAACATTTATTGTACATCCAGAAGTTCTGAAAAATTCAGAAATAAGCTAAGGTTTACTCATCTGAGGTATTGTTTTCTTATTAGATGTATAATCAGTCTTTTAGTTTTAATATTTAATATTTTTCGGACGTTCAACTTTTTGCTTTTATATTTTATTATTATATTATCTACACTGTACATATCCATCCATATATTCTCATCAATTTTTTTCAACTTCTCAACTATTTCTCTTTAGTTTCAACGTGTGAACGTGTTAAAAATTATTGGAGGGCGTAGTACGATCGTTGCGTTTTTATTTTAGGGCCTTATTTAAAAAAAAAAAAAAAAACTTTCAATGGTTGGGTATATATTACACGATAGAGGAAAATTGTTTAGAACATAAAATTATGTCGAAGATTAGTGAGAATATTAAAATTTGAAACCATTAAACAACAGGATATTACGATTTCCGAATACTTTTGACACTGAATGATCTAGTAATATTACATTATCAGTCAGATATTTTTAAAAACAATAAACTTCCCGGTTATCTGCTCAGCGATTTTCCTTTATGGGAGTCTCTTTTAAAGATTTATGAGTAAAAAAGAATTATAGAAATTCATAGCTGTGAAATATACTTATTAAATGAAAAGAAATACGAATTCCGAATACTTTTGACACTCACTGTATGTATGTACTGTGGGTTTCTCCCTCGTTTCTTTTATTAGAAAAACATTAAAACCGTAATATTTTATTTCATGCGTTTCTTGTGACTCTAGAGTAGAAAACGAATAAATTTCATCCATTTCCTGTTCGTCTCAGATTTGTAGGTTGTGTCATTTATTTTATGAAAGCAATGCTTGACTTAATTATATTTTATCGCTTTGGTCGTCCGTTCACCAGAGAAGGAGAGATGTTCATAAGTTTATAGCCTTATAGCAACTCTTATATTGGGTTGTGTCACATGAAATGTCCGTTTTCAAGATAAAGTATTTTTATTGAAAATACGCTATGAAAACAAGATAATTTTATTGGAAGTATTTACCTTATTTTTTACACATTTTTCCCAACGTGACACCAACTTTTTTATCCCCCACTTTTGTTTTAAAGTGAAACAAAATCTGAAAACGCACTTTTCACTTGGTCATCATTTTCAAAAAGTTTTCCTAAATTCCTGAACAGGTGGTAATCTGTTGGAGACAAGTGAGGAGAATATTGTGGGCGCGGAAGAACTTCGTAGCCCAGTTCTTTCAATTTTTGCACGTTATGTTTTGAAACATTGGGTCTTGCTGCCGCTCAGTGAGATCATGAGGTACCCATGTATCGAGCATTTTTACTTTCCCAATACACTTTAAATGTCTGGAAA
The DNA here is from genome assembly GCA_023052935.1 of Piezodorus guildinii. Classification (NCBI taxonomy): domain Eukaryota; kingdom Metazoa; phylum Arthropoda; class Insecta; order Hemiptera; family Pentatomidae; genus Piezodorus; species Piezodorus guildinii. Next base: position 153,465,790 of record CM041295.1, read on the forward strand.
CGGTAGATGCACTTGCATTTAGTTGTGCTGAGATTCCTTTAAATGTTTGGTAGGGGTATCCTTCTACTGTATGTTTGAGGACATCGTTGTCTATTACGGACGGAGGTATTCCTCGGGGCAAGTTTTCCAAGTCGGTATCCCCAGCTGAAAACTTAGCAAACCAACGGCGAATGGTCCGTTCATTAACACTCCCTTCCCCTAACGCCTTGCAAATATTTCTAGTGGCCTCAGCTGCTGAATGGCCGAGTTTAAACTCGTACAAAAATATTACTCGAAAATCGCGTGTTTCCATGTTCATATTTGGAGGTATACTAAAAAGTGGGTAATTGATTGGGAAGCTAATGTTTATAATAAAAAGGTAGGGGATTAGTAACTGTTTACTTTAAATATGTAAACATTCGGAAGAAAACAAAAGAGACCTGCAAAATCCTTTATGTATTTCATAAACTATAAAAACGGACATTTCATGTGAAACAACCCAATATTAACGTGTAGGCCTTCTTTTGCAGCATATTATTTTTTTTCTTAATCTTGCCCTTTCCAACGCACAGTGGGAAAAAAAACAAGATTTTGTGGCCAAAATTCTATAACTCTTGATCTAATTAAGATAATTTAAAAACTATTTTTTCATTTATTTTTAAAGAATGTCCTCCACTACTCTCGTTACATTTTTTATTATTTTTAATTATTTTACAAAGTCACTGATTTTATAAATTATTTTGTATTTGGTCGATTTATTCTATAAAGGAGCATTCGTATCGATAGAAATGATTTATTATCCGATTCTATCTAGTTTTCTGCGTTTATAATTGCCTTACTCAGGAATTTATGAAGTATACAGAATTTATACGGAATTATTATTTGAAGGCGAAAAATCGACAAATTTAGCTTTACAAAATTATATATTTTTGATACCTTTCCTGTGAGTATATATATATATATATATATATATATATATATATATATATATTTTTTTTTTTTTTTTGTTCCAATGGAAAAAAGAAAAGACAAATTATTAAAAAAGGAGGCATACAATTTCTAAAATACACTTTCAGTTACGGACAAAAATACTTTTGTAAACATTGAAGTAATAAAAAGAGAGACAAAAAATAATTCCATGGAGATTTATTTTGGCATTCCTTACACGTATTTTAGAAACTTGAAATGTCTTTAAAAATATCGAAAAATACTGTTCATATACTTGGGGAAAAAAGAAAATATTAATAATAATTTAAAAAATTCATTAAATTTTTTATTGGAAACATTTGGTTTTAGATTTTATTTAATGTTTTATGGAGATACTGGCACTAAAATACCATGATACAATTTGATCAATCAAATGCGATCGATCAGTGTTTTATCGATTTAAAGATTTTACTCCATATTTTTTAATATTAATTTAGGAAATATCCTAAAATATGCCTCATATTTTATAATATATGTATTTACAGGATAAGCATCGATATAGTTTATATAGGATAATATATAGTTTTTTTTAAATTGAATTTGTCGATTTTTTGGCTTTAAACAATAGTTCGTTGTGAATTCTGTCTACTTCGTAAATTCCTGAGTAAGGCATTCATAAACGCAAAAAACACTATAGAAGCAGATAATAAATCATTTCTAATAAAATCATGTAATAAAATATTAAAAATGTTAACAAGAGTAATTTTTTCAGATTCGCCATTGAAGGACATTCTCTACTGTTAAATGAAAAAATAATTTTTAATTTATCTTGATTAGATCAAGAGTTGTAGAATTTCAGCCACTAAATCGCTATTTTCCCCACTGTGCAACGGTTCATTATACGTCTATTCTACAATACTTATTTTAGGAAAGTTGTTTTGTAGCCTTAAACACAGAATTTAATTTTCCCATCTAAAGAAAAATTTAATTGTACTTATAAATGTTCTGGAAAGAATTCGCTAAACAATAGAGAAAAGCGTATCAAAATCCGTCCGGTAGTTTAGAAGGAGTTAGCTAGAACAACAGAAAATAGAATATAATAGAAGCGGCAAGGGCTTGCCTAGACTGGCACCACCTTCCCCCCAACTCTCCCCACTCTTGTTACTCTCTCGTTGGTTTAATTAACCGCGAATTCACCTTGTTCTTATTTTTTCTTTTCTTTTATTTATATTTTTTAATAATTATTTGTGACTTATAGAGATCTTGTGACATAGTTGTAATAGAGTAACATTATAAATGTGCTTGGTTGTCATCCACAAATGGCCGAATAACATTTCACTAGTAAGTTTCTTCATTTCATTGAATAAAACAATTTGTTTACCACGGAGTTAACTGTAGCATGGTGGTTAGCATATCAGCCTCCTATGCCAAAGGTCCCGGGTTCAAACCAGCTATTCTAGGTGGCCCTAGGATTTTTTAATGGGAGTGAAAAATCTTTAGTTATGCCGTCCTTCGGAGGAGACGTTAAAAGGTGGCCCCGAGCCTGTGCGATGTCAGGTACTCGTTAATAATCCCTGTTCTAATTAAAACTGGATAGACAAAATTTAGGACTCCCACTGTGGCGTCGTCCGATTAGCCATAGCAGCATAAAGGGGCGTTAAATAAATAAACAAACAACATGTTTACCACAATTTTTCATATAATCCTTCGGCGTTCAAGGTAAGAGGAAAAAAATAAAAGTTTTCATTACTTAATTCATAATTCGCAGTAAAGATAATTATTATTAAAACACTAAGAATCAATTATTTATTTAAATGCTGGGATCATTTATGGTTTATCCTATTTTTAATTTTTAATAATTGAATAATAATTTATTTTTTAACAAATGGAATTTTAAATTAGATTAGATTTCCTACTCCATGAAAGTAATCATTTTATAATTTTATAACGATTTTTTTGTTGTTAAATTATTACGTTTATCTAAGGTGTAGATTCTTTTAGGTGAAGGTCAAATTTTTTATAAATAAAATTGGAGGCTGATGTCTACTTCACCACTATTTTATTGAAAAAAAATATTCGCACTACGTTTCGGCTAACAATGCCATCTTCTGGTGCAGTGGAACAACTTAGATTTAGTGTGGGTAGCTGCTTCCTAGTCAAAACCACATGACCAAAGGTTTTGACTAGGAAGCAGCTACCCACACTAAATCTAAGTTGTTCCACTGCACCAGAAGATGGCATTGTTAGCCGAAACGTAGTGCGAATATTTTTTTTCAATAAAATAGTGGTGAAGTAGACATCAGCCTCCAATTTTATTTATTACGTTTACTTTTAAGTTATTTTTGTCCACAATTATTAACCCTGCAGCGCCCAAAATCCCGTTATATTTTTTATATAACCACTCAAAATGTTAGGCTGTTTTGGGAAACCCTAAATGTCATTATACCAGTCACTTTGGACTTCTCAAAATGTCTTGTGAGGAATATCTTTATGGAAATTCCTCAATTTTCAAACTGCTCCAATAACTCAAAAATTATAGAAATAGACAATTTAGGCCAGCCAATCAAAGAATGTGTTAGAGCTGCAATTTAATGCTAATAGAAATGACACTTTTTTTTTCTCTTATAATACATTATTTATCACGGCAAATAAACTTTGACAAATGGGATTTTATAATCTTTTTAATAGCAATTATCAATTGTAATATAAATATTTCTAAAGTTTTTTTTTTATGAACAAAGGTATATCTATTATGATACACTATATTCTTAAAGTTATAATCTGTGTCCAAGGTTCCCTTGGAGACTAACTTTATCATGGATATCGAGATATTTATAATATATTTACCATATTGTTAATTCAATCTAATATTAATCTTAATTAGCAATTTTAGAAATTTATTTATAAAAATAAAATTCAAAAAAATGGGCCATGCCCGTTGGAGAGTTAATATTTAAAATCAATCATAAAGATTTAAAGATAAATTTTACAGACAATTTGATTTATATCGAATACATTAGTTTTATTAAGATACTAAATTATTTATTTATTGAGATATATTACAAAATGAACAATAGTAATAGTGATATGAGACCACTTTCATACAATATATACAGAAAATAATAATAAAAGTCAAATTATATAAAATAGAAAATAAATAAATTCATATATATACAATAAAATAATAATAAATAAAAAAACACAACAACCTATAATTGATTTAGATACTAATTCTAACAACCTGTAATCTGATTAAGATACTTTTTTTTTTTTTTTTTTTTTTCTTTTATTGAGATATATTACAATTTGTTACAAAATGAACAATAATAGTATTGATATGAGATCACATTCATACTATATATACAGAAAATAATAATAATAGTCAAGTTACATAAAATAGAAAATAAATAAAGATTAAGATACTAAATATAAAACTATAAAAAAAAAAAAAAGGTAGTAGATGTTGATAATAAGTTTTTGTTTCGTTCGAAAAATATGCAAAATTAAAGGAATTAACAATTTTAAAAGAAAACTTTATTTTAACAGCGAACATAATTTTATAACCCAGGAACCAGCTTTGCCACAATAATCAAATTTATATCCCTTTAAACTTATCGTGTAGATGAGTAATCTGTATTAGTTTCATAATTTTTCACTCAGTCCCTTTTGAGATATTTCCGTAAACATTTTTTCACAGATCGATTTTTTTACAGTAATAATAAATAATCAAAGGTGAGTATTTTCATTTATATACTTTTATCATGCTAAAAGTCTCGTTTGTTATTCATTTTATAGAATTTTTTAAACCGTTTTTTTCCGTATTTAGGTAATGAGTTGTCGGGACAAATATATAAAGAATATCCTTATCTAATTGTCAGTTTTTGTTTTGATTTGATATCTACAAAATTACAAGAATTAGAAAGATTTTTCCCAACACATGTTTTTAACCGTGCAGCTGCGTTGAAACTCCTGCAACACAAAAAGTATTAGCCAGAAAAATATTTTATCTGCGCTTTTATATTCAGGAAAGGGTTGGTAATAACTGGTAAAAAAAAAAATTATAAAAATCAAAAAATGTTGAGTGGCTAGGACTAGACGATTTCGAATGGATTGACCTAAAGGCTATGTGGCGAGGGGTCACAGGAGTGGGGTGGGGGCTGGCGAGGTGCTTCCAATCTCATCTGCCTCTCTGGCTCACTGTAGCGCTTCTATTATATTCGATGTTCTGTGGATGGAAACAAGAATCGAGACAGCATTTTATAAACACAGATATTTGTTGCGCCTTACAATGACATTAATATTTAAGAAAGCAATGCTTGACCGGTTTAGAGTTTATCGCTTTGGTGCCATCAGTTCATTAGAGAAGAAGACATATTTTAGAAAATATTTTTTGTTGCTTTGAACATAGAGTATTTAATTTTTCCATCTTGCATACTGTATGGAATAATATAACTTGTGCGAGAATATAATATACGGTGGCAACACTGATTCTTATAACCTCCCTTATTACAATTTTTTTAAAGAAATTTACTTTTTTATACAATAAAATGTTTTAACTAAATGTGTTAATTAATCATATGCTTAATAATATTAATCATAAGCTTGATAGATTCATGTTAAGAAACTGCCCTGTCGTAGCACTTTAGTTTTCATTTAATGTAGTAGGTCGCGAGGCCATCGTTTTTTCAGCCAGCTCAGGGGATTATCAGTAATAGATGGTGATGAGAGATTGTGGACGAGTGGATTGGAGTGGACGGGTAATTTGGAATTCAAGGAGGTATATCTAGATCCGGCTATATCTGCAACTAATGGGATTTTTATGTCTTTATGGATTATTTTCTTAGTGACAAAGTAAGGAGCATTTAGGTTCTTTCGGATGATTTTGGATTGCAACGATGAAAAGTGGGGTGAATATTACAACATTAACATGTATTTTTAAGTTTATGGGCTTATAACCACATTCTATTAACTTGTACGTATTATTTTGTAGCATATTAACTTTTTTTTTTTAATTTTGCGCTTTCCGACGGTAAATTACACGTCTATATTACTAATCATGCTTCAGGAAAGATTTCTGATGCCTTAATTACAGATGATTTAATTTTCCTATTTAAAGAAAAATTGTATCGAAATGTATTTTAATTTACTTACAATCCTTGGGGAAAGAATTCCCTGAATGATAGAGGAAACCGTATCATCCATCATCTGTCACTTAGTAAAGGAGTTAGCGAAAATAAAAAAAGCGACATCATTTTATCAATATAGAGATTCTTCTTCCAGTGACGCGACAGGCCGTATAGGCTCTGGGCCTCGCGGTATAAACTCCCGGGATTTTCACGATGCAATTTTTAGTGTAGGGTCATCACTCCCTACGTCTAATTTTGTGAGTGGCCACCATTTGGTTGACGAGTCTCACGCACCCGGGGGAGAAGCTGTAAGTGAATCCCCATTTTTTTACATCCTAATAAAAGCCCCACCGGGACTGGGATTCGAACTCACAACCATAGCATGAGGGACTAGCGCGCTAGCCACTTAGCCATGGGCTCCCCATATATAGATTCACCCAGTCTTACTATGTTTCAAGGTTCAAATATGGGTTAAAAAAGTCTATTTTCAAATAGGCTAAAACATTCTATTTTCAAATAGGCTAAAATAGTCTATTTTCAAAAAGGCTAAAACAGTTTATTTTTAAACAGGCTAAAACATTCTATTTTCAAATAGGCGAAAATAGTCTATTTTGAAATAGGCTGAAACAGTCAATTTCCAAACAGTCTAAAACAGTGTACTTTCAAATAAGCAAAATCAGATTATTCTTAATTAGGCTAAAACAGTCTCTTTTTAAATAGGCTAAAACACTATATTTTTAAATAGGCTAAAACAGTCTATTTTAAATAGGCTAAAACAGTCTATTTTAAATAGCCTAAAACAGTCAATTTCCAAAACGGTCTAAAACAGTGTACTTTCAAATAAGCTAAAACAGAGAGACTATTCTTAAATAGGCTAAAACAGTCTCTTTTTAAATAGGCTAAAACATTCTATTTTAAAATAGGCTAAAACAGTCTATTTTTAAATAGGCTAGCACAGTATATTTTAAATAGCCTAAAACATTCTATTTTTAAATAGGCTAAAACTGTCTCTTTTAAATAGGCTAAAACATTCTATTTTAAAATAGGCTAAAACAGTCTATTTTAAATAGGCTAAAACAGTCTATTTTCAAATAGGCTAAAACAGTCTATTTTCAAATAGGCTAAAACAGTCTATTTTTAAATAGGCTGAAAAAGTCTATTTTAAATAGGCTAAAACAGTCTATTTTAAATAGGCTAAAACAGTCTATTTTCAAATAGGCTAAAACAGTCTATTTTAAATAGGCTAAAACAGTCTATTTTCAAATAGGCTAAAACAGTCTATTTTAAATAGGCTAAAACAGTCTATTTTAAAAAGGCTAAACCAGTCTATTTTAAATAGGCTAAAATAGTCTCTTTTAAATAGGCTAAAACATTCTATTTTAAAATAGGCTAAAACAGTCTATTTTAAATAGGCTAAAACAGTCTATTTTCAAATAGGCTAAAACAGTCTATTTTCAAATAGGCTAAAACAGTCTATTTTTAAATAGGCTGAAAAAGTCTATTTTAAATAGGCTAAAACAGTCTATTTTCAAATAGGCTAAAACAGTCTATTTTAAATAGGCTAAAACAGTCTATTTTCAAATAGGCTAAAACAGTCTATTTTAAATAGGCTAAAACAGTCTATTTTAAAAAGGCTAAAACAGTCTATTTCAAATAGGCTAAAACAGTCTATTTTAAATAGGCTAAAACATTCTATTTTAAAATAGGCTAAAACAGTCTATTTTAAATAGGCTAGAACAGTATATTTTAAATAGCCTAAAACATTCTATTTTTAAATAGGGTAAAACAGTCTCTTTTAAATAGGCTAAAACATTCTATTTTAAAATAGGCTAAAACAGTCTATTTTAAATAGGCTAAAACAGTCAATTTTCAAATAGGCTAAAACAGTCTATTTTCAAATAGGCTAAAACAGTCTATTTTTAAATAGGCTGAAAAAGTCTATTTTAAATAGGCTAAAACAGTCTATTTTAAATAGGCTAAATCAGTCTATTTTTAAATAGGCTAAAACAGTCTATTTTAAATAGGCTAAAACCGTCTATTTTAAATAGGCTAAAACAGTCAATTTTCAAATAGGCTAAAACAGTCTATTTTCAAATAGGCTAAAACAGTCTATTTTTAAATGGGCTGAAAAAGTCTATTTTAAATAGGCTAAAACAGTCTATTTTAAATAGGCTAAAACAGTCTATTTTCAAATAGGCTAAAACAGTCTATTTTAAATAGGCTAAAACAGTCTATTTTCAAATAGGCTAAAACAGTCTATTTTAAATAGGCTAAAACAGTCTACTTTAAAAAGGCTAAAACAGTCTATTTTAAATAGGCTAAAACAGTCTATTTTAAATAGGCTAAAACATTCTATTTTAAAATAGGCTAAAACAGTCTATTTTAAATAGGCTAGAACAGTATATTTTAAATAGCCTAAAACATTCTATTTTTAAATAGGGTAAAACAGTCTCTTTTAAATAGGCTAAAACATTTTATTTTAAAATAGGCTAAAACAGTCTATTTTAAATAGGCTAAAACAGTCTATTTTTAAATAGGCTAAAACAGTCTATTTTCAAATAGGCTAAAACAGTCTATTTTTAAATAGGCTGAAAAAGTCTATTTTAAATAGGCTAAAACAGTCTATTTTAAATAGGCTAAATCAGTCTATTTTTAAATAGGCTAAAACAGTCTATTTTAAATAGGCTAAAACAGTCTATTTTCAAATAGGCTAAAACAGTCTATTTTAAATAGGCTAAAACACTCTATTTTAAAAAGGCTAAAACAGTCTATTTTAAATAGGCTAAAACAGTCTATTTTAAATAGGCTAAAACAGTCTATTTTAAATAGCCTAAAACATTCTATTTTCAAATAGGCTAAAACAGTCTATTTTAAATAGGCTAAAACAAACTATTTTTAAATAGGCTAAAACAGTCTATTCTCAAATAGGCTAAAACAGTCTATTTTCAAATAGGCTAAAACAGCCTATTTTCAAATAGGCTACAACAGTCTATTTTCAAATAGGCTAAAACAGTCTATTTTCAAATAGGCTAAAACAGTCTATTTCCAAATAGGCTAAAACAGTCTATTTCCAAACAGTCTAAAATGGTCTATTTTCTAGTAGCCAAAAACATCGCGACGTCTTCAAATAACCGAAAAAGAAAATAATTGAAAAAGAAATGGAAAGGGCAATAATTTAATCCTAAGGCAATTTGATAAGAATTGTTAAAGTGCTGTCAAGTGGAGGTATCGGCCCCTGTAATTTCCTACCCCACTTCCGTTGTCGGACAGTCAAACTTTTCTAAAGCTCAATTGAATTTTCTCTCGAAAGGGGGCGAAACAAAAGATAATTTTCAATGAAAGGAGGTAAAAGAAGCAGGAAGCGGGGAAAATTCAGTTTAGCCCTCGGAGGACAAAAGGAGGGGCTAATAGGTAATCTAACTTTGAGTGGGAAGGCAACCACCTATTCAAGTGCAAACTTAAATTTATATGTCATTTTTGAATCATTTCACGTATTAAGGATTTCATTTTAAGTATTCCCACCTCGGAGAACTTTAAGAAGTATGGTGTCAGAATTGAGGCATTGATTTCAAAAAGGTACTGTATCCACTTTAGAATATTTTACAGAAAACGCGAAAATCTGTCATGTATTTATTATTGGACCAATTTACATGATTATTTTTTTAATAAAATCTAAAGTTGATTTTTTAAAGTTTTAAAATTATTTTTCCAAATTATTGCACTTTCCCCAAAACATTTTAACAATATTATATGGATATAGTACTTTTGGAATGAAACATGTATATAGTACTTTTTGGAATGAATCATGGATATAGTACTTTTTGGAATGAATCATGGATATAGTACTTTTTGGAATGAAACGTGTTGGGGAGAGGGGCAATAGTTCATTTGCTCGCAGCCTCAACCCGATCGTTAAATATGAGCCGAATCTCTGATATTTATTTAGGTTTCGTTATGGGTTTTAATAATATAACTAACTTTGTCTTATACATATATTGAGAAAAAATTAAAAAAAAAAAAAATTAACTTCTAGAGAAACGTAAAGAGTACTTAGGGTCACGAGTAGGGGTGGGCATAATCGAATGACGATTATCAGATCTTTCGATTATCTCAATCATTCGAATAAATCGATTATCGGATTAATCGGTTCAGAGAAACGAATGATCGTTCGAAATGAATTTTGTAACTATAATCGAGTGATTATAAGAGACCAAAAGACTTTTTTTTTTGCTCATCACATAAATTATAGGCAGCTCAGGCATATTAATGATTGGATCATTCGATTATTTTAAATCATCGAAGTCCGATCATATGATTATGACGATCATCCAATTATGCCCACCCCTAGTCACAAGGACGATTGCAAAGTGATGATGGCGACAGCGACGAAGCCGACCAATCTCTCCCGTAACTCAGAGCACTCTCATTCCCGAGCGGTCACTGTCACTTAATCCCTTTTTATGTAAATAGAGCCTCCCTCTTGCGTCACAACTTAATATTAACGATATATATATATATATATGTAAGAGAAATAATATTCTGAATTAGTATTTTCCAATTCTCAACAATATGGATATAGTACTTTTTGGAATGAATCGTGGAAATAGTACTTTTTGGAACGAAACATGGATATAGTACTTTTCGGAAAGAACTAAAAGGGATATAGTGGTTTTTTGGGAGAATATAGTGTTAGTAACATAATAATCTTCCGCATACAACATTACCGATAACTAACGTCTTTGTAACGTCAATTACTAACTAATGTATATTTCCATATTCCCCCTTAGAGAAATATCTTTTCTTTTTGGTTAATTTCATTTGATTATCTATTGTTCATAAAGAAAGCGAATATTCAAGAAAGTAAGTAATTAAGAAATTTGTTTTGAACTTTTATTTTTTATTTCTGTGAATTTCGCAAATGAATTTGTATTAATGACTAAGTTTAAACAATATTTGATCATATAGACTGATGAATAAATAACTTTTAAGCTTTTATTTTACATGTCTCAAAAAACAAATTTATCAGGCTAGATCAGCCACAGTTTTTCTTCTCATATGTAGCAAGGTAAGAAATTGCTAATTCTAACCATTTCGAGGATCAAATATTATTATTCTGTTAAAATGTGAGCTTCTGAATATTTTTAAAACAAATTTATCGCTGCTAGAAGAAATAATACGAAAACAATTAATTTAATTGAAAACCTTGAAGAACCAAAGAGACGCAACTAATTTGTTTAATAACAGACTAAAAACTGATTATTAGGTTAAAAATGTTGATAAAATAAAAGCGGTGATTTAATACGTGCTAAATGAACCAATAAAACTGCAGAATATGAAGAAAACGATAATTTAATGGTAATATATTAAGGGGTTAGTTGCTTTTGCCATATAGTAGGAAATATAGTGCCTTTTGGGAGGAAATGAAAGGAAAGGTTATCTGTTTATAGAGGATATAGTATGTTTTTTTAAGAAATGTTTTTAGTAAATTTTGAAATAAAATGAAATGTGGATTTAGTACATTTTGGAATAAAATACAATATTCAAATATGTTTTTAAATGATTTGTATGTTTCTTTGATAAAATCTAATAACGGATTTAGATAAAATTAAATAATTAGTATACAAAAATTTCAAAATATCAACTTCCAAAAAAAATGCCCTTTAGTACCTTTTTGCAAATCAACGTCTCAGTTTATCTCAATAAAAAACGCACCAAAAGGGCTAATTTTACTGTTTCGAAGGATATGCCCGATTTTTACATTATAAGGAATGTTTTAATTATTCATTTTATTCTAAATTAAAGTCCCATTCCCGTTGAAAGGATTCTTAATAGTTGACATATCTTGTAACTAGGATACGATTTAAGATGGAAGATAACCACCATTTTTGACACGATCCTCCTTTTAAAAAGCTACGAATCGAAATATTTCAATGGTAACTAAGATTACCACACTAAATAGGACACCTTTTAATACAGAAACTTCATTCTGATGCAAGAATCGGTCCGAAGCTGCATAAGTCTCAGTCTATATAGTCCGTGAGCCAGCAACGAAAAATGCAACCGATTTTACAAAAATTTTTAGTATGTTTTATACAAAGCATTTATCAGAAAATCAAAAAATACACATCTACCAACTCGAAACGGGTGGATTACAAAATTATAAGACATACAAATGTCTTTTACCACTCAAATGAAAGATTATTAAATACTTGATAATTTACTTTATAACGATTATCTTAATAGGATGGGCTGTTTCCATGATAGTAACCATAATTATGTTAGAAAACAGTGATATTTCGTGATATTCTCTTTTTGAATGGCCGCCATTTTGTAATCCAACCGTTTTGAGTTGGCATACGTGTATTTTTTGCTTTACCAGCTTAGACATTTTGCATAAAACAAAAAAAAGCTTAAAAAGGGTTGCATATTTCATTACTGGTTCACGGACTAATTACGGGAGGGAGGGTTGTTCTACGCATAAAAAGAACTAATTTTACTATTTTAAAGGATGTGCCAGATTTTCTTATTTTAAAGACTGTTTTATTTATTTTTTTTAGTCTAAGTTAAAGTCACCATTCTCTTTGAAAGGGTTTTACACAATTGACATATCTCGTAACTAGGATACGATTCAAAATGCTGCTCGATTGCTAAAAAATAATTAAATCAAACATCATCGACTTTTTCGAATTATTTATATTTTATTGAAATTTACAACTGTATATTATAATATATCAAGTAAATATACTGATAAAAGATAGTGTACATGAAAAAACATGAAGAGAAACCGCCCGTTGGCACTAGGGGGGCCATGCTAATCATCTCTGAATCAATTTTTACTTAACAATTTTAGTATATGAACCACCGAAGCGAGTACATCATCGAATTGATTAATTTATTTCTTAATTTCGGTAGGAAATCAAACAATTAGTTGCAATTCCAAACATCCCACCAAATAACCTTTACCCTTCGCCCTTTACCAATGACTTCCTGCCCTACAGAATCCTTTAATTAGTGGTTCCAAACAGGGGGTCTGAGGACTCCTAGGGGCTAGCAGTGATTCCCAGGGTTTTCGAATTTTCTTTTTAGCCTTTTTTTCCCCTAAGCCTTGCCTTTTCGCATTCTTGATCGGCCTATGAAGGTAGGTTTGTTTTGGAGCTTATTAAACCAAAAAGTTTTTCTGGGATCGGGTAAATATAAAACTTAACGATAGAAGTATAATAGCTTCTTGAAATGTATGAATATTTTTTTTTAAATATTAGAATTTAATTTTCTTCGTGGCGTTGTGCGACATCTTCTTATTTTAAATGTTTGACTTCTTATCCTTCTAAGAAATTTTCTTTTACTTTTTTTATTTGGTGCCTATTGTTTTTCTGTGCGTGCACATCCAGTTGAAATATTTGTAGAAACAAATGGATGGTAGCAAAACACACACAATTCAAAATTTCCTCCCTAAACGTTGAGAATCGGACTATGAGCTTTTGCGTTCCTTGAGATACCTGCTCTCACAATACGACGAGACATTTATGAGAAACCCTGTATAGTAGTTTCTGACAGAGGAGTAAATAGATCACATTTTAAATAAATGATAGAGTATTTCACAAGTATCTTGAAAATTTCTGTAGGTTTCATATTATAGAAACGATTTTTGTGAGAAACATTTAATAATTGTCGATTGTTATATAACTCGGAATCTGTGGAGTTCATATTATAATAAATGCTTTATCGGACATGTATTTAAATATTCAAGATCGTTGCTTCATATTAGTTCTTTAAATAGACAAAGAATTTTTGGTTTTTGGCTTGGAAGATATATGATACCTTCTAGTTTTGATCGTTTCTCAGTGCTGCCAATACGTAGTTCCTCTGCAAGTGTATTATTAATATTATTGATATGTGTATTATTAATTCTTTCCTCAAATTTACTTGATGTATTAAATAATAATGTTGTAAATATCAACAAATATCATTTAAATATAATGTCGCCGATTTCGGTTACTTCAACACTTACTGGGCAAACGCTCTAACCTTCCACTTAACTACAAAAGGCTCAGTTACAAGACGATTATTAGGCCTATCTGGATCTACAGGAGTTCAGGGCTCTACTAAACCATACACTGCTTCCCTTATCCAATCCATACGATCCAAAATCCTTCGTTCAACGCTCCTTACTTTGTCCTCTGGGTTTGATCATAACAAAGGAAGTGGAGCTGATATAGGAAGTGCTCAAAACCGGAGGTCTAGCCTTTGTCCTTTACTATGCAAGCTAGAAGCTGGTTTCTAGGAAGTTACAGGGGTGTCGCGGGCGCCCATGGGAAATTCGTAAACGCCTTCTGAACTCTTGCCGACAAAGGCTTATTAACATTTACTTGGTTAATATTAAAATTATTTAATAATGAACTTACCTCCCTCAGTATCCTCAATACATAACAATCTATAAAATTATATTAGGGTGTATGGAAACTTTTTTGTGTGAGTGCATAACGTGTACATGGCTGAGGGACTAGCGCGCTAGTCTCTCATGCTAAAGGTTGTGAGTTCGAATCCCAGTCCCGGCGGGGCTTTTATAAGGACGTAATTAAATGGGGATTCTCTCCCCCGGGTATGTGAGACCCGTCAGCAAAATGGTGGCCACTCACAACATTAGGCGTTGGGAGTTGATAACCCTACCCTACAAATGCATCGAGAGACGCACGTGTGAATCCCAGGAGATTAAGACCACGAGGCCCAGGCCTACACGGCCTGTCGCGCCACTGGAAGAAGAAGTATAACGTGCAACTTTAGAGGTTGTAAATAATTTTTTTTTTTTTTACTTTTCAGGTTGCAGACGCGGCGGTACGTTCGCTAACGCCAGTGCAGAGGGTCAGCTGAGATCCCGGAGGAAGGCGGCCAAGATGTTGGTTGCGGTTGTCATCATGTTCGCACTCTGCTACCTTCCTGTACATCTCCTCAGCATCTTAAGGTCATTCTTTTTCAACTTTCATCTATTTTTTTTTCCACATACATACAGAAATACATAGAAGGAGTATACTAACAATATGATAAGGATATGCTTCAATTTTGTGGTCCTCACAATACATCGCTTAAGTATTGAAGAAAGCAGTTCAAAACATTCTCTAAAAATAACAAAAACTTTTAGTGAGGTAAAAGTTTATAAAGGAAAAGAGCCTCACCTTTGATTTTTTTCTTATGTAGCTTAGTCCTTATCCTACTTCCTGTAAACATCTTGATCTTGAGAATTTAATGCTTTTTTTTTTTTTATATACAAATCTTCAAACACGGCATTTTTTATTGTAGATTATTTCGGTCTTTTTTATTCTAGGCAACCTGTTACTAATGATAATCGGATCAGATAATAACATATTATTTCATATATTCTAATTCTCTAAAGGTTATTATCGCAGTGTGAGTTGGTGTATAAATGTTAATCTGTGCTCTGTATTTTAAAATGAATCTTTTGGAATTATATTCAGTTTTAAAGTCAAATAAAATAGCTATACATTTTTTTACAAAATATCGGTGTTCTATATGGAAAAATTAAATGCAAAGAAAGTCCATTACATTAAAATAAATT
Organism: Piezodorus guildinii; assembly: GCA_023052935.1. Classification (NCBI taxonomy): domain Eukaryota; kingdom Metazoa; phylum Arthropoda; class Insecta; order Hemiptera; family Pentatomidae; genus Piezodorus; species Piezodorus guildinii. The sequence continues at coordinate 153,481,393 of CM041295.1, forward strand.
TCCGTAAGAAAAGCATTCCGATTTGGAGATGCCGAAGACAGGGATGTAACCAACCCAGAAGTGTATATAAAGTTACATAATTCGAAAACTGCCGGGTTTAAGCCTATAAATTATACTATTTATGCCGCTCAACATTTTTGATTTCTATGTTTTTTTTACTAGCCATTCTATTACTATTCTCTTACTATATTAGTAACATCATCTTTAATTTATGAAATGTAATGTTTTAGTATGATTTGGAAAGAAACCAAATATATAATTAGTGTCTTTAGAAATTAAATGTATTTATAAATCGAATTTTTGAAGGACTCGAGTGTTCATTAGATAAAATCAAGTATAAGATTTAGATAAGACTAAACGATGAGAATACAAATATGTAAAAAAAAAAAATGTCCTTTAGTACCTTTTGAACATCAAAGTCTCAATCATCAAGCCAGAATATGATAATAAAATAGATAAAATTAAAATACATAATAGATACATGAAAGAACTTAGTTGAGGATAAAAAAACAATTAAGTATAAACTTAATTTAATGGTTCCGACGTTTCGGCCTAAATTATATGCCTTCTTCAGGGCTATAAAACAAAAGATGACAACCAGCAGTGTCATTATCTTTTGGTTTTTATAGCTCTGAAGAAGTCCTATAACTTAGGCCAAAACGTCGGCACCAATTAATTAAGTTTTGAGTTAATTCTGAGTTTATTCGACTGCACCCCCAACTAACTTCTTCCATATATACATACAGTCAACCATTCTCAATTAACCATAATAAATACTAATTAAAACTTTTAATTAATTTAGTTTTGCATCATTACTCTAATTTATTTACTCTGTATGTAATGTATGTAGAAGATTGGTGTTTAAGGAGGTGGTGCAATAAATATTGTTTAAATGTGGTTAGGATCATACTTTACGAAGGGAGATGGGTAAGGATATCAAAAGTACGGTAGCGCAGATGATATAGGATTTTTTAAAGGAAAGAATTTTATGAGAGGGTATATATGAGTCCGTAGGTTGAGATCTTGTGTTTAGGGTGTGTACGAAAGAGCGTGGAGTAAGGGGGTCAAAGATACAGGAAGGTTTTATGGTTCTTAAGGTTAGGAATAAGAAAACACCAAGTAGGTATTTTCTTCGGGAATCTGGATAGAGCCACCCTTGACCTGAATACCAGTAAGAAATGTGTGATCGCCTGAGCAGGCCGTAAATTTATCTTTTAAAGCTATTCATCAATATTTTTAGCTTTATCTCGTTTTCGCCAGAGATTTCTCCTCATAAACCATAATCAAAATGGACCAGTATGAGAGAGAAAAGTAGGATACGACGAACACGTAAGGAAAAAGAGTCACGAAAACTCACGAGCTGTTGGCGAATAAAGATGGATTTCTTGGTAATTCGAAAAATTAATGATTGAGTGAAAAAAATAACTTTATTCTGAGACTAGTTCTCATATGATAACACACATGTACAAGAAAAATAATGATATTAACTGGCCAAAGAACACATATAAAAAATAAATAAATAACTTATAACATTAATGAATACAATAAAATATATAATTATTTGAATGATAAAAAGAGACAGAAATTTAAAAAAAAATTACAATAATATCTAAATGTAATATAGAATTAACAACCTAAAAAGCATTATAATAATTAAAAATAAAAATGAAAATCAACTTTACTATCATTTATGTCATGAAGTGTAGACATTTTTCACATCACTTTAATCGCTATACTTAAACTATCATTTGGTTGGGAAGCAAGAAGGTGTTAAAAAAATGAGTGATTTGAATGAAGATTGGAAAGGTGCATGGCGGATGTTTGATGGGAGAGTATTCCAGAAAAAAACTGACCAGGCTAAGAAGGAACGTTCATATTTTTTGGTTCGATGGGAAGGCGTATATAGGCCGGAGAGACGGGATCTTGTTTTCTGGGTATGGATTGTGGATTTAAATTGCAGGAGACTATAGACGTAAGAGGGGCGGTGGGAGCGGATGACTTTATAGAGAAAGGAACCAAGAAAATATTGCCTTCGAACCGAGGGAAATAGCCAATGTCATAATATGTTTACTCCACGTTAAATTTTGGTAGCTCAAGCGCCTCTCCTCAATTTCTACTGGCTGACAAGACGAGTGGCACGGATATATGAGTGGCGCTGGGATCTACTGATATTTTTTTCCGAACATATAATATAATATAGAAGTATAATATGCCCTGGAAAGTGAAAAATTATAGAAAAAAAGTGATCTTATATCCAAAAGTCTGTAAGGTAATGGTGAGTGATGAAATACATGTAAAACTTAGTAATTGCTGTATATAATAATTCAGGGTTTCTGCCGATGAAGCCATACTGTTTATATATCAATGGTTACACGACATCTTTTTGTATGAAAGAGTTTGGTATGTCAGCTGCAACCATCACAGAGTGGAAAAATCACTCCTACTTGTGTGATTATGTATGTAGGCGTCGTAACGAAGGCAAAGATTTATTCATAAGTTATAGAATGAGACTTAACTAATAAATAATATAGAGTAATTATTAATAACTTCCTTTTCTATATCTACGGCTGCCACCCATAAACCAGCTACCTAGAAAGGACTGACTAAGTACCGACAAAGAACACATACCTGTAATTAGGACACAGTACCCAACACCTGGAAGACTTGCTTTGCGGTACCCATACCGCCTCCTCATACCCTCTACAAAACCTTGCTATATATACCCTTTGATCCTCAAAACTCATCACTCTAATTGTAACATTTACTTGTGTCACACTCATAGAAGGAGACCTCGGAATGTACACTTGTGACTACCCAAACTCCTCAGCACAGTGTATTGTAGTCAGAATATGTATTATGTTCTCATAATAAAAGCAATATTTTAATAACTTTACTGTGTGTGATTCATTAACTATAGAAGTTTTCGAGGCATTGAAAGCCTATTGGCCTCAGGAACAATAACTTTTTTTTTTTTTGCAATATATCTTGTTAAGAAGTTAGATGGTAAATAAATCATGAGTGAAAAATTTTAGAAAAAACGTGAACTTATATCCAAAAGTCTTTAAGTAAATGGAGAGTGATGAAATACATATAAAACTTAGTAATTGTTGTATATAATAATAATAAAAATTTAAGGTTCTTATGTATGATTTTATTTGTGAGGATACATAAATATGTAAAAATATCAACATCGTAAACAATGCCCTACACTATCTTTTACGTATCAATTAAGCAGTTTCATTAAATTCGTCCCATTAATCCTCAAAAAATTTAAAAATCTTTTTCAATCGATAATGTCGGTGGTCATTACCATTATAACCAACTACTTTAGCGATGTTTCTTCTTTATAGAGGGGCAGTCGATAGAGCTCTATCCATCACCTCTTTTCTCCTTCCCCACTCTAATCCTCCAGTTCTATGGCTTAGCCCTTCTATGCTTCTCTTCCCTGAGGATCATCGTCAATTCTTTTTTATATATGTATTTTTTTTATGAATTAATAATCAAGGAAATTAATACTTTCCTGATTTGGAAGACAAAAAGCTAAGTAAAAGGTTTGGAACGTATGAAGTGCTCTTTGCATGCAAGCAGTGAAGGACAAGCAAAATTAATTCTAACCAACGAAGGAAAAATAACGAATGATTTATTTGTTTATTCGAATAACGAATACATTTTATATCTATTATTTAATTAACGAATAAATTGAAATTATCAATTATCTTTTTATTTGCTATTAGAATAAAAAATCGAATAATTTAGTTAGTAGGATAAAAACATTTTTATAAGCAAAATGATTTCAGTCTATATAGGGGTATAATTATCATCAAAATTTTCCAACTATTTAGAGGAAGTCTAATACGAAAATCAGCATAGAATTTTGTAAAGAATTTTCATTTGCTTTTCCGACTGTATCTGGTGAACCGATCAATGGATTGTCACATTTTTGTCAATTTTCAGACTATTTTGGGGTATGAATATATATATGACTATAGTCTTGTATGAACATTAGCATGAATATTTTCCCGAATATTTCGAAAAAGCGAATGGAAATTCGTATCCTAATTTTCGTATTAGACTATTCCAAAACAGTCGGGAAATTATGGATATGGTAAAAAGTCATTGGTCTGTTGACAAGATACAGCCGGAAAAGCGATTGAAAAGTTAAAAATATTTATGGTCAGTTTTATTAAAGTTCACATCAGGAGTTCGTCGAAATTAAGAATCGCGACTTCTATATATATATGTGCTTAGAAACCTATTTATTTTTCCTCATAAATACGCCAATAACTCGGTTATTTTTGAAGGCAGAGAAACAATATGTATAAAGTTTTAGAATCAGTAAAGAGCGATAAACAAAAAAATCTGGTGCGGGCAACACACGACTTTCACTTACCTCTGTTTTTAAACTCGATTAAAGAATGTTCAAGTACAGTAAGAGATAAAAATGAGTAAACCATTACAGAATTAATTGAATGGAACTTCTATAGAAACATGTGTTTTATTAGAAAATCTATTATCTAAAATAATCACTTAGTTTTTTCGGCTTTTCATCACTCTATATTAACTTTTAAAAGCTTGTGTATAAGATAATATTTTCTCTAAAATCTTTAGCTTTCCAACGGTATATCATACATGTATATTTCTGTTCTTATAACGGAAAATTGCATTAAAAAAATATTTTTCTGTTTTCTCCTTTAGTTGAGTACGAAATTCATTAAATTTATATATTTACCTGTTTTATACCGGTGGTAACAAGATACTATGGTTATTTTTATTGAATCAACAAAATTAAGGGTACTTTAGAGGAAGAAAATTTAAAATATCGGCATTTAAGCCCTGTCATACTATTTTAATCAGAATAAAACCTATATGACGTTAAAGCCTATTAAATTTTACATCGATATAGCGAGTTTAATCAAAATCGTCGGAACCGTTTATGAGAACATCGAAAAAAGGTGCAAAATGTATGGTATAAAGTGGCTCTTCTGGCAAGCTCATTTTGATGAAAAAAGTTTTGTAACGTTTTGGGCGTATAATTGTCTTAAATATGAAATTTCAGTTTCACACGACTATTCGTTTCCGCCCGGGAGTTACCACACACACAGACCTTTTTGCGGGACTTGGTTATTTGGGCTCAGGGGACCCTAAAACGCGTATTTCCGTTGAAAATTGGAATTAGAAAATTTTCACGATCGCAATACTTTCCCTTACTATATATAGTAAGTGAACGTAAAAGGGAAAAATTGAAATTTTGCACATGTATACGCTTCTAACTTTGTTATTTTTAAAGATATAGAAAAATTTTATGAGCGTTTTTAACCAAAAAACTTCGAATAATTATAAAAAAAAAAAAATAAAATAAATCCGTCCATAACTCAGTAATTTTCGAAGATAGAGAAAAATATGTAAAGATTTTTAGTTGAGTAAAGCCCGATAATAAGAAAAGAAAAAGTTGATCTACCATATACCATATTTGAGACACAAATAATTATAATTTAATTCCAATAAAACTCTGTTATTATTGAAGATTTTACATGTGAATCTTGCCTATATATACTGGGATCACTTGTAGCTGGGTGGCTAGCATAACAGCCTTCTATGCCAAAGGTTCAAACCCGCAGGTGGTCCTAGGATTTTTTAATGGGAGTAATAAATCCTTAGTTATGCCGATCTTCGGAGAGGACGTTAAAAGGCGGTCCCGAACCTGTGCGATGTCAGGTACTCGTTAAAGATCCCTGTCCTAATAAAACCTGGATAGGTAAAATTTAGGACTCCCATTGTAGCATAAAGTGACGTTAAGCAAACAAACAGGTGAATCTACGATAATTTATAAGACTTATTTGATTATTATTTGGTATTAACGAATGGATAATCATAAAGAAACGTTTATAATATATTGAGGACATTGAATTGTAATTTCTTGATGTTTCATTAATGAATTTAAATATGATGGAATAAAAGAAATATTTTAAATCAACCAAAACGATATTTACCATTAAACCTAAATTTTGATAATCAATTCTTAAAAGATTTGTAACAAAAATAAAGTTGTAAATAATATACAAGGTCTCATAAATGTCTAGATACTAGAGCTATAGTGGAAGAAAAAAGTTGTTATGCCCTCTGGTCCGATTCTCAACGGTCAGGGATCAGAAAAACTCAAATATATCTGCTTGATGTGCACGCCCAGAAAAACAAGTGGTACCAAATGAAAGAAGACCAAATTACCAAGTTACGACCATAACCCTCGAAATAAGAAAGTAAGTGCCGTCCAACGTCATGCAGAAAATTAAATTTTAATATTTATAAGATAAATAAGCCCAGATATTCAGTGAGCACCTTTAATAACAAACTCCGCAAATTCCTCCCCCCTACATACTTCCTTATCATCCAGTCCTACCTCACTGGCAGATCCTTCAAAGCGAATCATAATAATTCCTATTTATCCATTTTTAATCAGTTTGCTTGTTTTTCTCAAGGCAGTATCCTAGGATCCATTTTTTACACAGTTTATTTAGCTGATATCAGATTCCATCCTAATTTCTTTCTACCTATGCTGATGACACTCGTGTGTTATTAGTCAGTAATTATCCAACTGTTGCCTCTTAAACTCTCCAACCAATAACTTTTTTTTTTTTTTTTTTTTTGCAATATTTCTTGTTATTAACTTGGATAGTAAATAAATCATGTGTGAAAATTTTTAGAAAAAATGTAATCTTATATCCAAAAGTTTGTAAGTTAATGGAAAGTGATGAAATACATATAAAACTTAGTAATTGTTGTATATAATATTGGGTTGTTTCACATGAAATGTCCGTTTTTATAGTTTCTGAAATACATAAAGGATTTTGCAGGTCTCTGTTGTTTTATTCCGAATGTTTACTTATTTAAAGTAAACAGTTACTAATCCTCTACCTTTGTATTACAAACACTAGCTTCCCAATCAATTACCCACTTTTTAGCATACCTCCAAATATGAACATGGAAACACGAGATTTTCGAGTAATATTTTTGTACGAGTTTAAACTCGGCCATTCAGCAGCTGAGGCCGCTAGAAATATTTGCAAGGCGTTTGGGGAAGGGAGTGTTAATGAACGGACCATTCGCCGTTGGATTGCTATGTTTTCAGCTGGGGATACCGACTTGGAAAACTTACCCCGAGGAGGACCTCCGTCCGTAATAGGGAACGCTGTCCTCATACATACAGTAGAAGGAAACCCTTGCCAAACAGTTGAAGGACTCTCAGCACAACTAAATGCAAGTGCATCTACCGTTTCCAGACATTTAAAGTGTATTGGGAAAGTAAAAAAGCTCGATACATAGGTACCTCATGATCTCACTGAGCGGCTGCAAGAGCACATGTTTCAAAACATACCGTGCAAAAATTGAAAAAACTGGGCTACGAAGTTCTCCCGCACCCATCATATTCTCCCGACTTGTCTCCAACAGATTACCACCTGTTCAGGAATTTAGAAAACTTCGTCAAAGGGAAACTTTTTTTGAAAATGGTGATCAAGTGAAAAGAGCGTTTTTAGATTTTGTTTTACTTCAAAGCTCAGAGTTTTTCAGTTCGGGGATAAAAAATTTGGTGTCACGTTTTGAAAAATGTGTAGAAAAAGAAGGTAAATACTTCGAATATAATTATCTTGTTTTCATATCGTATTTTTAATAAAAATCCTTTACCTTGAAAACGGAAATTTCATGTGACACCACCCAATATTGATAGGTTTGTGTATTTTTAAGCATAAAAAACAGAATTAAAAGTAGAAGAAAAATGACAAATAAATTTACGTTCTAATATAATATAAATCTGGAAATATATGCGTTATCTATTCGGATTTAGTTGATTTTGGTCATCATCAACAGTTGAATGACGATCCGAGGCTTTTGCGTCCACCAAGTCAAAATTTCTGGTTCTAAACCGATCAAACCACTTACGGACGCTGCTTTCTGTTAAGACATCATTGCCATACACATTGTGAATATCGTTACCGTGCAGCGGCGTTTGTATTTCGAAAATAAAATATCATTAATTGATGAAAATTGATTTTTTTTTCTCTTCCATTTTGAGCAAGCAAAATACTACTTAAAGAAAAGCAATCTCGGTTGCAACTGGTGCATAAGAGCATCTTAAGTACTCCTTTTTTAGAATATATAAACTTTACTGTCCAAGTAAACATGTTTTCATAAACACAGAGAGATTAAAGTGAAGTGTTAAAAAAGGCTACGATCTTATTTTACGACCCAATACGTTCTTCGAAGTAAAAGCGCTATATAAGCACACCTTTTAGCCTGATTATTTCGCAAAAAAAAAAAAATAAATAAAATAAACTTTGGAACCAGTTGAGTCTATTATTTTCACCCTTTGTCGTAAACCTATGACTTCTTCCCTACACTCTCCTTCAATAACATTCCGCTAATTAATGTTGAACAGATCTAATATCTTGAATACAGACTCCACCTTGATAAACGCCTTGCTTGGAACCCTCATACAAGACTGAAACGACAAGAAACTGCTCGACGTTTTCAACTACTCTAACACTTACTAGTCAGATGTTCTAATCTCCCACTTGACTAAAAAATGTTTATATACATTGTTGATGACCTTTTATTTTCTTATTTTTAGAATTTAATAATTTATTTTTAGTTTTAATAATTATGCATTGTAATTAAATATTCTTTGAACAATGTAAATATTTGTCTTTACGTGTGTGCATTTCGCAAACTTTTCAAGCCTATTATCAGCCTTATCTACGCACTCGCCACCACTTCGCTCTTCACTAAGTGAGTAAGTCTTCAGGAGCCACAAGGACCTGTAGTAATTAGACATTATGCCATTACGTACTGACCGCGGCGTCAGCAAGCACTTCCCTGGGAAGCAATTATTTTCTGCACATAGGGGCAGACATCCTATTTATGCCTAAGACGAATTTTTGGAGGAGCTCTACTTCTTTTGAGAAGCTGGAAGAGGAAGACAAAATAACCGAATGCGCTGAAACCTGCAGTCTGTAAACAGGCACGCACATACTCAACACGCAGTTAAGTTTTAAATTTATGTTTCTATCCATCATCCGTAATAGACTCTAAAAAATCTTACTTATTTATTTTATTGCGCACTAAAGACATTACTCTGTTTATATTGTTCAATTAACACATGAACAGAATTTTGTTTGTTACCAAAAATTTTAATTTAATTTTTTTGAGCTCAAAACATTTATTTATTTATCCATTAGAGGTTATTTTTTTTCATTATATTTTATTTTTTACATGCACTAAAGATAATTTCATTTTTTGTTAACACCAGACAACTGTTTTCCTTTATCCCACGTGTCATTTTTTATTTTAAGTTTACAGTTTATTTTGTCATTAATTTACCAGCAGATTAAGTACCTTACAGTCAACACTTAATCCTATGACTATCATAGGACTTACGGAGTAGAGATTTAGGGCCCGATAGTAAATCCCAAGATAAACAAAAAAGTTGACATGAACCATAGTCCGATCGCCAACAGTTAGGGAGAAAAATCAAATTTTGAAGTTTTCGGTGTTAAACAAAGACCATAGAAAACCACGAAAATATTTCAAAATATGATGAGGCACCCCGTATATTTATTCCGGCGAAAATAAGACTTAAAAAAGTTTATTTCAACCAATGAATGAAATATAATGAATGATTTATTTGTTTATTCCAATAACGAATACATTTTTCATCAATTATTTCAATATCGAATAAACTGAAATTATCAATTATCTTTTTATTCGCTTTTAGAATAAAAAATCGTGTAATTTAGTTAGTAAGGTAAACATATTTTCATAATCTAAAGGATTTTCAGTCGTTTTAGAGGTATAATTATCAAAATTTTCCAACTATTTAGAGTAAGTCTAATACGAAAATCAGCATACAATTTTTTTCGAATTTCCGTTTACTTTTCAGATTGTATCTTGTGAACCGATCAATGGATTGACAGTTTTCATACTATTTTGAAATAGTCTAGATGGAAAATTTGCATATATTTTTCCCCAATATCCCGGAAAAGCGAATGGAAATTTGAAAATTGTATCCTACTTTCCGTATGAGACTTCCCAAAACAGTAGGGATAATTTTCGATATGGTAAAATTCATTGGTCCGTTCACATGTACAGCGGAAAAGCAATTGAAAACCGAAACATATTTATGATAAGTTTTATTCATGTCGGAAAAGTGATTAACTTAAAAAGATCATTTACCTAAGTAATCTATTTAAATAACGAATAAATCATTCGAAAGGGGCCGACAGATAACAAGTGACAAATAAATTTGTATTGGCTATTCGTTATTTAGATAAAAATGTATCGAAAAATGCCACTACAATGCATGCAACTTGAGTCTATCTAAAAACTTCCTATTTGTATTTTACCATATTTATCAGCTCGCAAATGATAGAGACTTACAAAAAATAACAACACTTTCATAAAGAATGGTAAAACATGAACTTTTTCACCAAATCAGATAATAATCTAATGTGCCAAAGGAATAAAAACATTATTTTACGATATATATTTGGCCACTCTACAAAAGAAGTCTTTGATACATTTTTTATTTTTTATTTTATAGTTAATCCTTAACTAAGACTGGCAGGCGAGAAATCACAGAGGATAATCGTGAATGGATTATATTAAAATTTGAACCCAACATGACTTGCCCTCTATGTAATACCGATGGTTATGATAATATTCAACATTTTCTAATATCGTGTCCAGTTTTAGATCTAGTCAGAAGGTTCTATTTATTTAAGTATGTTATGAAAAATTTTAATTTAGAAGATTATTAACAATGACCAACTATAAGAAGTTGAACGATTTATTTTTGTTTTCAATAGAAGGCTTAAAGATAAGAAGCTTTGTTACGAACGACTAGTACAAAATTTATAGGCATTTGTAATGGCATTACTTTTTGTTTATATAAATTTGTTATCAAGATATGTATTAATTGAAAACTGTTTTTGTTCGGTTTTCTTGAGTTTATTATTATTTATTTTAAGTTTCTTTGTTCATTATTTAATCAAGATTTGTATTCTTAGTAATTTTTTTAATTGTTATTTATTTTTTCTTATAATGTCGTTTCTAAAGTAGTTAGTCAACTCTTATTTCAATATTTATAATATTTTCCTTACTAAATGTAAAAAATGATTTTGTCTAAATGAAATAGAGGCCAAACCACTTGCTAAAAGATGTAAATCTTAAAAGCAATAAAAAAATTATTATTATTATACATTTTTTTTATTTATTTAATATTTTTATACATTGTAACGTTTCAGCCTCTAGGGCCATTTTCAAGCATCTGAAATCAATTAAATTTGTTTAAAGTAAGTTAATACAAAACTTTTTCTTTTCTTTTGAATGAATGATTTTTCCTTTTTTTTTTATTAAATTATGCAATATATTATGATCTTTTTGAAGACAGGTGCTTTTTAAAAATTGATACTATTAAAAATTATGACGACACTACTAATGAAGCGGTGATATAAAACATGGATATGCATGGTATTTAACGCATTTATTAAAATGTTTAAATTAGATGTTAAATATGTATAAATGCCATACAAATTTTTAATTGATTTCAGATGCTTGAAAAGGCTCTAGAGGTTCAAACGTAGCGATGTCTAGAAATATTAAATAAAAAAAATGTATCAAAGACTCATTCTTTCGTAGAGCATTATATATATAATATATATATATAATATATTATATATTTATTAATTATATATTATATAAAATATATAATATATATATCGCAAAAATATTGAACTATAAGAACATGATGAGAAAAACATTATTTAACATTTTCTATACAATCGAACCTTTCAAATTTCTCTACCGTCCTCAAAAAGTGCATTTCCTTCATAAGTGGGATACAAAATGATTTTTTTCTCGATGTATGTTCTATGACGTAGTCACCCATGCATACGGTTCCCGGACTAAGAGAACACATTTTTTTTTTTTTTCTATCTGTTCTAAAAGAAACACCCAGTATCAACTCGTTAATGAGCGGATTTATCAATAATAATAAGGAGATACAGTACGAAATTTTATACTGTCAAGTGTTTATTTTCTTACGAAAGTACGACTTAATAAAAAAGTAAACAAAGAGGCTCTGAATATGCTTTAGAGGTGTGGGAAACTTGAAGATGGGAGGAGAGGAGAGAAAAAGGTTGAGACCTCCACAAGGCACTTCTCCATCAAAAACTCAATTTGCAAACGAATTTTCAACCCTCTTCCTCAATACAGAGGGGACGTACTCAAAACCTTAAAAACCGCTGAAATCTCATTTAAAACTACCGACATTTTGATTGAAATGTGCCTACACTTTCATCAGGAAGAGAACCCTAGATATCAAATTTTTCATTTGATTCAACGGCCTCTGGACAAAACGCAAAGAGGAAATATAAGGATCGAACATTCAGAAAAGCCCAATAATCCTGCTATAGGTAAAATTAAACGGGTAGAAAATCCACCCTGTTTGATTTTTTTTTTCCGTGCTGTGACAGGTCGTGAAGGCCCCAGGCCTCGCGGTGTAATCTCCTAGGAGATTACCTCACGTTTCTTGATGCATTTTACAGTGTAGGGTCATCACTCCCTACGCCTAATTTTGTGAGTGGCCACCATTTGGCTGACAGGTCTCACATACCCGGGAGAGAGGCTTTGAGTGAATCCCCATTAATTTAATGCTTGAAAAAGGAATTCGAACTCACAACGTTTGGCATGAGAGACTACCCCGCTAGATACTCCAGCCACGGGCACCCCATCCCTCTTTCATTACCTCCGATAAAGTGCAATATATTAAATATGTGTGTAAAGCAATTTATTCTTCCTCCATATGACTTTAGTTTAATATTTTTTTAAAGTTCTTTGTTTAAATCAAAATACAGACATATCACAGTAAATTAGAAGTCGCTATCCCATTAAGACGAGCCCGTGTGTGGGAAAGGAGTTTTTATAAGACTAATATGGTTATGAGTATATCATTTTTAAAAATGACCATTCATAAGGGCCAAAACACTATATACTGACAGAGATAAATTGTAGTCTATAAATTTTACATTAAGGAATTTAAGTATGATGGGAGGTACAGCTGATATTCCACTCCATTCATCCACAGTCTTCAGAACTTATGAGGATGACACTTGTGTGTTATCCGTCCCTAATAATTCACCCGCTGCATCCCAAACCCTTCACATCACAGTCATTGAGTGGTGTCAGAACTGGAGGATTAAAATAAATCCTAACAAATCCCTCCAAATTACCTGTACCCTTCGTCGCAAACCGATGACTTCCTGCCCTACTGTATCCTTTAATAATACCCCACTCATACGTGTTGAAAAAATCCGATACCTAGAACTCTATCTTGACAAACGTCTTACATGGAATCCCTATACGAGACTTAAACGACAAGAAACTGCCAGTAGATAGCGATTACTACAACACTTAATAGACAAACGTTCAAAACTTCCAATTTATTAAAAAAAGCTCATTTATGTTACCATCATCAGACCTATCTGGACACAAATCGAGCTGTGGGGCTCTACTAAACTATCTAATTTCTCTCGTATTCAATCCTTATAATCCAAAATCCTTCGCAAAATCCTAACTGCACCTTATTTCGTTACGAATAAAATCATCCATAATGACCTAAAATTCTGAATAAACTAAAAACTGGGGAAATCTATATTATGTAACTATCGCTGTACATATATAGCTACAGCTTTATACATGTATTGAACATTAATTTAAACATCTTCCGAAGAAAAGTGTATGAATTATATATATATATATATATATATAAGAGATATATATAAGAGATAGATAGATAACTGTTTTTTTTTATTTTTTTATTTCAGAATATACTACAAAAATATAACATATAAATAAAAAAACATTAATAGAACTATGGTCTTTGAGACCGTCTAGTTCGGAGCCGACCTGTTCAATTTTACAATTTATACAACAGTAACTACATATACATATACAAAACAATACACAATAACAGAGAAACAATCTCACTCACTGATTCAACTATTTTATTATCAGGCTCAAATAATAATAAACAATTTTATATATATATATATATATATATATATATATATATATATATATATATATATAGAGAGAGAGAGATAGATAGATAGATAACTGTTTTTTGTTTTTTTTTTATTTCAGAATATACTACAAAAATATAACATATAAATAAAAAAACATTAATAGAACTATGGTCTTTGAGACCGTCTAGTTCGGAGCCGGCCTGTTCAATTTTACAATTTATACAACAGTAACTACATATACATATACAAAACAATACACAATAACAGAGAAACAATCTCACTCACTGATTCAACTATTTTATTATCAGGCTCAAATAATAATAAACAATTATATATATATATATATATATATATATAGAGAGAGAGAGAGAGAGAGAGAGAGATAGATAGATAGATAACTGTTTTTTGTTTTTTTTTTATTTCAGAATATACTACAAAAATATAACATATAAATAAAAAAACATTAATAGAACTATGGTCTTTGAGACCGTCTAGTTCGGAGCCGGCCTGTTCAATTTTACAATTTATACAACAGTAACTACATATACATATACAAAACAATACACAATAACAGAGAAACAATCTCACTCACTGATTCAACTATTTTATTATCAGGCTCAAATAATAATAAACAATTTTATATATATATATATATATATATATATATATATATATATATATATATATTATATATATAGAGAGAGAGAGAGAGAGAGAGAGAGAGAGAGATAGATAGATAACTGTTTTTTGTTTTTTTTTTATTTCAGAATATACTACAAAAATATAACATATAAATAAAAAAACATTAATAGAACTATGGTCTTTGAGACCGTCTAGTTCGGAGCCGACCTGTTCAATTTTACAATTTATACAACAGTAACTACATATACATATACAAAACAATACACAATAACAGAGAAACAATCTCACTCACTGATTCAACTATTTTATTATCAGGCTCAAATAATAATAAACAATTTTATATATATATATATATATATATATATATATATATATATATATATATATATATATAGAGAGAGAGAGAGAGAGAGATAGATAGATAGATAACTGTTTTTTGTTTTTTTTTTATTTCAGAATATACTACAAAAATATAACATATAAATAAAAAAACATTAATAGAACTATGGTCTTTGAGACCGTCTAGTTCGGAGCCGACCTGTTCAATTTTACAATTTATACAACAGTAACTACATATACATATACAAAACAAAACACAATAACAGAGAAACAATCTCACTCACTGATTCAACTATTTTATTATCAGGCTCAAATAATAATAAACAATTATATATATATATATATATATATATATATATATATATATATATATATATATATATATTAATATACTATAATTTTCAAATATAGATAAATTCTTTTATAAGTTTATATCTGTAAGGCCATGCTATTTTACAATATTTATACACAGCCATCCAGCTCTGTCCATTAAGATAGTTTATTACTTCATCGGTGTTTAAATAATTCTTTCCGAAACACCTTATTTTAATTTCAGATAAAATGGGGCATGTGGCGATGAAATGAAACGTAGTTTCTACTTCTTTTCTATTACAAAGCGAGCAAATCACATTGTTATTTGACCAAAATCTATTTTAGTTGAGGTGTACCAATCCACATCTAACTTTAAATATCCATTTCGCCCCATTAAAACTTAATTTGGTATCAAATAAATATTATGTCCCATAATCATAGTCTAATTTTTTATATACATACAAACTTTTTTTTTGAGACTATAGCCCTTTGTAAACATTTTGATCTATAATTACCTGTCAGAGATTCCCTAAATTGCTGTAAGATTAGAGCCCAGTTATATTTGTTGTTAAGTTGAATGTATATAGAAATATTATGTTTTTCAGCCAGTTCTCTTATATCTTTAATCCAGAAAATATTTTGTTTGATTACTTCATCATTTATGAAATATGGCAGTCTAATGTTTGGTAGATTTTTAACTTTTAGAATATAGTTATTTTGTATTTTTAATGTTTCTATGAGCATTGCGGCTATAATTAGATATATACAATAATATATCTATGTAGTTTGTAACACGTGGAATGTCCGATTTTTTAAATATTAATTTTAAAATGGGAAAAGTTAGTTCAGAGTGCAGTCAAAAGAACACACAATTAAGTATAAACTTAATTTACTAGTGCCGACGTTTACACTTAATTGTGAGTTCTTTTGACTCCACCCTGAACTAACTTCTCCCATATATACACACAGTCAACCATTCTCACTTCACAATTAATTTTTAAAGAGGATTCATGAGTTTTGTCTGTCGATTCCCTAGAAAACTATCTACAATAAACAATCCTTAATTTTCTGTTTGAACACTGTGTTTGTTTTTCCCCAATTAGGATTCCAGACTTTCATCATGTCCTTTTTAAACACGCTGTTTTTCACAAGTACAAACTTGGTCATATGGCTGCCCAGCCAGCAAGGGATATTAATCATACGTTTGGTGAAGGAAGTTCTAATGAAAGGACTGTTTGTCGTTGGTTTACAAAGTTGTCTTTGCTTCGTCCCAAAAACTTCATTGAGTCGTGTGTTTTTTGCCTGCTCGTTAAGAAAAAGGACCATTTCTCGTGCACGTAATAACTTGTGACGAAAAGTAAATCATGTATGAAAATCGTAGCCGATAAGGTCAAAAGTTATATGCCGATCCGAAAAAGTTTTTTTTTTTTTTTTTTTTTTTTTTTTTTATTGAGATATATTACAATTTGTTACAAAATGAACAATAATAATATTGATAAGAGACCACATTCATACTATATATACAGAAAATAATAATAATGGTCAAATTACATAAAATAGAACATAAATAAATTCATATATATACAATAAAATAATAATAATAAATAAAAAACAAAACAAATCGAAACAAAAACCTATTATTGAGATAAATAAAAAGTTGGCAAATAAATAAACATCTTACACACAATCATAACTATATACAATTGCTAAAGGGACCCCAGCAAGCGCTTTTCCTCCACTTGTGGAGAAAAAAGCGGAATCCAAGAGATCCCAGCGCCTCTATCTCAGCCGCATCACGGTCTGAGCCAGTGGAGGCTGAGTTAGGGCGCTGTAGCCACAAACATACCGTACATGAGTGGAGGATCTGACCAGTGTCAGAACTCCAGTTTAAATGTTTACAATAGGTCTCGTGGCCACTGCCGTTTCAATCTTCGAGGAGGATTGTAGGGATGGGTGGTGCTGGATAGGGATTGCGCTAGAGGGTTAGGATGATGACTAAGGTTCTGATGAAATTTGGAAAATTTGGATGGTACCAGGTCTAAAACAAACGGAATATTAAGGTCATGGTGTAGTGTACAGTTGGTAACGTAATAAGGAGCATTAACTATTGTTCGGAGGACTTTGGATTGGAAGGATTGGATGCGTTTGATGTTAGAATGTTTAGCTGTCCCCCACAGTTCAAGTCCGTAGGTCCATATAGGTTTCAGTACTGTCTTGTATATTAGTAATTTGTTGTCAACTGTAAGATGAGATTTTCTGTTTAGTAGTCTGTATAACTGGCCGAATCTGCGGTTGAGTTCTTTTCTTTTTAGTCTTGTATGTGGGTTCCACGTCAGTCTTTTGTCTAGTAAAAAGCCGAGATACCGGACTGTATCTGAGGAAGGAAGCGGTATGGAATTGAAATTAACCGTTGGACAGGATTTGCGTCGAAGGGTGAATGTGACGTGAGTGCATTCGCTTTGGTTCAACCGAAAAAGTTAATGATTAATTTATTAACTATGATGATCTATGGCCGTGGTCATTCATTTTTCTTTTCTAAATGAATGACAAATGAAGAACTATTGAAACAAAATAATAATGCCGAGAATTTGACCAAATGCATTAAGCTTTAATCAAGCAACATTCGACCCTGGTAAACTGGATTGACCTATTCGTGATAAAGCCTCATGATTTAAAAATTAAAAATCCGTTTTCTGAACTTTTGGATTTATAATTTTCCGCTGTCTGCGCCTATCTTCGAAACTACCAGACTTATTTTTATTTTAATTTGGCACAAAAATATAAGGGCATCCAACGATGATCATAACACCTAGACGTTGCTATTATTAGATTAGTTTTTAAATGACAGCTATTTGTCTTAAAAAGGGATTTAATTCATTAACTCAGTTATTTTTGAAGGTAGAGAAAAAATATATATAATTTTTTTTTAACCAAGAAAGCGCGAATAATTATTTTTAAAAAAATAATCTTATATGGTCAAGCGAACAACTTATGATTTCCTGATATATCGGTTATTATTCATGGTATAAAAACAATGTAACAATGTTCTTGAATCAGGAAATTTTATTTGAATTAGTTGAATGGAAATCGAAAGGAAAGAAAAAAAATCGTAAAGAAGTCTAGTATAATTGATTTTGGTGTATTATTTTTAATAATGAACCTTTGTAATCGACCAAAAAAAAAAAAAAGAAATAGAAATTCCCTCCCCCCCGCAAAAAAAAAAAAAATACAAAATGAGGGATTATGTTTTAAGTTACTTAGAACTCAGAAAGCGAAAAAAAAAAAATATATATATCCGTTTGGCCAAATTAATAAATACATACTAGTCGTTAGAGAATTAAAGTTCCTAAAAAACGAATCATTGAAATTGGTTCAGAAATATCAGAGATATAGCGTTTTAAAGTAGGGGTGGGCATAATCGAATGATCGTCATAATCGGATGATCGGACTTCGATGATTTAAATAATCAAATGATTTAATAATCGAATGATCGAATGATTAGTATGCATTGTGAGATACGATATGTCATAATTCCCGTCTGATGAGCATTCCCGTGATCAATTTTCTGATGAGCAAAAAAAAAAAAAGAAAAAAAAAGGTCGTTCGATTATCCGAGCTCCTTATAATCCCTCGATTATCGTAAAACAGTTCAGTTCGAACGGTCATTCGCTTATCCGAACTGATTAATCCGAATGATTGAAATAATCGAATGATCCGATAATCGTCATTCGATTATACCCTCCCCTATTTTAAAGTTAGGAGTGGTGATAGGCTATTTTCCTTTGTGTTATTCATATTGGTTAGCTGGCTTTAAATAGCTTTATAAACAGTTATTATAAAATAAAGCTATTTGGAAATAATCAACTATTGTGTAATCATTTGCAGCGTTTTTTATACGTGACTCAATTTTTTTCAAATCTAGGATAGAAAACCAAGCTATTGGCAGAAGTGTATCGAAAATAATTTTAAATTATTTAAATGAAAAATATTTTAGATTGGATCTCAATTTTTTATTTCTTTCCTGATTCTAAAAACGGCCACTTCATGTGTTACAACCTCAATATTATCTTCGGAGAAAATAAGATTTCAAATATCATACAGATGTTTAATTTTTTTTTAATCACAATAAAAAACGATACTTTGAACCTTAAGGTACCTTTCCATCTCTATATAAAAATATTTCTCTTTGAAAGATTGGATACTATATAAGCGGGCACGGAACAGAAACCCAATCACCAAGAGTTTGTAGCTTTGGAAGTAATCTTTGGTTGGCACACCCTACCTTCCAACCGATATCGCAGCTCTTCGTCCATTGAAATCCGTTTCCAGAATATATTTATTTATAAAATGAGACCGGATTTTCATATAGTTAAAAAAAAAAAAAAAAAAATTTGTATAGTATATGCCTCAAAATCTGCTAAAATGTGAAGTAAAATTTTAAAAAATCTGATAGGCACAACACACAACTTTATCTTCCGTTACTAGTAAATCAATTTAAGAATTTTTATGATTAAAGTATAAAAAATAATTATTTTGTTTCGATTGAAACATTTATTTTAGAATAAATAATATAACAATAGAAATTATGTTTTATCTTAAACTCACCAAATTTTATGTGGTTTTTGTTACTTTAAATTTATTAATAATTTATTTATTGAGATATATTACAATTTGTTACAAAATTAACAATAATAATAGTGATATGAGACCACATTCATACAATATATACAGAAAATAATAATAATAGTCAAATTACATAAAATAGAATATAAATAAATTCATATATATACAATAAAATAATAAAAAACAAATTCAAACAATAACCTATAATTGAGATAAATAAAAATTTGGCAAATAAATAAACATCATACAAACAATGATAACTATATACAATATATACAACTGCTAAAGGGACCCCAGACCGCGCTTTTCCCTCCACTTGTGGAGAAAAAAGCGGAACTCAAGAGATCCCAGCGCCTCTATCTCAGCCGCATCACTGGTGTGAGCCAGTGGGGGCTGAGTTAGGGCGCTGTAGCCACAAACATACCGTACATGAGTGGAGGATCTGACCAGTGTCAGAACTCCAATTTAAATGTTTACAATACGTCTCGTGGTCACTGCCGTTTCAATATTCGAGGAGGATTGTAGGATGGGTGGTGCTGGATAGGGATTGTGCTAGAGGATTAGGATGATGAGTAAGGTTCTGATGAAATTTGGAGAATTTGGATGGTACCAGGTCTAAAATAAATCAGATATTAAGTTCATGGTGTAGGGTACAGTTGTAACGTATTAAGGAGCATTAACTATTGTTCGGAAGACTTTGGATTGGAAGGATTGGGTGTGTTTGATGTTAGAATGTTTAGCTGTCCCCCACAGTTCAAGTCTGTAGGTCCATATAGGTTTCAGTACTGTCTTGTATATTAGTAATTTGTTGTCAACTGTAAGATGAGATTTTCTGTTTAGTAGTCTGTATTACTGGCCGAATCTGCGGTTGAGTTCTTTTCTTTAAAGTCTTGTATGTGGGTTCCACGTCAGTCTTTCGTCCAGTAAAAAGCAGAGATACCGGACCGTTTCTGAACTTTAAATTACCTTCCACAACCTTGTATATAAGATAACATCTATTCTAAAATCTTTAGCTTTCCAGGTGTATATTATACATCCATATTATTGTTCTTATGTTTAAAAAAAAAAAATACATACAATATATTTTTGTTTATTCTCCTTTATTTGTTATTAAATTCGTTCAACTTGTATATTTAGTCGTTTTTTTATTAATGATAATTAGATGTAAGTTTACTTTTTTTTAAATCTACTTTAGAAGTTTTTTTTTATTTATTTATTAAGAGATAATACAATCTGCCGCCTACTGGGGCAATGAGTAATATAGCTAGAAGAAACCATTCATCCCATATGTACATCATAAGGAAAAAAAATATATATATATAACAAAAATAAAATAAATAAATAAGATATATATAAAGAAAAAAAAAAATAAAATTACAAAACAATAAATAAGAGATATAATAACAAAATAAAGAGAATAATATCAACTTTGATCTCATTCGTACCTATTTACAATATTTACAAACTGCCCCTGGGATCACCGCATCGATCCCCGAGATCCACTAGTGGATCCCGAGGCACAATGCCAGGAGATCCCAGCGCCTCTCACTCAGCCGCGTCACTGGTCTTGAGAGCCAGTGGAAGCTGAGCGAGGGCGCTAGAGCCACATACACTCAGGGCATGAGTGGAGAAGCCAGCCATTGCCAGCACTCCAATGGCATATTTACAGGAGATCTCTGGGCCACTGCCGCTTCAACCTACGAGGAGGGTTATATGGATGTTTGGAACTAGATAGGGAGTGTGCCAAGGGATTAGGAAGGTGAATAAGCTTCTGATGGAAGATTGAGAATTTGGATGGGATGAGATCAAGGACAAATGGGATATTCAGGTCATGGTGTAAAGTTTTGTTGGTGACATAATATGGGGCATCGACTATTGTTCTAAGGACTTTAGACTGAAAGGACTGGATACGTTTGATAGTCGAAAATTTTGCTGTTCCTCACAGTTCAAGTCCGTAGGTCCAAATGGGTTTAAGAATAGTCTTGTAAATAAGTAGTTTGTTGTCCGTTGATAGATGTGATTTATTATTTAGTAGTCTATATAGCTGGCCGTACCGTCGATTGAGTTCTTGTCGTTTAAGTCTAGTATGGGGGTTCCATGTCAGTCGTTTGTCTAGGAGGAAGCCAAGGTACTTGACTGTGTCAGAAAAGGGAAGAGGAATAGAGTTAAAATGGACTGAAGGGCAGGATCTGCGTCGTAGGGTAAAGGTGACATGCTTGCTTTTTGATTCATTGACTTTGATACGCCATTGATTGCACCACTGTTCAATCAGAACGAGATGTGATTGGAGGTTTGAGGATGCCACAACAGGATCTGGGTGGGATGAGAGGATAGCTGTGTCATCGGCAAATGTTGCTAGGAAGTTTTCGGGTAGGGTAGGAATGTCTGCGGTGAATAAGATGTACAGGATAGGACCAAGGACACTACCTTGTGGAACACCAGCTTCTATCGGATAACAACTTGAGAATTCAGAACCACAACGAACTCTGAACGAGCGGTTGGATAGGTAGGATCGAAGGATTAGGTATAGGGAATGGGGTAATAGGGTTTTAAGTTTGAAAAGCAAGCCATCGTGCCATACCCGGTCGAATGCTTGTGCTATGTCCAGAAAGGCACCGGTGCAATATTGCTTGCTTTCAAGGGCATAGGATATGTGATCAACAACGCGAAGACCTTGGTGAACAGTAGAGTGGCCTGAGCGGAAACCAAACTGGTGAGATGGGATTTTGTGTGATTAGAGTAACGGTAGGATGCGTTTCAAGAGGATTTTCTCAAATATTTTGGAGAGTATAGGGAGCAAGCTGATTGGTCTATAGGATGAGGTATGATTGGCAGGTTTGCCCGGTTTAAGGAAAAGTATAATGGTTGAATGTTTCCACATCAGAGGAAAATGGGTTGTACGGAGGATGCAGTTATATAAGTAGGTCAGAAATATAATAGCCTTTTTGGGAAGTTGTTTAATAATTTGGGAAGTAAGGAGATCAAATCCAGGAGATTTTCGAGGTTTAAGTTTATCGATTAGGAATTTGACCTCAGAGGGGTTGACAGCTTTAGGAGGTAAGGAGAGAGGAATCGGCGAGGAGAGGGATTCTTCAACTACAGCTGTATGGGTAGGATTAAGTTCAGGATGAGGAGCGAATGTGTTTGCAAGATGTTTAGCAAATTCCTCTGCTCTGGTCTGATCTGACGAGGCCCAGGAACCATCATGACGTTGAAGAGGATGAGAGATATAATGGTATTTAAGGATTTTTTTAGTTGCTTTCCAGAGGGAATGGTCACAAGTGGATAATGAAGAAAGATAGGAATTATAGGATTGGGATCTGTAGGTTGTCAATTTATTTTTAACTAATTTACAATAATAATTGTAAAATTTTCTGTCATCAGGATGCCTGGTCCTCTGCCAGATAGTCCTAGAACGGCGCTTGAATTGGATAAGGTCCAGGAGTTCTTGAGGTAAAGGATTTGTACTTCGGGATTTTTTGGGAGAGAGAGGTGAAGATGAAGTCCAGGTTGCTTGTTGGATTAGGGTTGTAAAGGTATTTACAGCTTCATCCAGTTCTTCAGGGGATTTGAGGGATACTCTGAGATCAATGTTGTCGGTTAAGATTTGACGGAATAGATCCCAGTGAACTGGTCCCCTGATGAATGAGGGTGGAAGCGGTTTAGGAATGGGCGATATTGAAAGGGTAAGGAGTATTGGGCTGTGATCTTAAGATAGGTCATCGAGGCGAGATATGGAATAATTTAGTAGTCCTAGACCTTTGTGGATGAAAAAATCTAGGAGGTCAGGATTGCGGTTGGGATCTGTTGGCCAGTAGGTAAGAGAATCCGGAGGAAGAATATTGCTGCGAGTAGAATTAAGTGCAGACAACAGGAGTCGTCCACGAGAGTGTGTGGTTCTGGCTCCCCATTGTTGGTGTTTTGCATTAAAATCTGCCCCCACAAGGAAGTGATGTCCCAAGGAATTTAGGAATGAATTGAATTGGGATTCTGAAAATGGAATTTTCGGAGGGGAATATGCTGCAACAATTGTTATGTGAAAGGGCTTGGTTTGAACTGTTACAGCTGTAGGTTGTAGGTAATTATGGACGGGTAAGGGGTGTGAGTGATGGGAGAGGGAGTGATGGATGATGACAGCAGTGCCAGCATGTGCGGTTCCGTCCGGGTGGTCCGTGCGGTAAATGTTGTAATTGGGAATGTTAAACAGACGTGAGTTGGTAAGTCGGGTTTCTGTTACTAGGACTATGTCTATGTGTTTTTCTTGTAAGAAGACTGTTAGTTCGTTAGTGTGATTTCGAATACCATTCGCATTCCAAAGGAGTATGGATATAGGTTTGGAAGAGGTCATTTAAGGATTTCTTGAAGTAGTGATGAGGTGGGATACGAGATTAGTTAAAAGTGATATTAGAGGAGTCACGACTGATTTAAATTCAGCGATGAAGGATGTTAGGAGACTGGTGATATCTGTTGCATTTGATGGAGGAGGAATGAGTGGAATTTGATGTTGATGGGATTTTTGGGGCTCGGAATGGATTAGAGGAAGAGAATATTGAGGTTGGGGGTGGGGGTGTTGAGGTTTCGGTTGCTCCGGCGGCAGGGCCTCACAATTCTTATTTTTCTCACCGCCTCCTAGATGTTGGGCAAAGGACACATTAGCGTTTATGAGATTTGATGTCATTCTTCTTGGAGTAGTGGGATATTCTGTGGGTTGCGGTTTCTGGAATTTTTGTTTTAGGTTTTTGTAAACCTGACAGCCTTTATAGTTAGCCGGATGTCCTTTCAGGCATAGAGCACACACTGCTGGAGTTTGCCTTGATTTAATGCATTCATCAGATTTGTGGGAATCTCCGCATTTCACGCAACGTGGCAAATGATGACAGTAGTGCTTGGTATGGCCGTATGCCTGGCAGTTGTGGCATTGAACAATTTCTTTTTTCACATATGGTTTTTCAACTGTGACTTTAGTATAGTAGAGCTTTTGGATGTCGTAGATCTTTTCAACTCCAGGTGAAGGTTCAAGATCAACGAAGAAGAGGGGTAGAGGTACCTAAGTGGATACATCGGTTCCGGATCTATTTTCCTTTATGACGTTGGTGATTTGAAGAACTTTGAAGCCCAAGGCCGTCAATTCTTCTTCAATATCTTCAGCAGGCGTTGAGGGATGGAGATTTCGAATGACGACTCGCAAGGAGCGCTCCTGTCGAAGCTGGTAGGTGTGAAACTCAGCTTTTGTGTCCGTCAAATATTGAACGATTTTTCGGTACGCTTCTGCTGTTTCCGGAGAAATCTTTGTATCGAAGCTCCTGCTAAGGCATGTGTAACAACCGGGATCAACAATTTTGTTTATTTGGGAGCAGAGCAACTGAAAGTTTTTAATATTTTTGACGAATATCGGGGGAGGGCGAGGTTCTCTTGGTGTTGGTGTCGACTCCATAGCATCTTTATCAGATTGTAGAACCTGGTAAGGGTTGGGCGTGAAGAAAGGAGATTCTTCAGACAGCCCCTGGGATGAAGTGCCTGGTTGTGGCTCGTCAGATGCATTTGTGTGAGTAACTGGAGGACTGATTTTTTTGTTATTACGCCTAGAACGGGTCTTTGCTGGTGGCGAATGCTGAGGTGTTGAGAGTGCAGAATTTTGAGGAGTGGAGACCCTGGTAGACCCAGCAGATCGAGACCTTTTCTTAACTTTGCTCGACATAACTTGGTGGAAATATCTCATTTTGTCATAAGTGATATAGGGAAGTAAGTAAAAGAAGAGGAGAGAAAAGAAATAAATGAAAGAAAGAAAAAAAAAAAAAAAAATATTACGTCTGCGTGACTTAAATTTAATTGTGTTAGCCACACGAACGTGCCCCGCTCAGAGCTGGCGAAGCACTGAGGACTGATATGAGTGGGGGGGAGCACTTCACCTATGGCGGTATGCGTGTGATAAGGAATACCTCAATACACGGCTTCACTGTTCACTAGCATAAACTGTAAATAAAAACAGTACTCACTGTGGGATTACCACCAATGTAAACCACTGCTGTCCAGCTACTTCATTGTAGATTTAAAATCGAAAAAAAACATACAGTAACTACTTAAAGAAGGACGTCTCAAGAGAACGATGTTAAACGTGAATGTCTATAACTAGCGCATGCGCAGAACTGACTTTAGAAGTAGGAATTTTTAAAAAATGGATATTTAAGCCACGTCAGTAAGTTTTAAAAAAAACTTAAATAGTAAATAAAAATAAAACCTATATGGTATTAAAGCCCATTTAAGTTACTATCGATGTAGCGAGTATATTCAAAATCTTTTGAGAAAATCATGAAATTGTATTGTATGAATTGGTACTTTTGGTTCGTAAATTTTGACGAAAAAGTAGGTGTAACATACCAGGCATACAGTTTATTTAAATATGAGATTTCCGGTTCGAACGTCTTTTTGTTTTTGTGGTAGACTCACTACACACACGCACACACAGAACTTTTGCGAGAAATGCTCATTTAGACTCAAGGTACCATAAAACGTGTATTTTCTTTGAAACTCTAATTGAAAAAAACCCACGATCGCAATACTTTATCTTACGGTATATTTCATATGCAGGTAAGTGAAGGTCAAAATTTTGCTGACTTTAATTAAACAGAGATAGAAACATGTGTTTTATTAAATAATCTATTATATTATAATCTACACCAATCATTTGGTTTTATAGGCTTTTCATCATACGATTTTGTGGTTAACATAATATTTTTTCTGAAGTCTTTAGCTTTCTAACAGTATATTAATAATGTTCATATGTTTAAAAACACAAAAAGTGCACAAATATGTTGTTTTGCTTTTTTCACCTTAATTTGGTATGAATTAATTCAATTTAAATATTTAACCGTTTTTTATCAATGGCAACAAGATGATTTGGCTTTTACTTTAGAAGATGAAAATTTAATATATCATTATTTAAGACCTCTAAGACAATTTCAATTAATATGAAACCTATATGATATTAACGCCAGTTAAATTTTACATCGATATATTGAGTTTAATCAAAATCGTTACAGTCGTTTTTGTTTGTACATTCTAGGCATAAAGTCGTTTTTAACATGAAAAACCCTTATTCTATTACCCTTCGTCGCAAACCGATGAGTTCCTGTCCCCCAGTATCCTTTAATAACATTACCCTTACTCCTGTTGAGCAAATCCGATACCTAGGTCTCCATCTTGACAAGCGCCTTACTTGGAATCCTCACACCAGACTGAAACGACAAGAAACTGCTCGAAGATATCGATTACTACAACACTTACTAGACAAACGTTCAAAACTTCCAGTATATTACAAAAGACTCATTTACACCACTATTATCAGACCTATTTGGACGTATAGAATCGAGCTTTGGGGCTCTACGAAACCATCTAATTCCTCCCGCATCCAGTCCTTACAATCCAAAATCCTTCGAAAAATCCTGAATGCTCCTTATTTTGTTACAAATCAACTCATTCATAATGACCTTAACATCCCATTTGTTGCAGACATAGCCCGTGATAGATACTCCTCTTTTCATTCTAAACTCCCTGCCCATACAAATCCACTTGTCCGTAATTTATCTTCCTTAGATATCCCAGATAATCCTCCAAGGCGACTGAAAATAAGGTGGCCTCGGGACCTACTGAGTTAAAATAGTTAGTGAAGTGCTACCACTGGGTTGTTCTTTCTCAAGACATTTTCATGACATTTTTTTTTTTCCTCATATTTACTTATTGTGTTCTTTAATACAGTTGTAAATTACAATAAATAAATAAAAAAAAAAACATGAAATTTCAGTTTTTTACGGCCTTTTGATTTTGACTTATCACACACACGCACACACAGAACGATTGGCGGGATCGGTCATTTGGACTCAGGGTACCCTAAAACGTGTATTTCCGAAGAAAATTCAAATTTGAAAAAATTCCACTATCGGGATACTTTATATTTCATACGTAAGTAAGCCAAGGCAAAAATTTAGCTTACCACACTTAATTTGAGTTTCAATAGAAACATTTGTTTTGATTAAATAATCTATTATATTATTGTCTACAACAATCAGTTAGTTTTATCGGCTTTCCATCACTCTCTATTAAGTTTTACGGTTTTGTGTTTAAGATAATATTTTTTCCTAAAATCTTTAGCTTTCTTTTTTTATTTATTTTAAAGACATTTACAACTGTATTATACAATAAAATAAATTAAGAATAAGTGTTAATTAATCATCTGGTCTTGGTACAGCCATATGAAGAAACTACCTAGTGGTAGCATTTCAGTGTTTATTTAATGTAGAAGGTCGTGAGGCCATCGTATTTTAGCCGCCTCAGGGGATTATCAGGAATAGATGGGAGGATGGGAGGTTGCGGACGAGTGGGTTGGAGTGGACGGGTGATTTGGAATTAAAGGAGGTATATCTAGTTCCGGCTAGATCTACGACTAATGGGATATTTAGGTCTTTATTGATTATTTTATTGGTGACAAAGTAAGGGGCATTTAGGATATTTCGGAGGATTTTAAATTGCAAGGATTGAATACGGGAGGAATGGGATGTTTGGTGGATCCCCATAACTCAATCCCATATGTCCAAATAGGCGTAATGATGATAATATATATTAATTTGTTGTGCTAGAGGAAAGTTTTGAGCGTTTGGCAAGTAAATGTTGTAGTAAACTGTATCTACGAGCTGTTTCTTGTCTTTTCAGTCTAGTGTGAGGATTCCAAGTTAGGCGTTTGTCAAGATAGAGTCCTAGGTATCGGATCTGTTCAACTGTGGTAAGTGGAATATTGCTAAAGGATATAGTGTTACAGGCAGGCACACATTTTTGTCGAAGGGTAAAGGTAATTTGATGGGATTTAGAAGAATTGATTTTAATTCTCCAATGTTGGCACCATTCTTCAATGGAAAAAATAGGAGGCTGGAGGGTTTTGGAAGGAACAGATAAGTCATTATTTACTGATAACACACATGTGTCATATTCGTAATTATTATGGGAATATCAGCTGTATATATGGTTTAAAGGATTGGGCCTAGAATACTATTGGGTTGTGTCACATGAAATGTCCGTTTTATTAAAAATACGGTATGAAAACAAAATAATTTTATTCGAAGTATTTACCTTCTTTTTCTACACATTTTTCCCAACGTGACACCAACTTTATTATCCCCGAACTGAAAAACTTTGTGCTTTGAAGTGAAACAAAATCTGAAAACGTACTTTTTTTCACTTGATCATCATTTTCAAAAACTTTTCCTTTGACGAAGTTGTCTAAATTCCTGAACAGGTGGTAATCTGTTGGAGACAAGTCTAGAGAATATGGTGGGTGCGGAAGAACTTCGTAGCCCAGTTCTTTCAATTTTCGCACGTTATGTTTTGAAACATGGGGTCTTGCTGCCGCTCAGTGAGATCATGAGGTACCCATGTATCGAGCTTTATTACTTTCCCAATACACTTTAAATGTCTGGAAACGGTAGATGCAGTTGCATTTAGTTCTGCTGAGAGTCCTTTATCTGTTTTGTAGGGGGTTTCCTTCTACTGTATGTTTGAGGACATCGTTGTCTATTACGGACGGAGGTCTTCCTCGGGGCGAGTTTTCCAAGTCGGCTTGCCCAGCTGCAAACCAACGGCAAATGGTCCGTTCATTAACTCTCCCTTCCCTAAACGCCTTGCAAATATTTCTAGCGGCCTCAGCTGCTGAATGGTCGAGTTTAAACTGGAGTTAAAGCGAAATCCAAACTGGTTGTCAGGAATCACTTGGTTTATATTCAGGATTGGGCATAAACGTTTAAGGAGCGGTTTTCCAAGAATTGTCTCCATATTGGGCAAAAGAGAGATAGGACGGAAGGAGGGTGGGTTTTCAAGAGGTTTTTTCGGCGTAGGGATCATTTTAATAATAAAAATTTCGAAGGATCAGGAAAATAAGTGGAACAGAGATGGGTGTTATACATACAGCAGGAGAAGAGTATGGCTTTTCTAGGAAGCTGTTTCATGGTGTGGGTGTGGCCAGAAGCTTTTTTCGTTGCTAATCTTTAAATGAGCTTAATAATTTCTGATGGTCTTCAGTCTTGCTCTAGCAGCCGCGGTGAGAACATACTTCATTCTAGAGTTCCAGTTATTTTTCTTTCTCTTATATAAACCACGTTATAATAAACTTATTATTTATGTCTTCGTATTGTGCGTGGATAAACTAAAAACTTCTACATTATTTCCGAGACTAACGGAGTGGAAAAATATGTCCCTAGGAGCAATTGAAAACCTATGGATGACTTAAGAGGCCCTTCTTCATCTAAATCTGATTTTGATGAATTCATCGCAAAAAAGAAAGAGAGGTGAGTGCACTTTGCAGAATGTTCCTACTCAAAATAGTTATAGAAAGTTATAGTTGTAGATTGTATTTCCTACTAAAATAAAAATTCCACCAGCCGTAGTTGATGCAACCTTTAAAAACCATAAAGATGTTATAGACAAACTAAAACTAAAACTAAAAAATAATATCATCAAGTACAACGGTACAAAATCAATATTTTACGTTTATACAACCGAAGATTTCATCAACCTTAAAAATGAGTTAGAAAACTGTAAACTTCAATTTCATACATACACCCCAAAACACGAGATTAAACCTTAAATGGTCTTGAAAGGTATGCAGGTATATAGGGTATAAGGTTATTCATCTCATATTTAGCAAGATCAGGGAATTCTAATTCCTACCATTTGCTGGATAAAATACCATTTTTCTATTAAAATGTAAGTTTTTAAAGATTTTTATATCAAATTTACGTGGCTACAAGAAGAAATACTATGGAAAAAAATTATTTGATTGGGAACCTACGAGAACCGAAGTGAGACAATTAAGTTGTTTAAAACAGCCTAAAAACCGATTATTAGCTTAAAAGTATTGATCAAAATAATATCACTGATTCAGGATGTACTAAATAAACATACAAAAAAAAAAAAAAAAAAAAAATGCACATAATAAAGAAAACAATAAATTAATAGTGATATATTATAGGTTTAGGTGCTTCTGCCGTAAAATAGGAAATATAGTACCTTTTGGAAGGAAATGAAAGGAAAGGTTCTGTTTACAGACGAAATCATACGTTTTAGAAGGAAATGTTTGTAGTAGCTTTTGGAATAAAATGAAATCTGTATTTATTACCTATTGGAATGAAACGCAATTTTTTTCAAATACGTTTAAAGGATTTCTATTTTTTTACTTTCACTTATTATATATAGCATTTCCAAGTCAAATTCAACCTTTTCCAAGTCAAATTCAACCTTTTCCAAGTCAAATTCAACCTTTTCCAAGTCAAATTCAACCTTTTCCAAGTCAAATTCAACCTTTTCCAAGTCAAATTCAACCTTTTCCAAGTCAAATTAAACCTTTTCCATTTCAAATTCAACCTTTTTCGATTTCAATAAAATAATAAAAATCAAATTAACATGGTTTTATGTTTTAATGGTTATTTTAATTACACCTTGTGTTTTTAACCCTTGTGGCTTGTTAAATGTTCCCAGGGGCCTTTCTACATATAATTAGTCACGAATATAATAATAAGTATAACCGATACTTTAATTTTAAGACATTTTCGATACAAAGTCTGGTAGTCGGATTAGCGGGATTCGTTTTATTTTAGTTTTATAATAAGTTCTGCGCATGCGCATGAGTATAGCGGTCATCTTTCAAATCGGCTCTTGGATTTCTTGCTTTTTCAGTTGGATATCACTTCAGAACAGTCTTGAAAACATCACCAGGCTTCAGGATAACAACAACAGTAAATATTTGAGCAAACAACGGTAAGTTGGGTTACAATTTACACTGTAAAGTGAATGCTGAGTCACCTCTTCATATCAGCTGATTGCCAATAGCTAGGCAAGGCTGGTCTTGCTTAACTTTTCTTAAGTTATTTTTTTTTCCCCACATCTGGTTATTATTTAATTATTTCCCTTACATGAAATGCGATATTATCATCAAGTAATGTCCTCCAAAGCTTCAACTAAAAGATCTAGATCTAGTGGTTCAATCCCGTCTCCTACGAAACAAAGACCTCGCCGTGATACTAATAAAAGATTACAAGCAACCCCTTCAGGTACTAATTCAGAATCTGAACCACAACCTGGCACATCGTCACAAGGGATGACTGACGAATCGCCGTTTTTCACCCCAAATCCTTTTCAGATTTTACATAATGAAAAAGAAAACATGGAATCTACTCCTATACCCAGTGAACCACGGCCTCCTCCAATATTTGTCAAAAATATTAGAAATTTCCAGTTGTTGTGTGCGCAATTGAACAAAATTACCGAATCTACCATCTACTACTGTATGAGTAGAACCAATGATACCAAAATATCTCCTACTACTGCCGAGACATATAGAAAAATAGTGAAATACCTAACTGAAACCAAAGCAGATTTCCATACCTACCAGCTACGCCAAGAGAGAGCTTTAAGGGTTGTAATCAGAAACTTACACCCCTCGACACCAGTTGAAGCTATTAAAGAAGAACTAACGGAGATGGGCTATATATAAAGTGCGGCAAGTCACTAACGTCCAAAAGGATAAAATTCCTCTACCTCTCTTTTTTGTGGATTTGGAACCAGCTGAAGGAGTTGAAAAAATCTATGACCTCAATAGATTGTACTATTCCAGTGTAAGAGTTGAAAAACCTTACACAAAGAGAGAGATAATTCAGTGCCATAATTGTCAAGCATATGGTCATACTAAAACTTATTGTCATCACATACCACGCTGCGTGAAATGCGGTGAACAGCACAGGTCTGTGGAATGTACGAAACCAAAATCAACACCTGCTGTATGTGCTCACTGCCTCAAGGACCACCCGGCTAACTATAAAGGATGCCAAATCTATAAGGAACTCAGGACCAGGTTTCAAAAACATCAAGTACTGGATGAAACAACAAGACATGCAAGCACCAGAAGAGAACCCTCTAAACTTATTGATGCCAATGTATCATTTGCCCACCTACTTGGAGGTGGGAATCAAAGTACCGAAGCCGTGGCCCTGCCGGAACTAATAAATATACCTCAATCCATTCCACATATACCTCTTTCTCAAAATGTAACCAATCCTAAGAATCCTAATCCACCACAAATCTCTCATATTCCTCCTCCTTCAAACGCCATAGACCTTACTAGTTTGATGACATCCTTTATCTCCGAAATGAAATCCCTTGTTATGCCTCTAATATCACTCCTTACGAACCTTGTATCAAATCTCATTCCTGCCTTACAAAAACCATAAATGACCTCACCTAATTCCTTATCCATTCTCCTTTGGAACGCAAATGGTGTTAGAACTCACACTGACGAACTTACAGCCGTACTGCAAGACAAAAACATTGATGTTGCACTCATTACTGAAACTAGACTAACCACTAAACAGTACTTCAAAATACCAGAATACATAACATACCGGACAGACCATCCAGACGGCAAAGCCCATGCCGGTACTGCTGTCATTGTCCGCCGATCCGTCACCCATCACTTACACCCACTTCCCGCCCACGATTACCTACAAGCAACTTCCATTGTAATCAAAACCTTTTCCTTTTCGCTTATCATCGCATCAGCATACTGCCCTCCTAAACATCCTATTTCCTCTGCCCAATTTGGATCCTTCCTCAACTCCTTGGGAAATCACTTCATTTTGGGTGCCGACTTAAACGCTAAGAATCAACAGTGGGGTTCTAGAACCACCAATTCTCGTGGACGGACGTTGCAGTCTGCACTCAACTCCCGACGCTTTCATCTCCTACCTCCCGATTCTCCTACCTACTGGCCGACAGATCCTAACCGTAATCCTGACATCCTCGATTTCTTCATCCACTGCGGATTAGGCTCCCTGAACTATTCCGTGACTCGCCTTGATGAACTATCCTCTGATCATAGTCCATTAATCCTAAATGTATCCATAACTCCTATTCCGAAACCTTTCCCACCGTCATTCATTAGAGGCCCTGTCAACTGGAACCTCTTCCGCGAAATCCTTATCAATGATATTGACCTCAGAGTACCTCTCAAAACCCAAACTGATCTTGATGATGCCGTATATTCCTTTACAACCACAATTCAACAAGCTGCCTGGACTGCCTCCTCTCCCAAACAATCCCAAATAATTCCTAACAAAAGCCATTTACCACAACACCTGAAGGACCTCATCAACACCAAACGCCGAGCCAAATCATTATGGCAACGCACCCGCCACCCAGAAGATCGCCGCTCTTACAATTTTCTTTGCAGAAAATTAAAGCGGGAGTTGGCGATATTCCGTTCCTAATCCTACAATTCCTACCTCTCCTCTCTCTCGACTCGTGACAATTCCCTATGGAATGTCACGAAGAGAATTCTAAAATCCCACACCATTTCCCATCCTCTCCGGCGCTGTGATAGTTCCTGGGCTGCTTCCGACAAGGATAAAGCCGAGGAATTCGCACAGCACCTTTCCAAAGTTTTCACTCCTCATCCTGAGCTCAATCCAACCCATACTGCAACAGTTGAAGAGTTCCTTATGTCACCAATACCACTATCCTTACCACCTAAAGCAGTTAATCCATCTGAGGTTAAATATCTTCTTAAAAGCTTCCTCTCCGTAAATCCCCAGGATACGACCTCCTTACTCCTCAGATCTTAAGACAACTTCCTCCCAAAGCCATCACATTTCTTGCATATCTCTATAACTTTATCCTACGCACTACCTATTTCCCTCTCATATGGAAACATTCAACTATCATCCTTTTCCTAAAACCAGGCAAACCTTCCCACAGCACTTCATCTTACAGACCTATTAGCCTGCTCCCGATCCTCTCCAAAATCTTCGAAAAACTCCTATTAAAACGAATCCTAGCCAAATTTCACAATTTTCCTTCACATCAGTTTGGATTTCGTCCTCAACATTCCACAGTTCAGCAAGGACTCCGAGTTGTAGACCACATTTCCTCCGCCCTTGAGTGCAAGGAGTATTGTTCGGGTGCCTTTCTGGACATAGCTCAAGCTTTTGACCGGGTGTGGCACCCGGGACTGCTCTTTAAGCTCAAAACCCATTTACCTCAATCCTTATACCTAATCCTCCGATCCTATTTATCAAACCGCTCCTTCCGAGTTCGCAGTGGTTCCGAATTTTCCAAACATTATACTGTTGAGGCCGGTGTTCCTCAAGGCAGCGTCTTAGGACCCGTCCTCTACATCCTCTACACCGCCGATATCCCTACCGATCCCGATACCTTTCTGGCAACATTTGCTGATGATAACGCCATTTTGCCATCAAATTCCGATCCTGAAGCAGCATCGCTAAATCTCCAAAAGCACCTTTCCCTTGTCGAAGACTGGTGCAATGCTTGGCGCATTAAGGTGAACGAAAGCAAATGCACTCACGTCACATTCACCCTTCGACGCAAATCCTGTCCAACGGTTAATTTCAATTCCATACCGCTTCCTTCCTCAGACACAGTCCGGTATCTCGGCTTTTTACTAGACAAAAGACTGACGTGGAACCCACATACAAGACTCAAAAGAAAAGAACTCAACCGCAGATTCGGCCAGTTATACAGACTACTAAACAGAAAATCTCATCTTACAGTTGACAACAAATTACTAATATACAAGACAGTACTGAAACCTATATGGACCTACGGACTTGAACTGTGGGGGACAGCTAAACTTTCTAACATCAAACGCATCCAATCCTTCCAATCCAAAGTCCTCCGAACAATAGTTAATGCTCCTTATTACGTTACCAACTGTACCCTACACCATGACCTTAATATTCCGTTTGTTTTAGACCTGGTACCATCCAATTTTCCAAATTTCATCAGAACCTTAGTCATCATCCTAACCCTCTAGCGCAATCCCTATCCAGCACCACCCATCCCTACAATCCTCCTCGAAGATTGAAACGGCAGTGGCCACGAGACCTATTGTAAACATTTAAACTGGAGTTCTGACAATGGTCAGATCCTCCACTCATGTACGATATGTTTGTGGCTACAGCGCCCTAACTCAGCCTCCACTGGCTCAGACCAGTGATGCGGCTGGGATAGAGGCGCTGGGATCTCTTGGATTCCGCTTTTTCCTCCACAAGTGGAGGGAAAAGCGCTTGCTGGGGTCCCTTAGCAATTGTATATATTGTATATAGTTATGATTGTGTGTAAGATGTTTATTTAATTGCCAACTTTTTATTTATCTCAATAATAGGTTTTTGTTTCGATTTGCTTTGTTTTTTACTTATTATTATTATTTTATTGTATATATATGAATTTATTTATGTTCTTTTTTATGTAATTTGACCATTATTATTTTTTCTGTATATATAGTATGAATGTGGTCTCTTATCCATATTATTATTGTTCATTTTGTAACAAATTGTAATATATCTCAATAAAAAAAAAAAAAAAAAAAAAAAAAAAAAGTTTTATAATCGCGGGCGAAAATATTATCAATAGAGGTTTATTTTAACTTTTTCGTATTTATTGGATAGTAGGCTCAGCAGATGCGTTCCCAAAGGTTCGTTACTGATTATACTATTAATTTTAATCGCGCTCGCTCAAATATGGGTTTATTATAACTTATTCGTATTTATTGGATACAAGGCTCAGTAGCTGCGTTCCCAAAGGTTCGTTACCGACTACACTATTAATTTCAATAGCGCTCGCTCAAATATGGGTTTATCATAACTTTTTCGTATTTATTGGATACAAGGCTCAGTAGCTGCGTTCCCAAAGGTTCGTTACCGACTATACTATTAATTTTAATCGCGCTCGCTCAAATATGGGTTTATTATAACTTATTCGTATTTATTGGATACAAGGCTCAGTAGCTGCGTTCCCAAAGGTTCGTTACCGATTATACTATTAATTTTAATCGCGCTCGCTCAAATATGGGTTTATTATAACTTTTTCGTATTTATTGGATACAAGACTCAGTAGCTGCGTTACGGGGGGTTCTTTCCCGACCAGTCTAATAATTAGTCGTGCGCTCACTCAAATATGAGTTTATTATAACTTTTTCGTATTTATAAGGTACTAGGCTCAGTTGCTGCGTTACGGGGGGTTCTTTCCCGACCATTCTATTAATTATTCGTACGCTCGCTCAAATATGGGTTTATTATAACTTTTTCGTATTTATTCGCTATTAGGCTCAGTTGATGCGTTACGGGGGGTTCTTTCCCGACCAGTCTATTAATTTTTCGTGCGCTCGCTCAAATATGGGTTTATTATAACTTTTTCGTATTTATTGGATACTAGGCTCAGTTGCTCCGTTACGGGGGGTTCTTTCCCGACCAGTCTATTAATTATTCGTGCGCTCGCTCAAATATGGGTTTATTATAACTTTTTCGTATTTATTGGATGCTAGGCTCAGTTGCTGCGTTACGGGGGGTTCTTTCCCGACCATTCTATTAATTATTCGTGCCCTCGCTCAAATATGGGTTTATTATAACTTTTTCGTATTTATTGGATACTAGGCTCAGTAGCTGCGTTTCCAAAGGTTCGTTACCGATCACACTATTAATTGTTATCGCGCTCGCTCAATTATGGGTTTATTATAAATTCGTGTTTCTTTTCTATGCTAATTTCTGTATTTGTGTTTCGGGAGTTTTGTTAGTGAATGTGTTAATGTTTTTTTAGTCAGTTGGTCTAATGTATGTTTATTTCATGTTTTTTGTAACTTTTCATGTATTGGGTTACCGCTTATCCCTTTTTTCAGGATAGT
This sequence comes from Piezodorus guildinii, assembly GCA_023052935.1. Lineage (NCBI taxonomy): Eukaryota > Metazoa > Arthropoda > Insecta > Hemiptera > Pentatomidae > Piezodorus > Piezodorus guildinii. The sequence goes on from CM041295.1 coordinate 153,519,115, forward strand.
AAGTTATCTTTTTGGTTAATATTTTGGAGTTTGATAATAATCAGCCAAACAGAACGATTTTATAAGTACATTCTTTATGATAAACCTCTACTTGAGTTAGCGCAATTAAAATTAATAGTATAATCTGTAACGAGTCCTTGGTTACGCAGTGACTGAGCCTAGTATGCAGTAAATACGAACAAGTTAAAATAAACCTCTATTGATAATATTTTCGCCCGCGATTATAAAACTAAAATAAAACGAATCCCGCTAATCCGACTACCAGACTTTGTATCGAAAATGTCTTAAAATTAAAGTATCGGTTATACTTATTATTATATTCGTGACTAATTATATGTAGAAAGGCCCCTGGGAACATTTAACAAGCCACAAGGGTTAAAAACACAAGGTGTAATTAAAATAACCATTAAAACATAAAACCATGTTAATTTGATTTTTATTATTTTATTGAAATCGAAAAAGGTTGAATTTGAAATGGAAAAGGTTTAATTTGACTTGGAAAAGGTTGAATTTGACTTGGAAAAGGTTGAATTTGACTTGGAAAAGGTTGAATTTGACTTGGAAAAGGTTGAATTTGACTTGGAAAAGGTTGAATTTGACTTGGAAAAGGTTGAATTTGACTTGGAAAAGGTTGAATTTGACTTGGAAATGCTATATAGTAAGGGAAAGTATTGCGATCGTGAAAATTTTCTATTTCCAGTTTTTAACGGAAATACACGTTTAAGGATTCCCTGAGTCCAAATAACCAAGTCCCTCAAAAAGGTGTGTGTGTGTGGTAACTCCCGGGCGGAAACGAAAAGTCTTGTGAAACTGAAATTTCATATTTGAAATGTTCTGTATGTTACAAAAACTTTTTCATAAAAATCGGCTAATCAGAAGAGCAACTTTATATCATGCAAATTGCACCTTTTTATGATTTTCTCAAAATCGGTTTCGTCGATTTTGATTAAACTCGCTATATCGATGTAAAATTTAATAGGCTTTAATATCATGTAGGTTTCATTCTGATTAAAATAGTCTGACAGGGCTTAAATGCCGATATTTTCTTTAACTAAAGTACCTTTAATTTTGTTGATTCTATAAAAATAACTATATTATCTTGTTACCACTGATGAAAAACAGGAAAATATATAAGTTGAATGAATTCGATACACAACTAAAGGAAAAAACTGAAATAATATTTTTTTTAATGCAATTTTTTGTTATTGAACATAAAACCACTAATATACATGTGTAATATACCGTTGGAAAGCTGAAGATTTCAGAAAAAAATATTATCTAGAAAACAAGGTTGTAAAAGTTAAGAGTGATGAAAATCCGATAAAACTAACTGATTATTTTAGATGATAATATAATTGATTTTTTAATAAAACACACGTTTCTATAGAAATTCAATTTAATTAATTCTTTAATAGTTTCACTAATTTTTATCTCTAACTGTATATGAAAATTATTTAATATATTTTTAAAACGGAGGTAAGTGAAAGTCGTGTGTTGCTCGCACCAGATTGTTTAATAAAATCTGATGACGGACTTAGATAAAACTAAACCATTAGAATACAAATATATCAAAACATCAATTTCGAAAAAAATGTCCTATAGTACCTTTTGGAAATCGACGTCTCAATTTTCAATTGCGTTTTGTGGGGTAAGTGTTTTAATTCTTCTTATTAACAGTGAGAACTATTTAGTGTTGCAAGAGGATCTGCAAATAAATAAAATAGTATGTAGTATATACAATATCTGGGAGCGTGGTCTAGTGGGTAGAGCGCTGGTCTACTGGGCTCCGGGTCCTGGGTTCGAATCCCGGCTGTGACGGAATATTATTTATTCTATTTTTTCACCCGGAGGGGGGGGGGGCGATCCTGGGGTATGGAGACCCTCCTGGGGCACACCCAGCCTCAATCAAGTAGGTACCCAAAAATGGGGGAAAAAACCTGGCGGCTGAGAGTGATCTCGGCCGAATCACCTCATTGCACATGGGTTGTATTGGTACAGGTTTTTTGTTTTTTTTTATATGTAATAAAAGTAGTAGTTTTAACCAATCAAAATTAATTTAACAATAAATTTATAAATAATATATGAAGGTGCCTCATAAATGTCTTGTAAAAGCAGATGGTGGACATGAAGTGCAACGAAACAGTTCATATGATCCATAGTCCGATTCTCAACGGTTAGGGAGGAAAATCAAATTTTGAGGTTTTAGCTGTTATCCAAGGATTTCGTCAGAAAAAATGAAATAAATCTACTTGGTATGCATGCCCAGAAAAATAAGTGGTACCATATATATAAAAAAAAAAAAAAAAAATATTCCAGAAGGTTAAGAAGTCGAAAACGTCATTTACATACATGTACTAAGTGTTCACACCAATAAAACACATAGATTAAGATTCAGCCGAACAAACTATTAATTCAACTAAGGGGAAAAGCTCTGCATAATTTCTAGAAGATTACCTCCAAAGGATGTTAGTCCCGTCAGCCAAATGGAGGCAACTCACTCTTACACAGGAGTGATGATCCTACCCTATGTATATTGACCGCAAATCACGTCTTAGTCTAATGAGATGTCGAATAGCGGTCCTATTAATCTCCCTCTGTGCATAAAATGATATCGCGATTCTTGGTTACTGCCAACTCCTAAACCACCCGACGGATTTTAATGAGGTTTTCACAATCATATAGAACACTCATTCCAAAAACACATTAAAATTAAGATTTTATTTGAAAATATAATTTTCTGTAATGAAGTGATCAAAAAAATAATTCTTTAAATATGAGCTGTAATATAGATGAATAATATACCGTTGGAATGCACAAGATAACAGAAAAGGTAATATGCATTAAAAGAAATTGTACAAGCTAATAAAAAGTTGTTACAAGACTATAAACTTATGTTATTTGTTATGTTGTGATGAGGGAGGTTATTTTATTACAATTTCAGAGCGAGTCATATAAGTTATATTCTTCCATACAGTAATTTTATAATAAATATTGCCTGTCAAATCACTTATATTTATTAATTAATTACATTATTATTAATTATTTCACGAAAACAGATATTTCACTGTAAAATAAAAGGGATTCTCATGGAAACAAAATTAATATTTTAAAAGTTATAATAAATAGTTCATTTTGACAACTTTTCAAAAAAAGTAAAAAATATATTGTTAGAGTGCCCCTTATTTGAACCAAAAAGGCGAAAAATAAAATAGGAACCATAAAAGATGTCATGAACGATAATGTAGAAATAATCTTAAAATATTTAAAAGATATAAACGTCTACAACTAATTCTTATAAACCTCATATTTGCCAAAGACCCCTCAGGAAGGCCAACAAAAAAGAATTATAGTTTTCGAAAACATATATAGTCATCAAGTTTTCTTTATATGAACAAACTGAATCAAGTTTAATTTATTGACCTATTTATATTTCTGCCGATGATTAAATATAATAATGAATAGACGTTATTAAATAAACATATTTTATTGCTAAGTGCTCTTTTTGCTACGGTAAAATAAAGATTTTTTAAACATAAACAGCAAGACCCCATGTTTCAAAACATACCGTGCAAAAATTGAAAGAACTGGGCTACGAAGTTCTTCCGCACCCACCATATTCTCCCGACTTGTCTCCAATAGATTACCACCTGTTCAGGAATTTAGACAACTTCGTCAAAGGAAAACTTTTTGAAAATGATGATCAAGTGAAAAGTACGTTTTCAGATTTTTTTTCACTTCAGAGCTCAGAGTTTTTCAGTTCGGGGATAAAAAAGTTGGTGTCACGTTGGGAAAAATGTGTAGAAAAAGAAGGTAAATACTTCGAATAAAATTATCTTGTTTTCATATCGTATTTTTAATAAAAATCCTTTACCTTGAAAACGGACATTTCATGTGACACAGCCCAATATTTTAACTAGTAACGTAAGAGAGAGTTTTTTATTGCACGTTTTTAAAAAAAATTGGGGTTTTTACTGTACATTTTTAAATCTAAATGTTTGTAGTAGATAATAATGCCTATTGTTAGATTATTTAACCTGAAGTACACGTGAAAAACGAAACTTAATGTCATTCGTTAATCTTTTTTTTAGCTCTAACTTTGTTTGAAAGTTCTAAAATAGATTTTAACAACGGGGCTAAGAAAAGTTGTGTATTGGCGCACCTGATTATTTTAATGAGGTTTTCTTTTAAGTTAAGTCATTAGTTTAGTTTTCATTATTACTTTTTTCTTCCTATTAAATTTTAATATTTTCACTAACTATCGGTGGTCTTTTTTCTTCTTTTTTTTTTTCCCACTAATCCGTTGTTATTAATATTATATTATTATCAGTCATTATGGATGTAAATATCACAGTAATTATTACCTCTAAGTAATTTACTTGAAAATATTTACTAAAGACAAGGAAATTTCGAACTTATCTGACGCAATATTGTTAAAGCCATTGTATAAAAGACCGGGTTAAGTTTTTTTAAAAACTGAAGTGGCAAAGACAAAACAATTCTCCTCTTCCAAAGTTCCTTTTGTTATTCTCAAATATTTAGATTGGAGAATTATATATACTTTTTTTTTTTTTTTAGACATTAATCGACTTTTTTCTTAATAACTCTTTTTTTCCTTATGACTCAGAAGTTATAAGAAGTTTATTTTTTTTTTTTTTTAGTCCGTTTACGAAATTAATAGGTAGTGCTACTTTTATTTCCATTATACAAAAAATTTTCGATAACTCGAAAACGGTATGAAGATTTAAATCAATACATACTGCTATGTTCTTGACGGCTGCTTTTCTAAGGCAGCGGTACCTTCAAAAACTATATCAATAGATATCTTTAATCAATATATATATATAATATTGTATATTTACTGAAACTATCGGATTTCTTTTCTAAAGGTATCGTGTTTATTATTCCCAATAGGTGGCATGCAGGGAAAGAAATTTTCAATAAAGAAACAATTTTCAGTAAAGAAATTATTATTATTATTAGCATACAAATACATTTACATTATATTTAACTATCCCTGAGAATACTAGAATTTCTTATAGTTGACTTTGCCAAACAATATTACAATAAAAGTTACCTTCTGGCAGTCGGCTGGCGGAGGTGGGAATTGACTCAGGCGTCCCTTCTAGGCTCTCAGACCTCCAGCTGCTCTCTGACCCCCGACGGACCTCTCCCCTTCTTCTCGTTGTTGGAAAACGACTCACCTCTTCTTGAGGATAGAACCAGACTGACCTTCTCTGATTCTAAAATCGTACCTTCATCCCCTCACCCTCCCTTCTTTTTGAAAATACTCTTTTTTTTAAATTATTGATCTGTTATCAGAGAAAGGAAGGCGATATGGGAAGTGCCCCTGCAGTCTAGGAAGTTTCCCAAGGTATCGCTGGGGAGCCCCATGGAGGTAAACGCCTTTTGAACTTTTGCCGACAAAGGCTTATTAATATTTGCTTGACTAAGGGTAAAGGTTGTTTTCTGGAATTTGCTTGATATTTTTTTTTATTCTTCAATTCTGACACTATACTTTAAATTTAAGTTTCCTAAACTGATCCATAAAGACCTTAATGTTCCGTATGTTGCTGATTTAGCCCGAACCATTTGTCATTCCTCTCATGACAAACTCCATTCCCACTCTAATCCTCTAGTTTCAATCCTTTCTTCCACTTCAATTCCTGATAATCCTCCGAGGCGTCTGAAAAGAAGATGGCCTCGAGACCTTCTAGCTTAGAATATTTTTAGAGTGCTGCCGCTGGGTAGCTTTTCTATATGTCTTGCTCATGTCTATTTTCTTTCAGCCTATTTACTAGATGTGTTGTACAATACAGCTGTAAATATCAATAAATAATTTTTTTTTTAATTTCTTATTATCTTTAATAACGTCGAGGTGTCAGGGTACCTGATGTGGGTTTAAAGTGTTTGGGAAAATAACGAATTTCTTAAATGGCTTCCTTTAAAGATATTTTCTTTTAATTCGTTTGAAATAACTAACTGTAAATGAAAAAATATGAGAAGAAACAACTAAGAATTTTTTATTTACGAAAAAACAGTTTTAATATATAGGCCGTTTAATTTTAAATTCATTGAAATTGACAGAATGTAATCAGGCATGTTAATCCTCTCTTTTTTTAAAATAATTACTATCATTACAACTGATTTCATACAATGCAGAATAGAACAATATACGCCTTTATTTACACATGTATAAATAACATTTTTGTTACTATAGATACTTTTTTATTTTTTAAAATTTAGTTTACTAGAAGGAATTAGTCCGGGTGGCGGTCGATGAATGAAAAAATTAGGTAGTTTCAACCATTTGTTTTCTGCCAACGTTTCGACCCCCCATTGTGGGTCATCATCAGGGCGTATTGTTGGCGAATGGAAACTAGAACTATAACAGTTTCAACAATGGTCACCTAATTATATCCAATATTAATTTAGCTTGGTTCTTATTTTATTTTAATTAATGCACTTTCAATGATTAAACAAACAATATATATTATGGCTTCTTTATAAAAACTATAATAAAATAAATTGTTTTATTCCATAGATTTAATGTATAGGCCTCTCTGTTGGAAGGATCGTTGACCAACCGTAGCTATCAGTTCCGAGTTACAAAGCTCCCTTTTTCTGGATTTGCCTGCATCTCTCCGCCCCGTACCCTCTGTCTTGTGTTTTCCTGTCCCAGGCCTAGTTTGTAGGTTCCTCATTTCCTTCTTCTTTTTTATTGATTTTTTCCTCACTCGTCTCCACGGTCTTCATGGCTTTGTCCGATTCAACATTTATTCCTGTGCACTGTTTACCCTTGTGGAGAAAACAGCGGTCTAAGCTTGTAGTCCTTTTTAAATCTTCCATCTTTTTTTTTTGGGTTGAGGCTTATTTGGAGAATTTTTTTCATCGCTTCTAAGTCTTTTTGCATTTTTCCTCTCTTTTCCTGATTTTTAATCCTGTAATGAAAATAGCTGGCCTTCTATGAGCAACTCGTCGTATTTCATCAATACTTTTTTCCCTAGATGTCAGATGTTATTTGCCGGATTTCTTTTTGGTAGATCTTCTTTTTTTTTTTTTTTTTTGGATAAGGAAGATGGTTGGAGGCTCATCAGAAAGAAACACACATTAAATAGTAGTACTACTATTTTAATTGTAGGCCGGAAGGTCGGCACACAATTAAAATAAGTACTACTTTTTGATGTGTGTTTCTTTCTGATGAACCCCCAACCATCTTCCTCATCTAATATTCTCAAAGGTCAACTAAACTCCATCATTTTGAATTATTTTATTTTGATGTCTCAAAAAATATTATGGGTCGCCAGCTGTTTTTTTTTAATTTTAGGTTATCAAATTTTAGTAAAAGTCATGATAGCCTTACTGTTGTTGTTTAATATAAGGGTGTAGCGTGGTCTAGTGGATAGAGCACTGGTCTAATGTTCTCCGGGACCTGGGTTCGATTCCCGGCTTTGAAAGAATATTATTCATTCTGTTAATTCAGTCGGGGGCGACCCTAGGGTATGGAGGCTCACCTGGGGCAGATCCACCCAGTCTCTGTAAAGTGGGTACCCAAATTGGGGAAAAGTGCTTAATCACCTCATTGGGCAGCCGTTGGCATAGAAACAGTACGAATATCTATATATACTGAGCCCAAGACCTTTCATGGAGGTAGAGGTACAGTTTTTTTTTTTTTTCAATTTAAATATTCCCCAATCATATTTATTTATTTTTCGAAATAGTTCTTGCCCTTAAGATTAAAAAATAAAATATTAAGTTTTCTTTCTTGTAATAACACTGTTCCATATTTTGATTTTATTTTATTTCCATTATAGTTTATTCTACTTTTTATTTTATTTTGGATTTCAAATTTGTATTTTTTTTTTTTTAATTTTCCGGCTTAACCGTCACCGGAGATAGCAATCGCTGGGCCAACTATTGGGTTATCGGTGGCATAAGGATGGCATTGGAATGGTTTTAGGATGCCGGGGGTCAGCCATCATTTACTCACTTGCATTTTTGATGTCAAGCCGTGAGCATCGAGGGTGTGATCTCGGATTTGAGTCCGCCGATATTAGTAGTTTAAACTCGTAGTTTAATGTTGTTGTTTTTTTTATTTGTACCTGTTGGGTATGATAGGTATGTAATGAAGTCTTTTCTGCACCCACCATTGTCCGCCGCTGTCTGCAAATTCAAGAAGGACGAGCAACAGGTGAAAATGTCCTTCATCCTAAAATATCCTTTTAACACCTTATACCCGATTATCCTCAATTCACCGTTGTCCGAAATTCCGAATCAGCATACAGAGAAAGCTTGAACTTGCACTAAAGATTTATTTCATTTTTTATTGTACAGTTCATTTAATTTTATTAATTGCTTTTTGAGCTCACCACAGCAAAATAATATAATTTTATTTTTATCTTTGCTAAAATCATCGTACAAACACATTTTCTAGTTTACTTACTTCAATCTTTATGTTCTTTATTTCCCTGTTATACTTTTTTTTCTAAAACGTCCATTTTTTCTGATTTTTTAATGATTTGGTTCAATTTATTTTCCATTTCGTGCTGTAATGCGGCGTTTTACATAACTAGAGTGTAATTATTTATTTAAGTATTCAACTGTTCAAATGTAAATTCATACAATATAGTATGGAATTAAATATAACCATGGAGAAACGCGATTTTCGAGAATTATTTTTTATTCGGGAGTTCGAATTCGAACGCCCGACAGCCCAAGCTGTAAGGGCGCGTTTATACTGCAGGCGTTTTGGAGGATGAAGCGGTAACACACTACCTAGAATTATATAGGACCGGCTACCTACCGCTACAAGCCCCTAGTACAACGCTACAACGCCCATACAACGTTGTATGGGTCCTATATAGTTCTAGAAACACGCAACCGCTTCAGCCTCTAAAACGCGCTCTATTGGCCCCGCTGCGCAACACGGCGTAAGTTGAGGAAAGTAAAAATTAATAAATGATGTGGACAATAGTGAATGATCATACACTCTCACTTACTTTCAACGTCTTATAATAAATATAAAAAAACCGTTTTTACTTTCATTTACCTATATATGAAATATATAGTAAGGGAAAGTAATTGCGATCGTGAACATTTTCGAATTCAGTTTTCAACGGAAATACACGTTTTAGTGTCCCCTGAGTCCAAATAACCAAGTCATATATATATATATATATATATATATTATATATATATATATATATATATATATATATATATATATATATATATATAATAATATATATTTATTAATTTTTATTATTATTTTTTTTGTGGATATAATTAGTTGACCGTTGAGAATTATTAGAGGGAATTAGTCCGGGTGGCGGTCTAAATGAAACAACTGAATAGTTTTAACTATTTAATTGTTTGCCAACGTTTCGACCCCATTGTGGGTCATCATCAGGGCGTCTGGTAGGCGAGTGGAAACGTTGGCAAACAATAAAATAGTTAAAACTATTCAGTTGTTTCATTTAATGACCGCCACCCGGACTAAGTCCTTCCTACAAAAATAATTTTTTTTTTAGTTGATTTATTTATTTTTATTTTTTTTTCATTGGTAAGTTAATCGTCTTCTGAAGATGTTTTGGGCAATAAAGCCCTTAAAACGAAAACAACAATTTCACAACTATACGCCCGAGACGTTAAAGAAAGTTATTCATCAAAATCAGCTGACCGAAAGATCTACTTTATACCATGCATTATGGACCTTTTTATGGTTTTCTCAAAAACGGCTAAATTACGATTTTGATTAAACTTTAAATATCTATGTAAAATTTAATGGGCTTTAACATAATCTAGATTTCATTCTGATTGAAATAGTCTGAAAGGCATAACTGGCGATATTTTAAATTGTATTCCTCTAAAGTATCTTTAATTTTGTATATTCCAAAACATTAGTCACATCATCTCGTCAGCATTAATAAATAACAGCTAAATATGCAATTTGAGCGAATTTGATTAACAAATAAAAGATAAAAGTGCAAAACTATTTTTTAATGCAATTTTTGTGTTTTTGGACACAGGAATAGTTATATAGTAGTATTTTATACCGTTGGATAGCTTAAGATTTTAGAAAAAATACTATCTAATTTACAGAATTTTAAAAGTTAATGGAGAATGATAAAAAGCCGATAAAACTAACTGATTGTTGTAGATAAAAATATAATAGATTATTTAGAAAACACATGTTTTTATTGAAATTCAAAATAATCAATTCTTTTGACAATTTATTTGTATCTTTAAATGTGTTTAACAATTCTTAAATTTATTCTAAAAACGGTGGTATATGAAAGTCGTGTGTTGCGCCCACCAGATTTTTAACCTTTTAATATAAAAAAAATTATTAATTTATTAAAATGGAGTTTATATATTTAAAAAACACTTTTTCATAATGTGCATATTACAATTATATGGTTTTAAATAACTTTATCATTTATTTGTTTTTTAAAAAATTATGTTTTAGGTCTTTATAAAAAGTTATAATTGATTTTTATTTATTTATTATATTTTTAAAAAAATGTTTAGGTTCTTAGGTTCTAGGAAAAAAAAAACAAGTTATCCATATTTTTCACTCAACCTTCTTATTTCTTTTATATCTCCAACTTTTCAGCCTTTTGCCTTTTTCAACGATCCTACATACAATTTTTTTTTTAATTAAAAGATAATCAACATTTTGTTTTCACACTGTTATAAAATATTTTTGCATACCTGTAATCTGTGTTGTCTTTTTTGCATAGATAAAAATATATATACATATGGTCATATTTAAAAAAAATATGCTTTAGGCTGAAACCAGCTTTGTCAGCTTGATATGATCTAGTGGATTAAGGTATTATATTTCGTTCACTTTTAACAACATTTTATATTAAAAACATTATTTTTCTTATCTTTACTCAGAATGTAAATAATTTAAAAATATATATCAAATAACAATTACATTAATATTATTATATACATTTTCGTTTCCTTCTCCTATAATAATTTAATTACACAATTGCTTTTGCAGCCAAATCATTTAAAAAAAATTAAATCGTTAGATATATTAATATTAATTAAAAATAAAATCACGACCTCAAAATTCCAAAAAATATTCCATTATCAGTTTTAATTAAATATTAATATATATAATAATTTAAATTCGTTTAAAGTGATTTAGCTGTGAAAAAATTGTGCAATCAATTAATTAGACGACAGATTTTAACTATCCGAATTTATTAAAACAAAATTATGCCTTTCCCCTCTCCTGCTTTCGTGAGAAATATTACCACGGCGAACAGAGGGCAAAATCACCAATTTAGGTGGGCAAAAGTTTGGAATTTTCTAGTGCTTAAGCTTTTTATAATTAGTTGGCAAGACCCTGAATACAAATATTTCCCGCCATACCGTGTTCACAAATAAATAGTAAATGAGTGAATCATTCCTGTTCGCACAAGTGCCTAATAATCGGCAGTGGGATTACCTTTATTCAATGGCCATTTATTGTGCTCAAGGTGTGTTTATTTATTTATCAATGGACATTGCTGGGACAGGTAAACATTATATCTCCACACTCGTTATTGAATATACATTGCAATCTACCTGTGAAGTTAATTTAGCAATTTCTAAATGTATGCCTCAATTCCATAACGAAAAACTATATAACCCCCAAGTTACCCCAAGAATTTGTTTTATCAACCCTTCTAGTCTTTAAATATTACAAAGAATTTTTGCGATTTTTTGGGTGATACATAATTTTTTTCATACACAACACTCCGAACCAAAAGTTTTATAATCTATAATTTGAAAGAGTTTCCTAAATGATATAAAATACATCTATTACCAGGTTTCAGCAACTGCGCGCCAAGATTAGATTTTTTGTATTATTTTCCCCGTATTCTGGGACTTCAAACGTAAAATGTAGGGAAGTTTTATATTTTAGCAAATAAATTTGATGTTTGACCACTTTGCGCTCACCAATGGAGTCGAGAATTTTTTTATTTTTTTTTTTTATTGAGATATATTACAATTTGTTACAAAATGAACAATAATAATATTGATATGAGACCGCATTCATACTATATATACAGAAAATAATAGAAATTAATTAGTTTTTATAATTTTTTCCCCATAATCTGGGACCCCAAAGGTTAAATATGGACAAGTTTCAGAATTTTCTCCACTTAAATCGGTCGTATTTTCCACAGTGTGGCATTAGGGAAAGTGTTCTAACGAATAGACCATTCGCTGGTGGTTTCGAAATTGTTAGCCAACCCTCATATTGAGGTATAATAGATTTTATTATTTATCAGTCATTTCCTCTTTTTACACGGAGATGAATCCATCGTTTCACACCGTGCTGCAATGATATTGAAATAATGCATCGAAAGCATATCAAAAACAACCTGCATTGGTTAATCAGAAGGAACCTCTACTCCTACCCGACAACACCTGAACTCAGGTTTCACGAAATATAATGAACGATGAACGAAATAAACGAAATATGTTAGGAAGTCCTTTCACACTAACGTAATTGTTCAAACTCACCTCTAAAAGATTTTATATCTGTTCAGAAATTTGGACAACCTCTATTAAGGTAATATTTTTTTAAATGATTCTGAGGTCAAAAACGAAATCTTTATTTTTCAGTTCTGGGATCAAAATATAGATAACACGCTATATATCGAAAATTAAGGTAATTTGTTTTTTTAAATGATTAATTTCATTTAAATTATTTTAATTTAAAACATTTTCTTTTATAACTGAAATTTTATATAAATCGTCCCAATATATAATATACTCTTCCCTAACTATGTTAGAAAATTTAATATATAATGTATAAAGGCTTATGTAAAACATAAATAAGATGATAACTTTATTACAGAAATTTACTATTTAGAGGAAACAAATATGAAACGAATTTAAGGGGAAACAAATATGGCGCCAAAATGGAAAAGTTTCTACTTTGTTGACACATATTTATTCATTCAGTCAACATTTTCTCTTTTTTGGAAACTTAATTTCTTAGTCAGCTTACATTTTTATTACCTTTCTCAACATACATGATTTGAATAATTAAATATGCATGTTTAAAAGGTCTTTTATTTATTTTTCTATCGTAGAGGAACATACAGTGAGTGTCAAAAGTATTTGGAATTCGTATATCTTTTCGTTTAATTATTATATTTCACAACTATTAATTTATATAATTCTTTTTCACTACCAAATATTTAAAAGAGACTCTCATGAAGGAAAATCACTGACCAGATAACCGAAAAGTTTATTGTTTTTAAAATATCCGATTAATAATGTAAAATTACAAGATCGCTCAGTGTCAAAAGTATTCGGCAATCATAATATCCTGATGTTTAATGGTTTCAAATTTTAATATTCGCACCAATCTTCGACATAATTTTATGTTATAAACCATTCTCCTCTCTCATGTTATATTTATCCAACCATCAAAAGATTTTTTTTTTTTTAATAAGGCCCTAAAATAAAAACGCAATGATCGTACAATGCCCTCGAATAATTTGTAACACGTTCACGCGTTAACACTATAGAGAAATAGTTGAGATGTTGAAAAACATTGATGAGAATTTATGGATGGCTATGTACAGTGTAGATAATATAATAATAATGAAATATAGTAGCAAAAAAGTAAGCGTCCAAAAAATATTAAATGTTAAAACTGAAAGACTGATTATTCATCAAATAAGAAAAAAATACATCAAATGAGTAAACCTTGGCTTATTTATAAATTTTTCAGAACTTTTGGATACACAATAACTTTTTCAACTGTTTACCGCGTTATAAAAACATTTTACGAAAAGGAAAACATGGTACAAGAAGTACGGAAAACGTCTATCAGCAGGCAAGGAAATAAGAGAATAGGTTGAATGTTTGTAACATTTTTTAAAGAGAAGGTTGGTGAATTAAATTGTTTACAGATGACTCTCATACTAAAATACATGGTTCTTATGAAAAGATTATGGTTTGGAGGAAACCAAATAAAGAATTCAGTATGCCATAGTAAAACACCTTGAGCGGTCAGCGATAGTTAAGTGCGTTTTTCTTTGAAAAAGTTTGGTAACATTGGATTCGTGGACAGAATTATTGATAGGTTTGTGTATTTTTTAAGTATGAAAAGCCAGAATTAAAAGTAGAAGAAAAATTAGGAATAAATCAAATTATTAACATAAGCACGACCATGACTCTGGACATAAATACGTTATTTATTCATATTTAGTTGCTGCAAAATCTTCAAAAAGTTCTCGAAATCCCTCTTCCATTATTTCTTTCAAATTTAATTAACTATTGATAGGTCTTACAAAATAGGAAAATCAGGAAATACTATATTCAAAATGAAAATGGCCTCAAGATACAATAAGTGTTGGAGTGGGGTAATATTTCACACTGAACAATTAATTAATTAGTAAGATCAATTGCTAGTTGGCTAAAATCTATAATTATACAAAAGTTTTTACCAACAGGATGTTTATTTATGATCACTGCACTAATATAACTAGTAAACCACGAAATTCCGAATACTTTTGACACCATTAACATACACTATTTCTAATTTTTTCGTAAATAAACGTTCAATACGTTAATAATAAAATGATTGTTGTCGTAATTTTCGGTTTTAACTATTGTATACCTTCTTTCTAACACTATAAAGTGGTTAATAACTCTTTAAAAACATAAAAAATAAGTTCAAAACAAGTGAATTACAGAATAGTAGTGGATTCCGAATATTTTTGACACTCACTGTATATGGAGAATATATGTGATATGAGGGATTCACAATCGCAAAGAGATGCTTTGAATTTTTTGGTTTTCTGTTAGTATCATTTCAAGGTAATAAAAGTATAGAAAAATCTGGTTGTGAATTTCCCCTCTCATCTCCCTTTGTTGTTTAATAACTAAATTTTTGAATAAATAACCTTTGTAGCCCAGACCAGTACCTTATGGAAACCTCTACCTTCAAACTTCCGCCATGCTCCTTCTTTATCCTCATTGCAATTCCCATCCAGATGTTAAATAATTGGAGTAAGCTAATTAAAGTAAAGTGGACTGTATTCACACTTTTAAAACATCTATTGTGGTAAAGGTAATTTTTAATTTTATTTTCATTGATGTTGCTTTCACTTAACTACATACGAAATAAGTAGTAAAGGAAAGTAATGCGATCCTGAAAATTTAGGGTTTCCCCTGACTCCAAATGACCATGATCCAAGCAAAAAGGTCTCTGTGTGGAATGCCTAGCTCGGAAACGACAGGTTATATAGAAGTGAAATTTCATATTTTAGAAGCGTGGATGCCTGAAATTTTACAGCACTTTTTCATAAAAATCGGCTTTCCAGAAGAGCCTCTTCATACTATACATTTTGTAGCTTTTTACGATTTTCTCAAAAACGGTTGTTTGATTCAACTTTATTTTAACTACATTTTTTCTTCTAAAGTACAATAAGTTTAGTAAATTCGAAATAATTAACCATTTCATGTTGTTAGATTTAATAAAAAAAACGGATAAATATACAATTTGAACGAATTCGCTTAGTAACTAAAGAAGAAAAAATCTGGTCCGCTCAACACACGACTTTCACTTACCTCCGTTGTTAAAATAAATTTTAGAATTTTTAAATACATTTAAAGATACAAATAAATTGTTAAAGAATTAATTAGTTTGAATTTCAATAGAAACATGTGTTTTATTAAATAATCTATTATCTTTTTACCTGCAACAGTCTGTCAGTTTTATCGGCTTTTCATCACTCCCATTAACTTTTGAAATTCCGTAAATTAGAAAATATTTTTTCCAAAATCTTTATCAATACAACGGTATATTATATTACATCTATATTACTCGTCTTGTGTTCAAAAACACAAAATTGTACAAAAAAATATGTTTGCACTTTTCTCCTTTAGTTGTTTATCTAATTCGCCCGACTTACATATTTACCCGTTATTTATCAATGCTAATAAGATGATGTTCCAATTTTTTTTAATCTACAAAATTAAAGGTACTTTAGAGGAAGAAAATTTAAAATATCGGCATTTAAGCCCATATCATACCATTTCAATCAGAATGAAACCTACATCATATTAAAGCCCATCAAATTTTACACCGATATAGGAAGTTTAATCAAAATCGTTAGAGCCGTTTTTGAGAAAATCGTTAAAAGGTGCAAAATGCATAGTATAAAGTAGATCTTCCGGTTAGCCGATTTTAATGAAAAAGATTCTGTAACATCTCGGACATATAGTTGTCTTAAATATGAAATTTCAGTTTCCTAGGACTTATCGTTTTCGCCTGGGAGTTACCACACACACACACACACCGACCTTTTTGCGGGACTTGGTTATTTAGACTCAGGGGACCCTAAAACGTGTATTTCCGTTGAAAACTAGAACTCGAAAATTTTCACGATCACAATACTTTCCCTTACTTAAAAACATGTATTGGGAAAATATCTCTAATTCAGGTCATTAAGTAGATATCAAGTCAAAACAAGAACTAAAAATAAGAATATGCTTTGTTTTTGTTTTTTGTGGTTAAAAAAATCTTGAATATTGATAAAAAATGAAACTTTAAGCGAGTCAAAAGTCTATAAAACATAGCCCTATTTTCAGTAAAAATGTCGATCTTGATAACATAGTCCTCTTTTGAATATGAATCTTCAAAAATGGCAAAAACTTGTTTTGCGTAGTTTACTCGGAAATATCTCAAAAGGGACAGAGTGAAAATTATGAAACTAATACAGGTTTCAAATCAATACAATGTTTATAGTGACATAAATTTGGTGACTGACTTAGCTGGTTCTCGAGTTATAAAATTCTGTTCACTGTTAATATAACGTTTTATTAAAAAAATATCAACTCCTGTAATTTTGCATATTTCATAACAAAAAAAAACTAGAGTATTGGTGCGAGTATTGTATAAATTTTTGGTTTTTACAGCATATTACATAAGTAGCTGAGAAAAATGTTAAAATAATTCACGAAGATTTAAATCAATCGAAACTTATAGCGGCCTATAACGAGGGAAGTTAGAATGGAGTCTCACACTAATTTTTTTTTCTTGTAAAGTTTTATTGTTGCATTACTTTTTTTATTATCTAAACGTAATAATGATTAGAATGGATACCGTTGGATTTTTCGAGAAAAGATCTTGCACCGTTCTGAATGATTACCGCCATGATTACCTGGCGAAGCACTTGCATTAGATGTGAGTAGTGGAGTTTCCACTTTGCTGACTGTGTGATGAGAAGAGTTAAATGGATGCAGCTCATCTGGAAGTTTGAAGACAATAAGAGCTGAAGCTCCATCAAGATCACAGTGCTACTCAGCTGCCAGATCCCACATGGCGTAAACCAAAATGAAAGGCATACTTAAAAATATAAATAAAACTAAACATAATTGTATACATTTTGAATAAAACAGAAAAAAAATTATACAATACATAATATAATACAGAAAAATACTCAGCAGACTCCTTTAAGAATAAAATTTATGTAAAATTAAGATAAACAATGTGTCTGGCCAAAAGACCAAAGGAACATGATTAATACTTTTTTTAAAATTATATAAGAACAAGAGTTAAAAAAAAAATAATAGAAAATTCTGGTGCAAGCAACAGACGACTTCCACTTACCTCGGCTGTAAAAATCAATTTAAGAACTATTAAATGAATTTAATTTTAAAAGTTTTAAAGTTAATTAAATTAAAAAGTTTATTTAGTTTTGTTGGAAACATATTTAGATTATATAACATAGCAATATTAAATTGTTACGTATAATTGTCAGTAATGATTGTTATGCCCTATTAGTCACTATGCATTGCCTTTTACCACTTTCTACATAAGTTAATATTTTTTCTAACATTTTTAGCTTTCCAACGATATATTATACATCTATGTTTCTGTTCTCATGTTGAGAAAACCTAAAATTTCATTAAATAAATATTTTTGCTCTTTTCTCCATTAGTTGGTAATCAAATTTGTTCAACTCTTACATATAGCCCTTTTAGACTATTTCAATCAGAATTAAACATACATGATATTAAATTTTACATCGATATAACGAGTTTA
Organism: Piezodorus guildinii; assembly: GCA_023052935.1. NCBI lineage: Eukaryota > Metazoa > Arthropoda > Insecta > Hemiptera > Pentatomidae > Piezodorus > Piezodorus guildinii. The sequence continues at coordinate 153,537,185 of CM041295.1, forward strand.
GTCAAAATTGTTAGAGCCGTTTTTGAGAAAATCGTAAAAAGCTGAAAAATGCATGGGTAGCTCTTTCGGTCAGCCGATTTTAGTGAAAAAGTGGCTGTAACATCTCGGGCGTATAGTTATCTTAAATATGTTATTTACGTTTCTTACGCAATGTCACCGCGTGGTGGATGTAGTGTCCTCCACACTGGAGCGCGGAATGTACTGCACTGGAGTCTTTCTTGATGTAGAACAAGCATTTGATCGAGTCTGGCACCAGGGACTGCTTTACAAACTCCGTCAATCCTCACCCCTACAAATTTCTTATTAATGCGTTCCTACCTTACTGGCAGAACCTTTAAGGTAAACCATAACTTTTCGTACTCATCCACATTTTCCCTATCAGCTGGAGTGCCTCAAGGTAGTATCTTAGGACCTATCCTCTACTCCCTTTATACAGCTGACATTTCACTTCATCCTCATACTATCCTCAATACTTATGCTGATGACACGTGTGTCTTATCCGTCCATAATGATCCAACTACTGCATCCCAAACCCTTCAGTCCCACATCACAGCCATTGAAGAATGGTGCCAAAATTGGAGGATTAAAAAAAATCCCAACAAATCCCACCAAATCACCTTTACCCTTCGTCGCAAACCGATTACTTCCTGCCCCCCAGTATCCTTTAATACCACTACCCTTACTTCTGTAGAACAAATCCGATACCTAGGTCTCCATCTTGACAAGCGCCTTACTTAGAATCCTCACACAACATTGAAACGACAAGAAACTGCTCGAAGATATCGATTACTACAACACTTACTAGACAAAGGTTCAAAACTTCCAGTAAAGACTTATTTACATCACTATTATCAGTCCTATTTAGACATATGGAATCGAGCTTTGGGGCTTTACTAAACCATCTCATTCCTCCCGCATCCAATCCTTACAATACAAAATCCTATCACAAATCAACTCCTCCATAATGAACTAAACATCCCATTTATTGAGACATAGCCCGTGATAGATACACCTATTTTCATCCTAAACTCTCCACCCACACAAACCCACTTCTCTGTAATTTATCTTCCTTAGATATCCCTGATAACCCTCCGAGGCGATTGAAAAGAAGGTGGCCTCGGGACCTACTGCCTTAAAATAGTTAGTAAAGTGCTATCACTGGGTAGTTCTTTCTCAAGACATTTTCATGACTTTTTATTTTTATACTACACATTTACTAATTGTATTCTTTAGTACAGTTGTAAATTACTATAAATAAATTAAAAAAACAAAAACGTTTCCCTACTTATTTTCGTTTTCTCGCTAGTTACCACTTTCAAACACAGACTTGGTTATATGGACTCAGGGGACCCTAAAACATGTATTTACGTTGAAAACTGGTATTAAAAAATGTTCACGATCGTAAAACAAATAAATAATAAACCAAAATAAATAAATAACTTCTGGTAGAGCAATCAATTAGTGGAAGGTAACAGTCTTCTGTTGCCTGCACTGAATTTTGTTTACGTTAGGTTGTATTAGGTTGCTAAAAGCGATTTAAGAACTATTAAATAAAGTTAGAGTTAAAATATAGGTATGTGAAAGTAAAAAAGTTTAAAAAATAATATTTAGTATCATTTGAAACATATAATTTGAATTAAATAATATAACAACATAAAATTTGTATGTACAATACAGAATTTAATTCCCTATTCGTCAGTTTACGTTAACTTTCACAACTTTTTATATAAGATAACATTAAAAAATCTTCGGCTTTCCAACGGTATATCATGAATCTATATAACGTTTATGATCGAGAAAAACAAATTACCTAAAAAAAATTTTTTTTTAATTTTCCTATTGTTTTCTAGAGTCCTACAAGTTTGTTATAAAATTTATTGAACGTTTAAACCTTGTCAGACCATTTTAATCATAATAAAACCTAATATGATATTAAAGCCCATTAAATTTCACATCGATATAGCGAGTTTAAAGAGGTGCAAAATGCATGGTATTAAGTGGCTCTTTTGGTCGGCCGATTTTGATGAAAAAGTTGAAAAAACATCTCAGGCATATACGCTTCTACAATACGAAATTCCAGTTTTATAAAACTTATTCTTTACAAACTAGACTTGCTGCATGCAGGCCTTTTGGCAGGACTTGGTCATAAGTACTCAAGGGACCCTAAAACTTGCATTTCCGCTTTGAAATCGGAATACGAAAATTTTCACGGCCTCAATACTTTCCCTTACTATATATTTCATATATAGGTAAGCGGAAGTAAAAATAATTTGCTGAAAGTAAGTTCATAATTAATTTGGGAGTGGGGAGAAGGAGGGACTTATTTACTCGTCCAATAAGTGGGTCACGTGAGCTTGTGCTCTGTGAGTGTAGTTGAGTTGATAGCATCAAGGCGAACGATATGGGCAGTAAAGTTGTTGGTCTCAGTGAATAACGATTTCCGAAAAAGATAGTATGTCGTAGGCAGTATTTCCTTGGATCCTTCCTATATCAAACCATTAACTCAAAACACCCTCCCTATATCTACTCAATTCATCCTCTAAAAACGAGATCCCGTCTATCCAACCTTTATATCCTTTCCCCCAGAACAAAAAAAATATGATGCACCTTTCTGGCCTGTTCTAGTTTCTGGAATTCCCTCCCATCAAACATCCGTTATGCTCCTTTCGTCTCTACATTCAAATACTTTTTTTGCAGCACCTTCTAGCACCTAAAATAACGCTGCCTGACAATGGAATAATTTTAGTTAGACTATATTCAATATTTTTTTCCACACCTATTTATTAGAGATATTTCAAATGTTTTATCTAGTAAACCTCTTTTGGTTCAATAGTTGCACTATTTTTTTTTTTTTTTTATTATGAATTTCTCCAGTTTAAGGTTTCCTCAAGCAAACTCCTGCCCCAGCAGATCTTTCCATCTCTGCCGGTCCATCGCGTCCTCCTCCGACAGCCCCCTACCAGCCATACTCTCCACCACTCTACCCTTCCATCTAACTGGGGGTCTTCCTCTCCTTCTTCTACCATCTGCCTCCCAATCCATAATTATTTTAGGTTAGCGATTGTCTCCCACTCGTTTCACATGGCCGTACCATCTTAGTCTCCTTTCTTCCATCGCCTCAAGAATATTGTGCTTTATTTCAAATGTCTCTTATATTATAGTGAAATTTTTCACCCTTTCGATTCTTGATATCCTTGCCGCTCTCCTCCCAAAAAACAATCTCTACAGAAAGAACTTTTTTTTGCTGGGCTATGCCGAGGGGCCATGTCTCCGAACCATACAACATTATACTTTGTATATCAGCTCCTTCGTTTTTATCAATATATTGCTGCTCCAAAGTAATGAGTTTAGCATTCCTACAACTTTTTTCCCGGTTTTGATCCTTCTTTGGCTTTCTGCCTCTGCTCGGCCATTACATTCGATTATGGAGCCCAAATAACAAAACTTCTCCGTGCACATATATTTGTTTTTTTCATAATTTATTTTGAGCCCTCCTTGCTCATAATGGTCTATTATTTTTCTGAATAGGTGACTTATATCCTCTTCATTTTGTGCAATTAGTACCTGATCATCATGAAATAATAAATTGCATAGTTTTTTTCTTCTAACTCGACGCACATTTCCCCACATTTTTACCTCCATCCTTTTATGCATTCGTCAAGATATATTTTGAATAGGGTGGGAGACATACAAGCATCCTTGCAATAATCCTTTTCCGTTTTGAAATTCCCTGGGCAATAACGGGCCAATTTTCATCTGGCACCTATTATTTGAAGGAATTTCTCTAATAAGGTCTACGATTCCTTGGTCTATTCCAGCCCTCTTTAGGTATTCACACAGAAGTTTGCGAGGCACGCTGTCATATGCTTTTTCTAGGTCGATAAAAATTAAATCTAGTATTTTGACTTGTCCATTTGTTTCTCTAATAGCTGTCTCAGAGTGAAAATATGGTCAATACAAGTGCTTTTGGTCAATTGAGACGTTGATTTCCAAAAGGTACTATATCCATTTTAGGAAATTTTGCAGGAGGCGCGAAGATCACTAATTATTATATTATTAAATTAGCTAATTTGATTCTTTTCGCATTAAAATCCAGAATTGTTTTTTTAGTATATTAATAACATCATATTTAAGATATGAAATGAGATGTTTTGGTATAATTTGGAACGAAATTAAATGTGTAATTATTTCCTTTAGAAAATAATTATATTTCTAAAGTGCGTTTATAAAGAGCTTGGGCGTTCGTTAGATAAAATCAAATAGGAGATTTAGATATAACTAATTGATGAGAATACAAATATGTAAAAAAATCAATTTTGTAAAAAATGTCCTTTAGTACTTTTTGGAAATCAACGTCTCAATTCTTCCTAATAGTTTCATGAATGGGTTTGTGACACAGATTTCTCTATAATTTTCACATTTTTTTCTATCACCTTTCTTAAATATTGGTGTCAAATACCCTAACTTCATTTCTTGAGGTATGTCTCCACCCTTTAGGATTTTATTAATAAGGTTCTCTAGCATTTCAGACACCTCAACTCCGCCATACTTCAACAACTCTGCACATACTCCTCATACTATTTTTTTTTTTTTAATTTTTATATTGTCACTCGAAGAAATCCCCCTTATACCTTTTTATTCTTTCCAAAAATTATATATAGTACATACACGTTTCATTCCATAAAGTACTATATTTATATTATATTGTTAAAAAGTCGTGGGAAAAGTGCAATCATTTAGGAAAACAAGTTGTTAATACTGTAAAACATCATTTTCAGATTTTAATATAAAAAGAATCATGTAAATTGGTCCAGTAATTTAATGAAATGACAGATTGCATTAGCACCTTTAGGAACTCAATTTCTCAATCGTAGCAAATTGATAAAATATGACAACTTTGGACCAGGGCAATGATGAATGCATCTCTTCAAAAAGATTTAATTTAAATTAGTTGCTATTCATCGAAAGCTCTTATCGATATTGATTCTTCACTTTTTCTCATTCACTGAGTTCCTAGATCAAACAGAGGTGGAGGAAGTATAGGCAGTTCATAACTGAAGTTCTCCATTAAAGTTTATCAATCAGGATTTACATACTAGCTCAGCAGCCTTGACTTGCAGAGCTGTGTATCAATATAATCAACCATCATCAATGAATACAACTATTTTCATACTATCTATTTGGTACTAAGGTATATTAACGTCTCTTTATTATTTTTACAAAAAAAAAAAAACAATAATAAAAATAAATAAATAAATATATGTATATGTATATTGTATAAAGTTATAGCCGAAAAGCGATTAACATTAATATTACTATCAATCCATATTATCAGATTGCAGCATACATTTAATTTTGAAAATTTAGAAATACTAGTTACCTCACAAAATAATTTTTATTTTTTAATTGTAATTTACAACTGTACTAAAGAATACAATTAGTAAATGTGTAGTATAAAAATAAAAAGTCATGAAAATGTCTTGAGAAAGAACTACCCAGTGGTAGCACTTCACTAACTATTTTAAGGCAGTAGGTCCCGAGGTCACCTTCTTTTCAATCGCCTCGGAGGGTTATCAGGGATATCTGAGGAAGATAAGTTACGGACAAGTGGGTTTGTGTGGGTGGAGAGTTTAAGATAAAAATAGGTGTATCTATCACGGGCTATGTCTCAATAAATGGGATGTTTAGGTCATTATGGAGGAGTTGATTTGTGATAGGATTTTGTATTGTAAGGATTGGATGTTGGAGGAATGAGATGGTTTAGTAGAGCCCCGAAGCTCGATTTCATATGTCCAAATTGGACTGATAATAGTGATGTAAATAAGTCTTTACTGGAAGTTTTGAATGTCAAATAAGTGTTGTAGTAATCGGTATCTTCGAGCAGTTTCTTGTCGTTTTAGTCTTATGTGAGGGTTACAAAATAATAGGAATAGAAAAATGGTCGTAGCCGTATACATTAATAAAAATAATAACAGGGCCATAAGCTACAAAACAAATACAAAAAATTTGGTTCAGGCAACAAACGACATTCACTTGGTCGTTAAAATAAATTCAAGAACTAAAAAATAGAGTCCGAAAAGGATGTAAGAAACATATTTAGTTTCGTTGAAAACATATGTTTTATATTAAATAATATAAAAATATAAAATAAGTTATATCCCCTTTTGATCACTCCTCATTACACTTTTACAACTTTGTGTATAAGATAATAGGGGTACTCACTACGTTTGCTATAGCATGCTATTTGTGCTATTGTGCTAAGCCCATCAATTTTCTACAGGAAATAACTGTAGAAACTCGACGGGTTTAGCAAAATAACACAAATAGCATGCAATAGCAAACGAAGTGAGTACCCCTACTATCTTTTCTAAAATCTTTAGCTATCCAACAGTATATTATACGTCTATAGTCCAATTCATATATTTACCCGTTCTTTTATCATCACTAATAAGATGTCTTATTTTTTCCGATCCACAGAGCCATAACCATTTTTAGGTTCACTTGCGGCCATGTTTTTAGTTTTTTAACAGTATATTATACATTTTGATTAATGTTCATATGTGAAAAAAAACAAAAATTGCATAACAAAATAGTTTTTATCTCTTCTCCTTTATTTGAATAATTTGATTGAACTTATATATTTATCCGTTTTTTATCAATGCTAACAAGATGACGTGGTTATTTTCCTAGAACCTACAAAATTAAAGTCACTTTAGATAAAGAAAAATTAAATTATCGGCATTTAACCCCTTTCGGACTATTTCAATCAGAATGGAACCTACATAATATTAAAATCCATTAAATTTTACATCGATATAGCCAGTTAAATCAAAATCCGGTAGAGCCGTTTTGGCGGAAATCGTGGGAAGGTGTAAAATGCATAGTATAAGGTGGGTCTTTTGATTCGTCGATTATGAAGATAATGTTGCTGTAACTTTTTTTTCAGTTTCGTTTTCGTGATAGACTAACCACACACACACATACATACCTTTTTGCAGGACTTGGTTTTTTTTTTTTTTTTTACAACATTATTTGTATAGAATATATCTGCACAGTTTTAAAAACATTGATTGGAAATCCATTACAATGCGCTACTTATTGGCTAAAATTTATTTTGTACATCAATTGTTTTTATTGTTGGTAAAAATTAAAAAAACCCAACTAAGAAAAGAAAAAAAAAGAGAAAATAAACAAAAAAAAAAAAAAAAAAGAAATAATCAGATAAATTTTAGGGTCCCCCGAGTCCAAATAACCATGCCCCATAAAAAGGTCTGTGTATGTGTGTGCGTGTGTGTGGTAACTCCCGGGCGGAAACGTTAAGTCCTATGAAACTGAATTTTCATTTTTAAGACAACTATACGCCCGAGATGTTACTGCAACTTTTTCATCAAAATCGGCAAACCAGAAGATCCACTTTACACCATGCATTTTGGACCTTTTTACAATTTTCTCAAACACGGCTCTACCGATTTTGATTAATCTCTAGATATCGATGTAAAATTTGATGGGATTTAATATGATGTAGGTTTCATTCGGATTAAAATGGTCTGACAGGGCTTAAATGCCGATATTTTAAATTTTCATTTTCTAAAGTACCTTTAATTTTGTTGATTCTATAAAAATAACTATATTATCTGGTTACCACTGATGAAAAACAGGTAAATATATAAATTGAATGAATTCGATACCCAACTAAAGGAGAAAACATAAAAAATATTTTTTTAATGCAATTTTTTATTTTTTAGACATTAGAGCAGTAATATACATGTATGATAAACCGCTACAAAGCTAAAGATTTTAGAAAAAATATTATCTTATACTTAAGCTTTTAAAAGTTAATAGAGAGTGATAAAAAGAAGATAAAACTAACTGATTATTTTAGATATAACAGCTTTTTTAATAAAACAGGTTCTATATAAATTCGATTTATTTAATTCTTTAATAGTTTCACGTATATTTATCTCTAACTGTATTTGGAAATTCTTACATTGATTTTAAAAATGGAGGTAAGTGAAAGTCGTGTGTTGCCCGCACCAGATTTTTTAGGATTAAATACGTTAAACTTTGTACAGTCAGTCTTAATGTAGTCTACAGCCTTTGATATCTGTTAAATAAATAAGTTTGAGACATATGTTAATATGAACTTTTTTTTTTTTTTGTGTCAGTGAACACATATCTAAAGTGCCGTGCAATTACGAAACACGCTATTCATTTAGTAGCATATTTTCTATCAGAAAAAAAAAAGAAATTTTGAGAAAGTCATTAAATCCATTAGCTACTTGTTTGGATAGAGCCAATTAGATTTGTGTAATAGTTAGTTATTATAAAAATAATTATCATTGAAATATACAATGATATATTTTTCGAAAATATTCTTACATTTTTTTTATTTATTTAATAAAATTGAAGCATTTCAAACTTACTCCATTTTCAAAAGTGGTTTTCATGAGGAAAATAATTAAGTTCTGAATGTTTTCATTGCTCTAAAAAACAATTACGAAAGTTGAGAATTGAAAAGGATTCGGAGAGAATTTCGCACAATGTGGGACTTGGCCTCCACGTCAGAATAATTAGGATAAGT